>JAUMHP010000063.1:16787260-16808126 GCA_032361065.1 Enteromius trimaculatus
ATTTACAGTTAGGTCTGAACCCAAAAAGTATCCTTTGAGATGCATATCAGCAAAACTTTTGCAGACTTTGAAACCTGACCGAGGGTGTTTAAAACATCTATTTAAAACTCTGCTCCCTTCAGTCAGATTGCGTATGGATCTTAAGACAGATCTTACCCCGTGTAACCTAGAGGAAGCGTTTTTCCCCCTGTATTAAACCTTAAGATTGCCTTTCCTATTACACACAATATTTCAGTAACAAAACACAAATGACAGAATATAGCGAGAGGTAATATAAAGCCCAATTTTATCTAAAATTGCTCTACAGGACTTTTTAAGACTGTTATAAATGAGTATTGTTTGCTCTGTTGCTCTCTTTCAAACTTTTTACATTCATGTATATTCAGCACTTAGAAAAAAGACGCATTCTTTTAACTCTCTCTCTCTTTCTCTCTTTAATTCCTCCTTATAAATACTTTCTGTTCTTTCTTCCTCCTCCACTGCTCTTTATGTTTCTGTTCGGGCATCATGCATTCATCTTTACCCGACTGAAGAAACTTCTGACAAGATAAATGCCCATTTGCTCAAAAAATGAGGCAGTGAGGACTATACTGTCAACACACAGAGCTACTTACAGAAACTTATGCACTGTAATTCATCTCCGGTTTGGATTTGATGCGATCATACACAAAGGAAAGGGAATGCATCAGAACATACTTAAATGTCAAAAGAACAAGCAAGTTTATGACTGATTTCAGCAGGCTTTGAATTGGAGCTTGAGTCATGTCAGTAAATAAATGACACACACATATTTTACTTTTATTTATTTTTTTGTATAAAAAGCTTTGCTAATTTTGCAGCATGAACTATCAGTCACTGTTTATGGTATAGAGAGGCTATGACATTCTGTCTATTTTAATTGCTGGGTAAAATAGTGCTTTAAATAAATTAATGGTATTTAACGCAGCTCACAGTTTTATGTTGAAATCTAAAAATGTCAAAGCACTCAGGTCATGTGTTCTGACTTTGAATTTGCGTACGAATTTCCTCTTTTCTCCTCTAATGTTAAAGCTCTAGTACTGTATATCAGTCACAAGCAATTTGCTAATTGTCAGTCTTACACAAAGAACGCAAATATAAATGTGGTTCCTGAATCACCCTGCACTTATTGAGCAGGTCGGACTAATGCACTAGTAAATTGCTACCTTCAGAGACACGCTGGTGCTGGGTACGAAAAGTGCGTTTGATGTGAAATGTCAACGCAATCCTTGCGACCCATTACGGTAAACCATTGATTATGCTTCACGGGTATACAGTTTCACTCTTAAAGAGCAGAAGAGAAAAAGGTTGCTTACTTAGCCCCCGAGTTTCAAAACCGCTTTTGAAAGCACCTTCGCTTCTGCTTTTCCTGTTTCTCTCTGTATCAGTGGGCAAATGTATTGAGGTGAATGCATCAGGCTGGCAAGGTTAAAATCTAGGAAAAAAGGCTTTGGGAAAAAAAAAAAAGTTTTATCAAGTTTTCTGCCTGTGAGTTTTTTTGTATGTCTGTGTTTGACCTTTAGCGTTTTTAGTAGTGAGCAAAGCTTGATTGCCCCACAACATATGTGCCTCTGCAATCTGGTAAATGCGTATATCCAGATGGGCAAACATAAATCATACACAGATTAGATGAATGTTAGTATACAGAAGCAGATAAACCTGTGTAGAGCTCATGAAGACAAATGTTACTGTTTTTACACAGTAAGAATGAGGTAAACAGTTGCATCCTGGGCTTATCTGAACAGAAAAAGAGAGAGATGAAAAGAGAGTAAGTCAGATTTCTGCACCTTACATTGTGCGTGTTTGTCATTTTGGCAGAACGCCTGCAGTGTGTGTCAGACCAGAGTACCGGGATTGCCAGGGCAGAAAGGAGAAAAAGGTTCCCTTGGAACTCCGGGTATCCCAGGAATGGATGGAGAAAAGGTAAAAATGTCTGCAAACCCATTTAATCACTAATTAAAATTCTGTTCCTACACCTGAGATTTTCTAGCACTGATTGCTGTCATCCTTTCTGGCTGATGCAATGAATGATTTGTTTATAATACACCAGACATTTTTGCAATCCAGTTATTTGATATGCATGTGTATATAATTTTTTTTTTAAGATTCAGCTCTAAAAATACTCCAAATGTTTGCATGTTTTTGTATTGGATAACCACAAAATCTGGAAATGAATCTGCATTTGCACACAGTGATCCTTGACATTTACTCTGAACTGATTTTACTATTGCAGCCCACAATTACAAGAACTTGAAATGTTTTACTTGCAATACTGTAAAACCTTGTCTTCTCATTCTTTAATATTAATTCCATTTTATTGGGATATTTTTTAACATAATGACATTCATACATTAATTTTATCCTAAGTGTTCAGATACTTTAGTCGTCCGCTACATATTCTTATGTCTGTCCTGTGGATCTGGCTCCTTACGTTCTGTGTTGGCTTTGACAGGGGGATCAGGGTCTTCGGGGCCCAGCTGGTAATCCTGGAAAAGAGGGTCCGAAGGTAAGCTGCCCTAAATCAGAGATTAGAGAAGAGAATCGTGTGATTGGCAGACACACAAGCCTCAGATATATCCACAGTCTTTCCTTTAGCTGTAATTCTGGTGCATTTCCTCTGTTACAACAATGCATAACAGGGTAAATGTATTAGAAATGGTGCAACAACTATAGAAAAATTGGTTTGCATACTGTACATTATAACCATTCAGTGACAGACAAGAACTGAGGCCAGAGATAAGCATTAATAATGTATGAGAGCATCCTAAGAGAAAAACCAAATCAAGAGAGTGTACTTCTCCTGTCTCAGCGACTGTTCATCTGTCTTGTTGTCATATAGGGAGTGAAGGGTGAGAGAGGCTTTCCTGGACCAATGGGGGACAAGGGTGATGAGGTGAGTTTTTTAGAAGTTTACAACAAAGCTAAACTCATCTTGTTACGAGTTGGTGGGCTTGTCTGATGTGTCACAGTTAACTATTATACTGATGTCTTTGCATCTGAAATGAAGTGAAGTGAAAAAAAAAAAAATATATATATATATATATATATATATATGTGTGTATGTATATGTTTATGAATTCACATTTAAAACAATGCTAACATT
This sequence comes from Enteromius trimaculatus, assembly GCA_032361065.1. Taxonomy (NCBI): domain Eukaryota; kingdom Metazoa; phylum Chordata; class Actinopteri; order Cypriniformes; family Cyprinidae; genus Enteromius; species Enteromius trimaculatus. The sequence goes on from JAUMHP010000063.1 coordinate 16,790,382, forward strand.
GGATAGAATAATATGCTGTCCAAAATACCAATTTTCATTCAAATTTTCAATTTATTGTTGTTAAAATATTTTCTTAAGCTCACAGTTAATGAGCTCCAGGAATAGAGAATGAATGATCAATTACAGCTACAATTATTTTAATCTGTTCCCAGGGGTCCGCAGGTGTGCCAGGATTGCCTGGATCCACAGGCCGTATGGGTCCACAGGTTAGAAACTTCCAGCAAAAATAAATATTATCATGACTTTGTAGTTTCTATATGGTAGAATGTTTGTTTGTTTTTTTGCTTGTTTTTTTATCCTTATGCATATTCCTCTGCATTTAGGGACTGATTGGCAGACCAGGACCTGTTGGGTCCCCAGGACCAAAGGGAGAACGGGTAAGCATAATCCAGTGATAAATTCTGATTCAAGATTTTTAAATGATATTAAGGATAAATTTATTATTTTAACCACTAAGCCCGGACCCCTGTCCATAAAACAGGTTTACCAAATAAGCCAGGCTTATTTCAGTTAGTCTGACTTATTTTGTATCAAGTCTACTGACAATAAGCCTGACTAACTAACATAAGCCTGGCTTGTACTCTAATGTTGTTTTATGCAGCCCCCAGGCATAGTGTAATTGCGAGATGTTTGCAAACTGTTCTATAGAATACAAGTTTATGGACATGGTCAATGTCAAGTGAATAAGGGAACACTAGATTTCGATTGCTGCTGTTGAAAAAAACATACTGTAATGAATTAAAATTGTGCCATTTCTTTCACAAAATGATCAGGGCTGCGTTCTCTGATAACTTTGTCTCTTAGCACGTAACAAAGACTCTAAAGGTGTACCTTAACTACAGTTATACCTTTCCTACGTGTGTTCTCTGAACTATACCTTAGGATGTTGCTTAAGGTAAAACTTCTTAAGTGCGACCTTACCACGGGCCAGTTCCATAAAACAAGTTTACCAAATAAGCCAGGCTTTTTGCAGACAGCCTGACTTATTTCAAACCAAATTAACTGGCAATAAATCAGACTAACTGAAATAAACCTGGCTTATTTGGTAAACTTGTTTTATGGAACAGGCCCCAGGTGCTGTCCATTGATATCGATGATCGATTGTGCGCTTCACAGCGGTATAGGAAAAGTATTGAGAAAACAATGTTCTTTATAAAGAAGCATTTTAGAAATAGTATGAACTGCATTTATCGGGGCTCATTTAAATATGTACATGCAGAAATAAATATGTTTTTATGTGTTTATAATTTAGCAAGTGCGCAATCCCACACCCTCACGGCCATAAGTCTGGTGAAGTTCTCCACAACATATGCCGTCCTACCAGCCGTATCACATTATTAGCGTCAACCTCAGTATTGAAGTACATTATAAAACAGAATGCAACTTACTTACTTGCCCAGGGAGTAATTCAGTGTAGAACCGCCACTGCGTGGAACACCACAAAGGTGTATTATTCGTGAGTGTCCCCACAATGGTCTCCACCCAAAAAAAAAAAAAAAAAGTAGTAAATATGGGAAAGCATAGCCTAGCATAGCAAAGTCTTTAAATAGCTTATTTTGTATGAGTTACACAGGTAAGAGTTAGCACAACATGTTAGTGAGTACATGTTTTATTATATGTGTGTCATCCTACATGTTATATTTGCCACAAACTGAATTTTAGAGTGGGATAAAAACAATGCAAGCAACATCTATTTCTCTCTTTTGCTTTTCTAAACAATATAGTTCTTCGGCCCATCTGCATCTGTATGAGTCACACACTGCCTGATAAATGGTTGAAGTAATACTCTCGCGAGCAGATAGTGAATACGCCGCTCAAAGTGTTCGACGAGCTGGTGGTGTGCCCTGCAGTGTGCAGATAGGCCCTAGAAAGGGAATAGAGGCATTTTTCATCGGTTTTCATCAGCTGATCGGCTCCACTGAGAGCCAACCCAATAGAGCCAAGGGGCATTGAATCTATTCTCAAAAGCTGTTATTATTCACAACATTTGCTAACACTGCAGTGTTGCATTGGCCCTGACTCTCAATGCAATCATATACTTTGTTTGAAGAGGTAGTTTGTGTTATGCATGTAAATAAAAGAAATGTCTTTTTGTTCCAGGGCAGCGACGGACAGCAAGGCAGACCCGGACCTCCCGGACCTCCTGTAAGTTCTGAATTAAAGTGTGCATTTTGTACGCCACTAGGAATTGCAAACGTAATTGAAAATATAATGACTACTTTCCTGCAGGTTTCCATAACTCTTCCCTCTGTCTTTCATTGGTGACTAAACAGATAGCTCTGCTCCAATCTAGCATCCAATGGCTGGAGTTTTGCCAAAAGCCAAGCGATTTTTGACCCATTTGAATTAGCCTAAATGTGGTTTATTCAAAGTTATCTCTGTATATAAAGATGGAATGGGCAATAGAAAAATAGGACACTTTAGGTAAAAATAATATTTAAAGCACAAGTGATTGGCGTTTTTGATTACAGAATTTATCTAAAAGATTTTTTTGTGTAATTGTAAAATTGTTCCCCCTTCATGTGTTGGCTTAAGTGGCCATCATATTATATAATGTAAATAACAGTATAATTCAACAGGCTTTAAAAGTATTTTTATTTATATATAATTTTTTTTAAAGAAATTTTGATTTCTCTGACATTTGTGTTCCAAATATCAGGTTTTAGAAAAGTTAAATTAGGGACCAGTACAGGTTCAAACCTTAATATTAGATTAATATTAGTCATTTTGATAAGCAAAGTCTATTTTCTTTAACATTTTACAGCCATAATTTCATAACTACATCAGTGAAGCCAGAAATACAAACAAAACGGCAATTAATTATTAATAACTCAAATTAAGTTTGTTTCTCTTTTCAGGGTGCTCCATATGCAGAGGGTAATGGGATGAGCAGTCTCTATAAACTTCAGGTAAATCTTTCACCTGATGCTAAAACACAATCTCTATTTTAGTATGTAACCACACTGGTCATATTGTTCTTACTTCATGAACTGTAAAAAATCCTTATTATTATTTACAGAATGGTGCGGCTACTACAGGTCAACCTGGACCACCAGGACCCACGGTATGCATCATATTTTTCAAATTAAATTCCACTTGAAATAAATAGTTTGAGAACGTAACCCACCAAAGGGAACCGGTTGTGGCACTTTCAATGAACTTTAAATGTCAATACACAAAAAAGCTACATTGATTTGGGAATCTGTATTCGGTAAAGCTGCTGTCCGCCCCTGAATTCAAAAGTTGCATGGATTGAAGGATGGATCACGACCACACTGACATAAATCTGAAACTCAGACAATGACAGCAGCCCAAAGGGAGAAGGGCAAAACAAACCCATCACGCATAGTCAACACAGGAGCTGCTTGTAAAGAAGGGGTAATTGAAATGCAGCACTTTAACAGGAAAAAAAAAAGAAATACATATAAAAGAGCTTTTCAGCCCTAGCGGAATCATCCGATTAGCTTATCAACGCAGCGACATGCACACTTATCTAGTTTGTATGTAATGTGTCCTTCCTTTCCATGAAGAACAAGAGTGTATTCCCTCCTGGGCCTTCTTTACCAGACCGCCCAGAACTCTGGAAATGCTAAACCCTTATCAGCAGGTCTGAAAGAGGACACTCTCCAATCTCCCTTCTCACTGCGATAGACCCGAGGAGCTGCTTACAAGTCCCTCAGGGTGCTTTGTTTCGGTTTATCCTCAGCTGAACCTGTTTTAAGTGGGGCGTGACACTTTCTGTTGACGTGCCACAGTAGGAGGAGACCACACTTAGACAAAGCACACTTAAACTTCGATTGAACTTGATTTAAACAATCAAGATGCTTGAAGTGTCTGGATTGTCTTAGCATGCAGAGTCGGGATACATTAGCTCACTAGTGTGCTAAAGGGTAAAATTAGCTTTCAAATGTAATATTCAGTGTTGTTTTATTGGGGTAAATTAGAGGCATCTCAAAAAGTAGTTAAATTTGACTCAAGTCACTTTGGTGTTTATATTTTATGTCTAATGGAGCTCTGTTCAGGCTGTTTTCAACAACCTAGCATGCTTTGTTATGGTCTATGGTCTACAAAGTCAGCATCATAAACATCATGAAACCTCATAAGTGAATGATTTAAAGATTTTTACATAAAAACATAATAATTTAGAAATAATGTGTGATTTTCTGTCCTGTTTTTGTCCACCCTCATCAGAACGCTCTGTTTAAAAGTAGACTTGGAAGTAAAGGGGCACTGTTATGATGAGCTAACATGTTTGACAGCCTACATCCTTCATGCATGGATGCTTAAACATGCTAAAACATTTTTTAAACGCTAAAAGAATAAATGTACGACATGATGGTTTGTGCAGTGAGTGACGGTATAAAGCGCATTCTGCAGGACACTTGAATGTTATAGCCTTCGCCTTAATTTTCTCTGATAAACGTAGGAGTAATACATCATTCAGAACTGTTGGGAGTTTACTTTTATTTGTGTGCACTGACAGTAAACGTGATTTTATAAAATAAAGAAAACAAGCGCGTTCTGCCTTCTCTTCTTAAACAGAAGCTCTTCACAAAAATGAACCGAAACTCAGAGAAAAAGACATGATAAATATATCCATAGAAAGCTTTAAATTACCACATAATAAAAAAACAAAAAAAAACAAAAAGTCATTAATTAAATTAAATAATCAGTAATGATGACTTCTCTTTAAAGGCCCGTCTATGAGGAGATGGAGAATCAGAAAATTCATCTTTGCGACACAGACTTGTCTTCCTATCCCCCCCCCCTCCTCCCCCCAACACATTTATGATAATTATGTTTGCTGGGGCATTGCGGCAAGATTATTGTGTGCATCTGAACGCAGAACTCCTCAGCTGTGCTGACGGCAGCTCTCTCTCTGCGGCGGGACAATAAACACAGCAGAGTCGCTTTTAATCACTTATTGATGGATGTCTAAAATATAAAAATAAGGAGAAGCCTAAAACATGCCCGAGGGCCGGCCCGCGTCTGAACTATGACGTCATAATTGGACCGAAGCCCAACACGAGGGGCGTAAAACAGTTGGGGCTTGTCGGGCCCGGGCCCAAATGCAGGCCTATAGTTTCTGAATTATCCTGCATTTGTTGCTCTTGTCATTTACATACTATGTGCACAAATCAGTGGGTGAGGGAAAAACAGACAGTGATGTAGAAGCAGGCGTTGATCATCTTCAGTGGAGGTGGTGTTTAGCTTCAATATTATGCAACATTTGACAACCTGTCGTTTTTTTATCCAATAGGCTTCAATATAAGCAGTTTTATTGAGGAATTTAGTTCTGAAACATATGAATGTTTAATTTATATAACAAAAGATCAATGGAAATTTTATTTCTTAGTTCATCACCCCTTCAAAACTCTACATAGGCATAAAAACTTAGTCACTTATGCGCAGCACATGTGATGCCTTAAATTGTGAGATACATAGAGCCGTGCACCCAAAAATGAAAATTCTAATTACTCAAGTCTTTCCAAACCCATAAGACCTTTGTTCATCTGCGAAACACAAATTAAGTTATTTTTGATGAAACCAGAGAGCAATCTGACCCTCCATAGACAGCAATACAACTGAAATGATCCCAGAAACGTAGCGAAAGCACCAGTAAAACAGTCCATGTGACATCAAGGGCTTCATTTACTCTACCATTTTTCTCCTGTGACTTACGACTTCTGCCATTTTAGATGTTATCACAACATATGCGTATGCCTCCCTCTAGGCGTAAACAGCCACAGATTACGTTGATGCGGATGCGTTGGGTTGTGATACTCTATAAAATGCCAGACGACATAAGTCAGGGGAGAAGAATGGTTGGGCAAAACTGAAGATTTTTTTAAATTTGTGTTCCAAAGATGATCGAAGGTCTCATGAGTTTGGAACAACATGAGGGTGGGTAATTAATGACAGAATTTTCATTTTTGGGTGAACTAACCCTTTAAAAATGCTTAAAAATCTTATTTAATTAAATAATTAAGGAAATGGAAATTGTAAGTGGTATTTTAACTTGTAATGCTAAGACTTCTTTAACAGAGGGTAACATGTATAATTGTAGCCTCATCTGAAGGAACATATTGACAGTGGAAGTGGAATTACAAATGAATATAAAAAAAAAATTGGTGTTGAAGTGCAGCTTTTACACATTTTAGTGTGAATAATTAATACATTATGCATTGTAATGTGAATTATGAATAAATACAATGTAATCAATTAAAAATCATATTAAATAATAAAAATATCAATTAAGTTTTACATCTGTTTTGCTTACAGCTAGACTTTTAAAATGTAATTAAAAATTTTGTTCTAGGTCCTTGAATTCAAAATACAGTATATATTGTGTATTCAATGTATATTTTAATTCGGAATCAGAAAGAGATTTACACGAAACAAATAATTCATATCATAATGAATGTTTTTAGTACATTAACTCATTTTCCAAACTCTGTTACAAGAACACTTTCCATAAGATCTTGCAAACTGTGTCAACATCTTAACACAATTATTTACAGTAATTAGTAGATTTGAATGATGCAAAACATTTATCTAATGGCATTGAAGAAATTATTATAGCCAAATCACTGAGTGGGCTGAGTTGTTTTGATGGTATTAAAATTTCCAGTATTTCTACTCAGTTGAGCAAAAATGTATTCTACGCATGTAATCAATCATAATGTAATTATTTGTTACAAACTTCCAAACGTTACTTTTTTTTATAGAACTTTAATTTCTTTGAGTTACAAGTCTACTTCCAATTAAACTTCTAGGGGTACATTGATAGGTCAGTAAAAAATTGACATAATGCCTAAGATCCGATTCTTAAATTGTGAATTGTGCTCTGTCCGGTTAGATCGACAGCTCACTAGGCCTCGGAACCGAATTCTGTTAACCTAATTCCCTTGTGGCTCTTTTGTTTGACAGTCCCTTGATTGTGTTACTGTTTTGACAGCAAATCTAAGCAGATGTCATCCAGCTAATTACACAGATTGGATTAATTGATAGCACACACAGCCGTAAGGTCAAATAAGGTCAGCTTCACAGGCTAATTCTGTGCTTTTCTTTTCCAGGGACCCAAAGGAGATGAAGGAAGGATGGTGAGTGTTGCGTGGCTCTGATTTGTATTGAATGGTCCTCTGCCCTTCTATGCCTCTGGTTTGAGAGAAACTGGTCTGGCCAGCGCTCGCTTTCTGGCCAGTCTCCATTAATCACAGTTCCTGGCTCAGAAGTAGCCCGAGAGCTGCCGAGCATGACAGTTTAGTCACACAGCATTCTCAACAACAAAAGGAGTGATCAGGAACGCAGCCTAAATCAAATTGTTGCCGCATATTTCTCTGCCTGTGGGAGATGTTGTGAACGGCACATGCGCACCTCCCAAACAAAAGCACATGCACGACAGATCCCTACAATAGCAACAATGCAGCTCCAGCAGCCAAAAAGCTGGCACTTCCTGTTCTCGCGGGTGCAATTTTGATATTTCTTATTGTTTTTTTTTTTGTTTTTTTGCCAAACCCTTTTTCAGCAGCATGCTAATTTGACATTTGAATAAATGGTCCCAGCAGTCTCCGGCACCGCGCTAGAATTGCCCCCATCTGTCTCCAGTCGATCCTCTTTCTGGTCCCGTGTAGGTCTGTGCTCTGTTATACATGGCAATCTACACGTGCGACAATTACTGCCGCAATCCGTCTCAGTGGTTAGCGTGGGGCCCGCTGCTGTCCGTCAATAGCAACTGAGCCGTGAGACGAACGTAATATACGATGCTTGTACGCAGATTTTTCAGCGCGGGTTCGGTGTGGGGAAGCGGCCAATCACTTGGGGTGAATTACGAGCTGCTCTGTTTGCGGCGAAGTACATGTGATTTATTAACACGGCTGGCTAAATGAAAATGGAAGGAGGAAAGTAAATGCTTTGTCAAGATGGTAATGCGACAGAATTAGAGTTAAGTCGACGCACTTGTCAGCGTGAAGATAAATATGTGGGTTTTAATTGAAATAATCAATGACATGCTGGAGAAATGGCGTTCGTTGTTTGTTGAGCCGCCGAAATACATTACACAACCAGTTTGGTAGCTGCACCGTTGTGATCTGCTCCAACAGTCGCTTTGACCTGGAAATACATTTTTGAGTTCTCACAGCTTTCTAAAGAAATATTTTTTTCTATTCCAAACCATTGCTGTGATATAATCTTTGAAACTTCTGGCACTTTTATGGCTCAGGGGTTGATTTTTATTATGTATATATTTAATTCTTTTATACATATATACTGTATGAAGGTAACATTAAATTTGACTTGGAAACTTTTTAACGTTCTTTCATCACTTTTCAAATGATATTATTTATAGATTTTGACTGTTTTGCTTGTGTCCCAGAGCCAGAATATCCAATATTCAGAATATTCAACTAATCCATCATAGAAATATATACAAATGCTACACTATTATAATATAAATGAAGAGTAAAAATAAACCATTTCAATATTGTTTTGAAAATGTTAGATCATGCAACATGGAGTAATGGCTGCTGAGAATTCAACTTTGTCATCATATGAAACATATTGCATATTATCTAAAACATTTTTGATTGTAAAAATATTTCACAATATACCAATACCACAATATAACAATTTCACTGTTTTAATATGTTCAGTATTTTTTGGTGAGCATAACAGATTTTAATTCAAATGAATTATTTATATATATATATATATATATATATATATATATAAATTGAAAATATATTATATATATTTATATAATATTATAATTATTAATTAATTACAAAATTTATAAAGTTTTAGTTAGTTACTGTGTTATTCATTTAAATTCTGCATAATATATAATACATAATATAATAATCTATCTAAAAAATATATATATATATATATTTTTTTTAACTGTGTTTTTTCTTTTGTTTTTTGTTTTATTGCTATTTTGTGACTAGAAGAGAAACAGTTTGGAAGTATTTTACCTAATATTTTCTCACTGGTTTAAAATAAATCTTTGCTGGTTTATGCTGGTCCTTTGCCAGCACATGACCATTATAAACAAGCAAAAAGACCAGCTTAAACCAGCATCAAAACATACCTAACCATCAAATGCTGTTTTCTTTTCAGCAACTTGGCTCCCAATAGTGACTTCAAATCCAACATTTTTTCATTTGCATTAGAGAAAAAAAGATTATTAGTTTTCTGAAAAAATTAAGTGAAGTCAGTTGCGTTTCCACTTTTGCTTTGTCGCTCCCCAACTCTGAGACACACACAGAGTTTCACGCATGAAGGTGTCCGTGCTGAGCTGGAATGTGTTTCCTTTATTCCAGGGTGAGCCGGGGCTGATGGGATTACCAGGTCTAGAGGGGCTACCAGGTGCTAAGGTAAGCGCGTTTGAATGAATCGTGTCACTGGACGCTCTCTCACCCTGTCTGAGTGTCCCAGATTACACACAGCTTTCAACAGCTCAGCCAGCCGTTCCACTCTGTACCTTCACCATTTGACATGACATTGCAGTTTTGCCGTATATAAGTGTGTGTGTTTGACAGACAGAGAGATGGAGGATGGTGCACAGACATTCATAATTGATTCAAACATTGTTAATATTCTAATTTCACCGCAGTGCTTAGTCAAAGCACTCGAGAATTCAAGAGAAAGACCATGAATACGAGAATACTAGAGAGGGTAGAAATAATAGGCTTCATTAAATCGAGCCCACAGAATGGTCCAGACCCCCCCGACTGCACGTATCAGAGCACTGGTGCATGGAGACTCACTTTCGTCTGTCTGCCAGAGCAGCTTCCTCCTTTGAGCGGCATCAAACTCGCCCACTCTTCCCAGAAAGGACTTGTCAAGATGTAGTCGCAGCATTTTGCGCGCTCGCCGACTCCACAACAGCCACGAGGCTGCCTGATCTCAAGCTGTTTATTTGCATGCTGTGCCCCAAAACTTAAAAGCAGCTCATTAATTCCTAAAGCCAGCAGAGCGCATATGGAGGAAAGAGAGCAGCTCACAAACACACAGAGAGATACTCAAAAGAATGATTTTGGAGGACTTGTCAAGCACAGTTGGTTTTGAGAACAGAAAGAAAAGCAATCATTGTGTTTTTCTGACATGTTCTCAGGCGGTTTTGCAGTAGATTTGTTGTCTTACATGTTTGGGTGTGTTTGTGTGTTATAAGGGTGATCCTGGTCTACCTGGTCCACCTGGTGTTCCTGGTCCTAATGTAAGTTATTCTGTTGTTGTTTTCCTGCTTTCAAATCATTGTACTACACATAAAACTATATATTATTTAAGAAATAAGCTACAAGTGATAAGGAAGTAAATAGCACAATGCACAGGCTGCAACCCCTTCAGATTTTTCTTATATTAATTGCAAAAAAAACACATTTTAAATACATTTTAGAAGTGCCGTCCTTCTGCTAGGGACTGTCAAATGGGTATATGTCAATTATGAATTCATTTCAAAAAAGCTTTTGTGAATGAATAAATGAATAATGATTTAATTAAGCTAAATGCATTAAGATAACTTCAAAAATAGCTGAAGGTGTTAAATGTTTTATTGTAAAATTAAAGCCATCAACCAGTGTGTTAAATACCTTTTTTTACTTGTTTACCATATTTTTATATTGATTTTTAAAATATAATTGAATAAATAATGAAAAACTAATAATTTAATAATACTCTTAAATGTTAGCTTTAGCAAATCTCAAAATAAATATCCATTTTCTATTCTACATGTATACATTATTATAATTATTATTTTTTTTATTTTACAGTATAGCAGTTTATTTTCTAGTATTTTATTTTCCAGTGTTCGTTTATTTTCTAGTGTTTTAGTTTCATTTTAATTATTCCGATTTATTTATTCATTTTTATTCATTCATTCATTTCAAGTTTTCTTGTATTGGTGCAACCCTATATTATTATGATTCCATTACTGGACTTTAAAATAACTAATATCATCTTTTGAGTTAAGTTGGATAAGCATATTTAATGCAGAAGCTCCTATGGGATTTTCTTACATTGAAGCTTTGATGGTTTAGTGATCTGTAACAAAATAAAGTTTCATATCACGTATATATTTTTTGACAAAAGCCGTGGATGCTTTAGCCATGTTCTCAACCTAGATGAACATCAGGTTAGAGGTCTGACTCTTTCTCCTTGTTGTTCCTGTAACTGATAGGGAAAGCCTGGTGCGCGTGGTGAGACAGGGATCCCTGGAGAACCGGTGAGATTTGCTTTGTTGCTTGTTAGCAGCTGTCAATCATACGGCAGGTTTTGGCAACTGGATGAAGCGAGGCTGATGATGTCCCATTTTCCCTCTTTGTCTTTCCACACAGGGAGAACGAGGGCCTGTGGGAGAAACTGGCTTCCCTGGACCTGAAGGGCCTCCTGGATCCCCTGTGAGCAATTGTAGCATTCAGTACACCTGTAATCTGCAGTGTGCACTAATGAACACCTGCCTGTAAACTGCTGCAGGGCTTTTCAGATGTCTTTATCAGAGAAACCATGAATATCAGAATCTTCTTATGAGGGACATCTTAAAACTTATAAAAGCCTCTCTAAATTTGCATGTGCTTCTGGATGTTTTTTTAAAGCCCAATTTATGCTATGTGAGGAAATTATATTTAATAATGATGTTGATGATAATAATAATAATAGTTGTTATTATTATGTATGTTTTTATTTACTTGATATTTGCATATTTTTATTCAAATATACAGGTGCTGGTCATATAATTAGACTATCTTCAAAAGGTTGATTTATTTCACTAATTCTATTCAAGATGTTAAACTTGTATAATGTGTACATTTGTTCCACACAGACTGATATATTTCATATATCAGTGAAGACTGCTGAATTGACAATTGTCTAAAAGATGACCATTGACACCTTGTACAAGGAGGGCAAGACACAAAAGGTCATTGCAAAAGAGACATTGTTCACAGAGCTCTGTGTCCAAGCACATTAATAGAGAGGCGAATGGTAGGAAAAGATGTGGTAGAAAAAAGTGTACAAGCAATAGGGATAACCACACCCTGGAGAGAATTGTGAAACAAAACCCATATCAAAATGTGGGGGAGATTCACAAAGAGTGGACTGCAGCTTTAGTCAGTGCTTCAAGAAGCACTACGCACAGACGTGTGCTAGACATCGGTTTTCAGCTTCGCATTTCTTGTGTCAAGTCACTCTTGAACAACAGACAGCATCAGAAGCGTCTCGCTTGGGCTTAAGAAAAAAAGGACTGGACTGCTGCTGAGTGGTTCAAAGGTATGTTCTCTGATAAAAGTAAATTTTTGCTTTTCCCCTTGGAAATCAGGGCCCAGAGCCTGGAGGAAGAGAGAAGAGGCACAGAATCCACATTGCTTGAGGTCTAGTGTAAAGTTTTCACAGTCAGTGATGGTTTGGGGTGCCATGTCATCTGCTGGTGTTGGTCCATTGGGTTTTCTGAGGTCCAAGGTCAACGCAGCTGCACACCAGGACATTTTAGAGCACTTCATGCTTCCTGTTGCTGAACAACTTTATCGTCAGAACAGTTTGGAACTGTACCAAGGAGAGAGAATAAAGAAAGACCGGAAAAGCAGGACAACAGAAGGGAAAGAAAGATCAAACAACTTAGGAAGGAGATTAAAACACAGAGGAAGCAATTCAAACTAGCAAGCACAGAGGAAAAGGAAGGAATAAAAAAGCTGACAGCTAGCCTCCGCAAGCAGCTCATTAGAATAAGAAGAGGTTTAAACAGAGGCGGAAGAAGCGGGAAGCTGCACGAGCCCACTTTAAAAAGGACCCCTACCGCTTCACTAAATCACTTCTGGGGCAGGCGAGGTTTGGGACTCTTAACAAGTTCCAAAGAGGAGGTGGAGCAGTCTGTTGAGGAGGCCTTTAGTGATTCTACAAGAGACGATGCGCTGGAAAGCAATCAATGGCTGACTAACATTGATCCACCTGCCAAATCCCTCAGCACAGTGTCCATCATGGAGAGAGGTCCAAGAGGTAGTCAAGCACGCAAGATCATCTTCTGCTGCAGGCCCAAGCGGTATACCATATAAAGTGCCCTAAGCTTCTACAAAAAGTGCCCTAAGCTTCTATGAAGACTGTGGAAGCCTATGCAGGTGATTTGGTCCAAAGGAACCATTCCAACAAGCTGGAGAAGGGCAGAAGGGTGCTTTGTGCCCAAAGAACAGGGATCCACACAGGTCAGCCAGTTTCGAACTATTTCCCTACGTAGTGTGGAGGGAAAGATTTTCTTTGCTGAACTTGCGAAGGCAATGAGTGCTTACATGACCCAGAATGTATACATTAACACCTCTATCCAGAAGAGTGGTGTTGGAGGTTTCTCCGGGTGTTTAGAGCATACAGGGGTCCTCAGCCAACTCATCCAAGAGGCGAAGGTAAAGAAAGGCAGCCTAACAGTTGACTGGCTTGACTTTGCAAATGCATATGGATCCATTTCCCATTACTTGATCCAAGTAGCTCTGGACCATATCCCGCATAATTTCAAGTTACCTGAGAGACATCATGGGAATTAACCTCATCATCTCTGCAGCAACTACAAAGTCAAAAGGGCTGAAGACCATAGCGGGATTAACAGCCAGTAATCAGGGCATTTATGGATGATTTTACTATGATAACACTAACTCATGTGCAGGCAAGATAGGTCGTGCCAGAACTGGATCGCATGGCCACTTGGGCAAAGATGTAAGCCCAAGAAATCAAGGAGCCTGGTGATCCAAAAGGGAAACACAACTGAAAGGTTCAAGCTACTTATACAAGAGGAAGTTATACTGAACATCGAGGGGAACCCGATTAGTTGCCTTGGAAAGTGGTATGATGATTCCCTGTCAGATAAGAACAGCATCGCCAATACTGGAAAACAAGTTGAAGAATGGTTGAAGAAGATTGAGAAGTCTGGCCTTCCGGGAAAGTACAAGTGCTGGATTTACCAACATGGCCGCCAGCTCCCGAGACTCATGAGGCTTCTCACTGTATATGATGTGCTCCTATCAACTCTGGAAGAAATGGAGAGGAAGTTCAACAAGCACCTTAGAAGATGGTTGGGAATACCCCCAAGCTTTACATCTTTGGGGCTTTACATAAAGTCAGGCCAGCTCCAGCTTCCCTTGTCATCAGTGGTGGAGGAGTTTAAAGTCACCAAGTGCAGACTGTCCCTGACATATAGGGATCTCGAGACCAACTCACTAGGGAAGCAGGAGTCAGAACAAGATCTTGCCTTAAGTGGGCCGCCAGCATTGCAATTGACCTGGCAGAATGTTCTCTGAGGACCAAATAAATAATTGGAAACCCTTGTAAAGGAAGGCAGGGTCTAAGAACAGCACAGTTCCAGCAGTGGTTAAAGTCTAGCCCTAGGGAGTAGAGAACTATGATTCTGGATGCAGTCCGAAACCTTGAGGAAGAAGAAGCTTTCTACTTAGAGCAGTGTATGACACCTTACCAACCCCAGTTAATTTGCAAAGGTGGGGACAGAGGGAGAATCCAATGTACTGGTTATGTGGTGAGAAAGGAACAATGGCGCATATTCTGTCTGGGTGTAAAATCGCATTGACACAGGGGAGGTACAGATGGCGCCATGATAAGGTGTTGACATTACTCGCGGACATTCTGGAGAAGAAAAGGGGGAAGAGACAACCAGCCAAAGCAAGACCACTGCAGATTACCATCGCCTTTATGAAAGGGGGCCAAAGACCTTTTGCCCATAGCTAAGCCAGACAGAATCTCTTGCAGTCAGCCCAGGGATGGGAAATGGAGGTTGAGCTAGGGAGGAGACTCCATTTCCCTGAGGCGGTACTTTCCACAACTCTGGGCCTGACATTTTTATGTGGTCTTAATAGGGAAAGAGGATTTTCCTGGTGGAGCTGACGGTACCATGGGAGGAGGACTGTGAGGAAGCTGCAGAGAGAGAAAAAGGGCAAATACCAGCAACTTGTCCAAGACTCTCAGAAAAAGGGGTGGACAACATGGCTGATGACTGTGGAAGTCAGGTGTCGAGGATTCCCAGCTCAATCTGCATGGAATCTGATGACAAAAGTTGGACTGAGAGGCCACTTGAGGAAGGCAGCTGTTCGTAGGCTGGGAGGAGCGGAAGAGAGAACCTCCTGTTGGCTCTGGCATAAGGGAGAGGGTATAAGCTGGAAGCCTGGTGGAGAGGGCAGTGACCTGGCCAGTCACTACTGATCCGCCAGCTGGAGGGTGTTGTGGTTAAGGGTCGAAACATACAGTGAAGGCTGAAGACAACATGATAATCTCTCTTTCAGGCCAAGGCTTCACCCGTTGGAAATGGGTGTATATTAGCATCATCGATGTATTATACAACATGGAAATGCAGATTTCATTTTCCAACAGGATTTGGCACCTGCATACAACGCTACCAGTGCCTGGTTTAATGACTATGATATCCCTGTTCTTAATTGGCCAGCAAACTTGCCTGACTTTACCCCATAGAACATGTATTGTGAAGAGGAAGATGCGATATGCCAGACCCAACAATGCAGAAGAGCTGAAGGCCACTATCAGAGCAACCTGGGCTCTTATAACACCTGAGCAGTGCCCCAGACTGATTGACTCCATGCCACGCCGCATTGCTGCAGAAATTCAGGCAAAAGGAGCCCCAACTAAGTATTGAGTGCTGTAAATGCTCATACTTTTCATGTTCATGCTTTCCTAGTTGACCAAGATTTCTAAAAATCCTTTCATTGTATTGGTCTTAAGTAATATTCTAATTTTCTAAGATACTGAATTTGGGGTTTTCATTAGTTGTCAGTTATAATCATCAAAATTAAAGGAAATAAATACTTGAAATATATCAGTCTGTGTGGAATAAATTTATACATTATACAAGTTTCACTTCTTGAGTGGAATTAGTGAAATAAATCAACCTTTTAAAGATATTCTAATTATATAACCAGCACCTGTATTATGAAAATAGATTTATTTATAATTAGTGCTGGGTAACGGCAAATCATGATTAATCACATTCAAAAATGTTTTTTTCACACATAATGTATGTGTGTGTGTATATTTATTAAATATATTTAAAGACACATACACTAAATATTTCGAAATTATTTACACGTGTATATCATGTACATAGAATTTATGTTTAAAATATTAACATAACATTTTGCTTAAATATATACTTGCGTGGGTGTGTTTATACATAATAAATAAATAATTAAATATACACAGTACACACACACACATATTTTATGTACATAAAAACCTTTATTTTGGATGCGATTATTCACAATTAATCACATTATTTATAATTATTATTAGTGGTAGTATTGTTTGTTATTAATGTTAGTAAATTATAATTATAATTACAAATAATTAAAATAATTTATAATATTATGACAAATATAAACCTAAAGAGAATATAACTATAAGCTATTTTTTGTCAAAAACTGAGCCTGTCAATGTAATAATATATCTGAGATTGTTTTTGTTTTTTTTTGTTTTTTTAAATAATTAAGATCTACTGTGGTCCCTTTTGTGGCCCTGGGGGTCCCTGGATCTACCTGTAATCTACCATTATTCTGCACCTGTGATCTACACCTTGTGTAATAACATTTAGTTATGATTAGTTTCTTCTGTTCTCGTCTCTGTGATCTTATAACAGATTGATCCAACGTTTGATCCATCCTTGAATTGCAGACCAGATTTAATTAACTGATTAGTCTGCTGATTGATTCACTGTGAATTTACAATTTTGACACAAACATTCCATTGGAGTTTATTTTTCCTCAGTTCTTGGTTTCTGCTCACTGGCCTATAGTTTGTTTCAGAGTCTGTGCTGTTTCTAATTAGAGATCCCAGGCTGATAGAAATCACAGTAAACAAGAATCACATATACTACACAACTGGAAGTATAGAGGTTTAGATTGGCTAAATTACCACGATTAACACAAATATAGTGTGATATAGCAGCATAAAGCAGAGTTCTGTTTCTACAAACCACAGCAAATGTTTTTGGCTGTAATATCTCACTTCATAGCACAGAGTAATCTCCTCATATTCTTCTCTGTACTGTGCCGTTAAACCTGGCTGATTTGTGCCGTGGTAATGAATGCAGTCACTGGGGTAAACGTTTGATTGGCTGTCTCAGTGAAGGAGTACAGTGGCTGTACGGGTCTCATATAATTGCTTCGTTATTTGCACAGCCATAATGCCTTCAGTACCTCCGCTGAATACACAGAAATCCCCTGAGGAATTCTTGTTTCTTCCAGGTGATAGTTTGCGATTTATTCCTAGTTTATGTAGCTTCAGTCATAATTGTTCGCACTTAACCTTAGTGGAACAATGTGCGCTAAACTAAACAAGTAGGAACTAAACTACATCAAAGTTGACATAGTATTAGCAACACGTTTTACTTTTGTAATTTGACGTATAATACCACCTGGAAGTGTGTGGATGGATGGACGGTTGGATGATGGAGTAATTGATGATAGATGACTGGTATATGATACATTGATGGATAGATAGAGGATGGATGGATGGATGGATGGTTAGATTATGGAGTATTTGATGATAGATGACTGGTATGCGATACATCGATGAATAGATAGAGGATGGATGGATGGACGGTTGGATGATGGAGTAATTAATGATAGATGACTGGTATGTGATACATCGATGGATAGATAGAGGATGGATGGACGGTTGGATGATGGAGTAATTAATGATAGATGACTGGTATGTGATACATCGATGGATAGATAGAGGATGGATGGATGG
>JAUMHP010000063.1:16826939-16840951 GCA_032361065.1 Enteromius trimaculatus
ATTAGAACAATTATAAAAGCAAATTTAAATGCAAAATATATTTAGTTGTTTCTTGTTTTTTAGTCTTTATTTCCCAATCATAAAATCTGGTTAGGTTTCATATAATACAGATTTTGAATATAATATAGATCCTTTACAGTGGTATCAGATTTTTATATACACGGCAAAGAATGCTAAAATTAATAATGGTATGATTTTGCTGTGTTGGCCAGTGCTGGTGAGGTGAAAACTGTTCATGATATTAATAAGCTTTAATTGTTTACAGGAAAATAAGCGCTGTTTCTTTTTCTGACTGTTTGAACACCTTTATACTGGTGTTGTATGTATATTTTGTTGCGTATCTTGTTGTTTCCAAAGAAGATATGTGGAGTGCTTTTTATTTGCATTTGAATATATTTATCCCCAATTTCTTTCGCTTTGTATGGAAAGCTTCCTTCCATGTTACTTGAATATTTTTTTATAAGACATCATATTCACAGTTTAACAAATGGCAAACCACTTACCATCAAACTTTGTATATTTTACTTTTCATGGGCAGCGATGTGTCTTAATGTTTGTGTGTAATTTAGTTTGTTTATTTATTTGTGTACAATTCTCAGATTGCAGTCTGGATTGAGTTTTTATTTATTTTAGATATATATTATTTCCTATATGTTTAATATCTTGATCCAGCATCAGTAAGAAGAGATTTACTGAAGGCACATACGAGTCACTGAATCTTTTGACTTTATCCATCTGCCTCTGTTGTGAAGATGAAGGTTGCTGGAGTCATGTGGGCAGATGACAGTTTTGTGACAGACTGCTTTTGGTGTGTTTGTGCTGCTTTCACTTTTTCATCTAAGTCTTCTCTGTCTCCTCTGTTACAGCTTTCTTGCTTTCTCTCTTTTCTCCCAGGGTTTCTGCAGTTTTTATGAAGGTGAATTCAAGAATTAAGCTCAAGTTAAGTAAATATTAAGTCAGTAAATAAATATTGAATGGGACACATGTACAACTGTTCTCCATTATTTCCATTTATTTTACATAACAAGCAAACAAACAAATGCTTATGGCTTGAATTAAATGAAATAAAACAAGGTGTTTGATAAGATTTTGATCAGAAATAATACAATTTTTTATTAAAACATGTTCCGAAAAATCTGAAACGCTTAACTGAAAGGGAAAAATAAGTTTTCACACCCCAGTGACAGATGTTTGTTCTAGTTTTAAGGATACAGTCACATTTATTGTTATTGATATGTTTGCTTTGCATCCAAAGTAAAATGTCTTTGACTTTAAACTAAACCTTCGGAGGATATAGATTTTTTTATATAGATATAAGCTTTGATGCAAGACCTTTTTAGGCCTCAGTATGTGGAAGGCCAAATTAAGAACTGCAGAAATCCTTTCTTTCTTTCATTTATATTGCACCCGTGGTTCAGTGTGACAAAGTTCATTTTATGCTTTTTATTTTTCTATGTAATGTACCAGATTACCTCTGCCGAGAGTTAAAAACATTTTTGGTTCAGGACGTGACTCTTGTGAGAGATGGTTGAACTGCTTGTCTAACACACATTACAGAGAATCCTTCCAAGTAAGCATCTCCGTCGACACGACTTTGTCTCCATTATATTAGTACCGCTAACTTGCTTTGTCCATTTTATTTATCCTGAAATATATTTGTGTCGTTTTACCGTCAACCAGAGATGTTTAATCTACAGAAATGAGCTAATAATGACTTGTAGCATGGATACAATATTCTTCTCAAGGGCTAAACCTGTGGACTTACTTGAAGGACAGTCTTAAGACAAAACACCGCATCTACCTGATATGCATTGATCACCTGATGGAATATCTGGAAGATGATTCTGTTTCAGCATGGTTCTGTTCTGATGCAGTACCACACATCCTTTGTCAGTTCCTTTGCCTTGTTGTGCTTGTGTAAATGCATTTGGTTTGCATATTTATATAATTGTGCATTGTTTTAATAAATGTATTTAATTTAGCGTTCATTGTAAAACACGTCTCTCAATATGCAACTGCATTTTTCTGACACAGTCCATTGTGAAGTGTGGTCAATCAATGTACATTATGAGATATATACTATATAAGCACGGAGTTTTGTTTAAAAAGGCAGATTTGAGAACTATTGCCATTGGAAACTGTGCAGATTAAAATATGAATGTACTAACTATGTTGGGTTCATTATTATTATTTTAAAGTTAGATACCTGATTTCAGAAATGTTTGTTCTTTTTTGTTGTGTGATGTATATTTGTTCATATTAATTGAACTGTATTGGGCGTTTCTCATGCTTGTGTGACTCTATGCCAAATTGCAATACTTTTAATATTTACCTAAGATTATTTGCTGTACAAAGGTTTGCTTTTTGTTAAATGCGTGCATTAGATTGTGTTTTCAGGATGCTCAAGTTCAGTCTTTCAGCATTCCACTTATATTGTAGTCATTTAGATTGTTGAGTGCATTAGATATATGACCAGTGGCCTCAAAAAGAATTTAGGCACTTAAACATTTGCTTAAAAAAAAAAAATTTAGGCCATACAAGATATAGATGTTATTCTTCACCAGGACATATTTGAAAAAATTTAGCAACACTTGCTCACCAGTGGATCCTGGTTCTCAGCGGTGAATGGGTGCCGTAAGAATCAAAATAAAACGGCTGGAAACAATGTCATCGACATGACTCCAGTCCTACAGTCTTGTGCAGTAAACATCTGCATGTTTGCTGTTAACTGTTGCTTCCAGTTAAAATACAAGTCCTCTATTAATAAAATTGCTTTCTTTGAGGAAAAGTAGTTGGATTGTTGATTCAAAATTCCTTGATGTATTACACATCTTTACTTCACACGATGTGTTGTGGATTATTGTGATATTTTATTATTAGCCATATGGACTCCCATTCTCACGGCACCCATTCACTGCAGAGAATTCATTGGTGATGAAGTGATACAGTATAAACGTCTTTGATTTCTAATGAAGGAACAAACTTACCTACATTGTAATATAATCATAGTTCTTTTTTTTTTTTTAGCTGAACTATTTCTTTAAATTATTATTGTTTAAAACATAATTAATAATAACAATTAATGTTTGTTTTAATGCAATGGCATGTATCTAAAGCATCCAAATGCTCTTTGAGGCCACTTCATATATTAATGAAAATGTCTCTTTTTAATTACCATTCAGTTTCATTAAACATGCAGTAACTTAACCATTGTCTAGTCTGTATTGATGTTTTAATTGAAGTGAATGACATTTTATGAAACTCTTACTTAACATCTTCCTCGCTTGATTTTCGTTTCTGAATAATTGCTGATTTCGGTTTGCCTGCATCTCTAAATTAGCATCTACACTGAAAGAGCAATCGAAATGTGTTTGTGCCAACGTTTTTGCACTGGCATGTAATGAGTAATTTAAATGAGAAAGTGTGGAAAAAGCTGTGATAAGTGCAGTAGGGATATTCAGCGAGGAAGTGTTATTTGAGAGGGGAAAAAGCATAAGATTGTTTGAGACCTACATTTATTTTGAATTCATATAAAAACATCACATTTATTCCAATGTGCTTCCCTTGGATCTCTGTACAAACGTCATTGAACACCTATGTAAAATAAATAGAAATACCATGAAACGACACATCTGCATTTCTCTTGTGTGTGTATATGTCACAAAAGGGTCATGCCTCAATAATCCTGGAACAATAAATCACACCGATGTTATTTAGCAGGGGAAGTGAATTTCTTACAAAACCACATTTAAATCATTTACATAGATGTACAGAATACATTGCAGCACGTGTGTATATATATATATCCTCTCTCCTTTTTGTTTCTGACAAGCAGGTCTCTGGCAGCCGTTTCGGGTCTGAACTTCCAGCACCATCAATATTTCTGGCAGGTTTATCTTTGCCACACAGAAATTAAAAAGGCCTCCGGTCTGAAGGCCGCATTGATGTTTGTTCACTTCCTAGAGCAGATTTAGTATGAGCGGAGAAAAAAAACAGGAGAACACTAGATGGACAATAAGTTCTGTGAAAGTTCATTTGCACCAGCAGATAACTTGGGGTGGGCAAAAAAATAATTTGTTTGGATCAGGGAATGTTGCCATTTTCTGTAAAACTATCTGCTAAGGCGATAAGGTTCTCTGCTCTTCTCAGAGTTGTAACGGAGTCTCTCTGAATGTCCCAAACAGTGAGGTTCTTAGTTTCCGCCTGGTCCCTTCATGCTAGAGTCTTTGAGGGACTGATGGGCAGCACCTGCGCTCAGATTACAGGCTGAAGGGTCGCAGTAACCAGGTGGTCCGGCTGAACCAGGAGGTCCAGGAACGCCCGGCTGACCCGGGGAACCAGGTGGACCCCGTTCTCCATCACGTCCATCTTGACCGTATCCTGGTTTTCCAGGTTCACCTGCGAGACGGAAACAGGTCAGTCATCTTCAAGCTCACTACAATTCCTATTAAAATCTCTCATTTAGTTTGCATAAGGCCAAAGCTTAAGGTCATTCTCATTTGCATTTCCACATGAACAACAGTGTGAATGAGATTTGAGTCATAGAAGTCAAATAACCAATTTCATGGTGTTTTTATATTACATATGAATTAACGTTGTGGCTTTTTGCTTTTTACAGTGCCTGTCCAGATTTATTTCTTATTTTTTAAGAAGAAAACACTTAAATTCTCTTAAATTCTTCCTTTAGTGTTATACTGAAGACATATACAGTAGGTTTGAAAGGGCATGAGGGTGAGAAAATACTACAAATTGGGTGATTACTTTTTTTAGCATACCTTTCTTTAAATACCTAACTGAATTATATGAATGCGTGTTTTTACTCTAGAAATAAAAGCTTGAAAATATAAAGCTGAAACACTGTACGACATCGGCACATGGCACTGCTGCAGATCTGTCTGTTACAATTATAGCACTGGGTAACGACTGCAAGAAATCCTGTTTAAACACACAGCTTCGTTCGACTGACAGTAAGTGTCAGCGACACAGATACAAAGACAACAGAAGGTTTCGTATACCTCCAATTCATCAGACATCTGACAGCTTCATTTAACACCAATTTAGCTTTCAAAAGTCTATTACCAGGATGGGGCTAAATATATCTCCAACATCATTTTAGAAATAAATTGAGTTGTTTCAGACTAAATTGATTCGCAGATGATATTCCATTTATGCAATAATACAATGATTTTCTTTGACAAGAGGAAGTTGGATATAATACGGAGTCAGAACTGACCTGGTAGTCCAGGAGGTCCTGGCATGCCTTTGGGTCCCCGGCTTGTAGGTCCCCTGCTCCCTCTGTCTCCCATCTCACCTACAACACGCATACACTAGATTAGTACTGGCACAACTCCAGTTTATTTGTCAACAGACCCTCAAGTAAAATATTTACTGTATTTAAAGTATACCCCGAGATTTTAATAAGCTAACTTAACATTTGCATGTTCATTGTTATTAAAAGGTAATTAAAACTTAAAACTGAAGCTAAAACTAAAACAAAAATCCTTTTTATTATGTAAATGTTAGCTGAAATGTCATGTAAAAATAACAGCTGTTGGACACATTTCTCATAATAACTTGATACACTAAAATGACAAACTAAAACAAATTAAATAAACAAATAATAATCTAAATTATGAAATAAAAAACAGTTAAATTACTAAAACCTTAACTGAAATTAAAATGGAAAATCTAAAAATGAACACAGATTTGTTTCTGAATGATATTATGTTTTATAATGATAAAATAACACTGCTCTTATGTTGTTTAATGATCACATGCAAGTATACAAATACAAATATTTGATCTTTTTAGTAAGCGTTTTATTTAAATTTTAAATGTACATTTTAATTCTTAGCTTTTCATCAAGTTCTGAACTCCCATTTGTGATTACCCTGCTCTAGTTGCTCATCGAGGATCCTGTAAAGCAGTCTGAAATCACAGTCCTGTAATGACTCACCTTTCGGCCCCTTGAGACCCAAAGGTCCCAGAGGCCCTTTGAGTCCCGGGAGTCCTCTCGCACCAGCATGCCCAGGGAAGCCGCTGTCACCTGGGGGTCCGGGAGGACCAGGGGAACCGGGTCTGCCTGGCAGTCCGACCGCTCCAGACTCTGGTCTCCTCAGACTGGCTGCCAACTGGGCCAGCTGCTCTGAAATGGCAAAGACCAAATGCGCTAATGAGTCTGAACATCCCCCTGATATTAGCACAGTTCATTTTCATTTCATTTATCCATTGGTTTTTCAGTTGCACTTACTAATTAGAGTTGTCTAACACTGCACACTAACTGTTTTGTGTTCTGTCCATTGTGTTTCTGTACTAATGTTAGGGCGCCTCCTTGAGGACGATCCATCTTCCTGTTCTGTCTTCACCATTCCTTCACTGTACACTACACTTAAAGTTGCAATGAAACAGAAGTAGCGACATCTATTCTTCCATTAATATGATGCACATTTGTGGATAATGGATTATGTAAAAAGAACAAATGCAGGCCAGGGACTTGGTTTTATGCATCGGTTGCTAGTTGGATTTCAGAAGGCATTGCACTGCTAAATGTGGCAGATGAATGTGAGGGTACAGGGGTGGGGTTTAAACGGATTAAATGATTGGATAAATCCTGCATACATCACCAGAGAGAAGCCTGCCGTTTCACTGGAAGATCCAGTTATGATATTTTAATGAAACTTTACTAGATCAATTCGTGCACGGATGAACTGTTCAAAACATGATCTAAAATGTGCATTTAGAATAGAAGCGGAATCCTCATTTCATTAATAATTAAGCTCCTTTTAATCTCGATTTATGAAAATCCATGAAATGCTAAAATGTTATTAACAGTACACAACCACTGTGCTTTTTTTTTTTTAAATTATGCTTTGTTGCATATATTTCACACGTTACATTTGTAAAGGCACGGTTGAGATTCCTTTAACACTTGAAATATGCAAAATTGATATTTGTCATCGTTTACTTTGTGTTGTTCCAAACCTTCATGATTGACTTTCTTTCTGTGTAACACAAAGGAAGATATGTTGAGCACTTGTAACCAGTTTTTATCTTTGATGTCCACTGTATAGAAAAAAAAAAAAATATATATATATATATATATATTTAAAAATATAGATTTTGTGTGCTCCACATACAAAAAGAAAGTAATTTTTTGTGACTTTAATGACTCTGATTTCAAATACAGCATGCAACAAGCCTTCTGATAACACACACACATTAGTGTGGGAATGTCGCTTCGTAGATCCACTATATTTCTGGTCATCTGAAATATACGTGACCCTGGACCACAAAACCAGTCATGAGGATCAGTTTTTTAAAATTGATATTTAAGCATCAATGGATCAATGCTTTTGGACTTTTTATTCCACACACTGTAAGCTGCTTTATGTTTTGGAAGTAAAATAAGACCCTAGATTAATTTTACTTTATTATAGCTCTAATATTTTGATGTGAATAAGCAGATAATTTGACCAGCTTTCAATATTCACTAAAAGCTGTGTTGCAGAACGTTGTTAAAGCCCACTTCTTTCATTTGTCCTCATTCATGCTTTGCATGGCGTTCCTGTACATTTTCAATTTGCTATGGGAAATTGAGCATAAAAGAAGAGCATTGCAGCCGTTTTTACAACTTCCTTTTCTATTGTGTGAAGGGATAAAAGGGCAGAGCAATTTATTCATGATGTAAAGAATCCAATCCCAGGCCCTGAGCCATTGAGCAAGAACTAGGGTATAGTAAATTTCAACTTTCAGTCGGAAAACGTCCTGAAAATGTATGCAGCACGATGCTTGACTGAGCTTTTTTAGGGAGGTTTGGCGGAGGAAAGCAGAGGCTGAAGGAGAAAACTCATCACTATGAGGGAAAAGTGCAGATCAGCTGAAACCAAAATGAATTTTTCAGTGAAATGTGAATGAAAAAGTCATGAGGGAACCTGCGGCGTGCGCTCAAGAGGACTTAGAGAGAAGCAGAACTGATGGCAAACTTTTGTGAAGTGTCTCTGCTCATCAGAGTAGAATCAAAAAGAATCTTTAAAACAAAAAACACAATTTTTTCCTTTTATTCATCTCACTCTTGTGTTCTTCTGCCTGGAAAGTTCCAATTCTCTGAGGGCAAAAGCGCGGCTCTGCACGCTTAAAAGGGAAATTACGTTTATTTCTGAAATGATAGAAATGTTTGCTTCCAGACTCACCCTGCATAACGCGCATGCACACTTGTCTGATGTGTTGATCACTCGGTTCTTTACCCTGTAAACACAGGAGGTGTTGTTTAGAAGAAAATCACACAGATTCTAACTGTACTCTGATCATTTCATCTCATTTCAGACCACTAATTAGCTCTGCCTCAGAAAAACTTGGAACTGGAATTAAGTGTTCTTCAATGCTGCAGAATGTTTCACAGTACTGTTTTCTTGATATACCTTTCCAAATATAATAAGCATGTACAAAAAAATGTAAAAAAAAAAAAACAAAAAAAAAAAACAGGGTTTCCGCACAATTTGCCAACGGAATTTTTCGGTCATTCATGATTACTGGATGAGGATTAATGATATTCATTTTATGACTGCACTCACACACAACATTTTTAGCCAATTAAACATGTTTTGACTTGAGCATAACACAACAAAGTTATAGTCACTGGAGATTAGTTTCAAATTCCATGATAAGTTTTCAAAGACTATAAGAACCTGTACCTATAAAAATATTTTTTTCCCTCTGGTCTTTCACAAAATGTGAAAATGTCAACGATATAGCTACCAAAAGTTCACAGTAAAAACATATTAACACATTGAATAAGCCAAAAAATAGCAACATAAACAGTTCACGCGTTAATTAACTTAACAAACACAACTTGTGATTTGAATAGTGCATTAGTAAATTCTGATATTAGCATTAACTAAAATTAATAAATGTTGTAGAAGCATTTTTCATTTTTAGTTCATGTTAACTAATTTTGTGTATTAATGAACCTTATCGAAAAGTGTTATCTTTTCTTTAAAAGATAAAATAAAATCTGATCACAAACCTTTGAACTGCAACAAAACATAAAAATGACCAAGAAATATGTCTTTAAAAGCAGATAGGACATTGATAATGCATATTTATATGTAAAGACAGGCGTAACCTTTTATAATCGTACTCAATCTTGGCTTATGAAGTGTAATTGGTCTGTCTTTGAAAGGTTGCTAACATACCGCTGGTCCCTGTGTGCCACGAGGTCCTGGAGCTCCTCTGTTCCCCTGCATGCCACGTGGTCCAGAACTACCAGGAGGCCCCTCGATGCCAGGCTGCCCACGGGCTCCCTCTGGTCCCCTATTACCCGGATCCCCTTGGTTACCAACCTGAATTTACACCAGAGGTGCATACATAGATGTAATACTAGTGTCTTGACATAGTAAATCATTTTGATAAAAAAAGTCAAAAAAATCATGGATGTCTAAAATCAGAGCCAACCGCCCAGTAGACCACCATCAAAAATTAACTAATATTAATGAAAGCAAAATAATCCAACGACTCACTTCGCCTTTAGCTCCAGGTTGACCAGGGTCACCCTAAGTGTAGAAGCAGCAAGAGAATTAAAGTGCATTACAATATCTCAAAAATCTCATATTATTTTCAGTTATTTAGTTGTATATAGCTACTCACAACATCTCCCTTGTCTCCTGCGGTTCCCTCGTCACCTTGAGCGCCCTACAATAAAACACATCGCCATGAGGGAGATTAATTCATATTTATAAGTTATGTTGTTGTAAAACGTCTTGAATAAATACTTTTGCTTACGAATTGAGCCAGCGACCCAATGCGCATACTACCCACCCATTCTGCCCTAAATAGTATTGGAAATGACTAATAATATCACATTGAATTTAGGATTGACGGTATGCACATTGGGACTCAGGCTGAGTCTTTCTAACTCTTTCTTACGTTAGTTTTTAAAGGTGCAGTGTGTACATCTAGTGGCTGAGATTGTGAACTGCATCTAACAGCTGGTTCCCCGCTCACCCCTCCCTTTAGAGAAGCTACGGTGGCTGATACAGGACTAAGATGTCTTAGTCCAAGACAGCGGAGATAGCCAGCAATGAAGTTTCTTTACAAAGGTAAATTAATGATTTAAATTGACTTAAATATTCAATAAATTGATAAGCTATTGCAAATATTATTGTTACTTTGATGGTTACTGTAAAAAACATGACGGTGACTTCTATGTAAGTGCACCCGCGGTGTATGTAGATATAAATAGCTCATTCTACTGTAAGTTAACACTGCACCTTTAAGGTATCTTATGTATTCGGTTTAGTTCCGCTGATAATGCGAAACATGTTCTTACCTGTTCTCCCTTT
The DNA here is from genome assembly GCA_032361065.1 of Enteromius trimaculatus. Classification (NCBI taxonomy): domain Eukaryota; kingdom Metazoa; phylum Chordata; class Actinopteri; order Cypriniformes; family Cyprinidae; genus Enteromius; species Enteromius trimaculatus. The sequence continues at coordinate 16,837,277 of JAUMHP010000063.1, forward strand.
GGTCCAGGTTCTCCTGATTCACCCTGTGTAATAACACATTTAGAAATTCATTCCCTCGAATATTTAACTGAAAGCATGTGTCTGAAGAGTTTATTAAAACAACAAGCTATGCAAAAATAGCCTATACGCTCAGCATTTTGCTCTTTCTATAAATCATACATCAATTTGAGGTGGGTTTTTTCCAAATGCATTAAGGAAACCATTGAGTCTAAAACGGTTCAATTTGATTTCAAAAGCCTCATTGTATTTTTAAAGCTTTTAAACATTAAAACACCAATGGGAGCACATAATAATTGCAGTGCCTTAAAGGCTAGCAAAGTAGAACACTCTCTATCTAATTGAGCAAGAACAGTGAATATAAAGAGGTTAGCTGTTTTTAAAGAGCTGCAGATGACTTTTTGTACTAGTTACAGGGATGGTTATGTAGCAGACTCCACGTACACTTTCTTGTTCCTTAATAAATATAGAATAGGGGATGCAAACACCTTTTGGATTTCCTGACTGCGGTAAGTCAGGGTCAGTTCACCAGGACACTAAATCATGTTGAAAAGGTCACAAGGTATTTTGAAATGACAAAAATCTCTTCAAACGCAGTAGGCAGAGACATCCTCACCCTATCTCCTTTTATTCCTGGCAGGCCCGGTGGTCCAGGAAGTCCAGGCAAGCCCAAGTCACCTTTAGGACCCTGAAAAGAGAATCAATGTAAGACGGCATGCAGTCAGAGTCTGGGATTTACTCTAAAATTCTAGTTGATGTCTTTTTTATTTCTTCTTTCTCACTGCAGGTATTCCAAACAGGCAGGAAAGGTTCAAAAACCTTTGTCAATAAAGAGCAAAGCCTGCAGAATCCTTCAGTTTCCCTGCAAAAACACTCATGCATTTTTAAAAGGTGAGCGCGGTCTGAGAAAATGCAAGATCAGGACAAAGTGGCAAATGCTGATAAATTTGGTATGTGCATGTACACCAGGGTTTCCTGCACTGCTGATTTAATCTACAGATACATACCTCTATGTTACAAACCTATGCTTTAAATCCATTGTCCAACAAAGTCATTTCAAGGATGCGTTTTTTTCAATTCTACAGAAAATGAATACAGGATAAATCTATACAATTATATACATTATAAAAGCGATATACAGTTAAATTTTGTACATATTGTCAAGCTGTCACAAAATGATATGGTTTCTGCGATTCTTGAGTTTTAAGCAGAAAGTTAGTGGCATTAAATGTTGCATGAAAAAATATCTTTTTATCTTTTTTGTTGTTGTTGTTCACAGATATCTACTGTAAGCATCCTTAAATCAAGATATATTTACTTGGAATGCAAATCGAACATGAGTCTTGTTTTCTAAGAAATTAAACTATTGTTATTGGAAATTGTTATGCAATGAGCCCATTGGCAACATTTTGATCAATTTGTCATGAAACAAAACTACTTAATGTAATTTTCTCATGCAAACACATCCTGATTTGTCTTGAAAGCATATGCATAATATAATATTATATGTATATACAGTGGATACGGAAAGTATTCAGACCCCCTTAAATATTTCACTCTTTGTTATTGCAGCCATGTGCTAAAATCATTTAAGTTCATTACACAGCACCCCATATTGACAGAAAAACACAGAATTGTTGACATTTTTGCAGATTTATTAAAACAGAAAAATTGAAGTATCACACGGTCACATGGTATAGATAAAACTTAGAAAGAAAACGTACTTTTTGTAGTGTGACCAGAAGACACAGTAAATGTTATTTCCATATTCCTGTGGTCAGAATTATTCAAGCCTTAAGCTTTTTTTTTTTTTTTGTAAACTAAATTAAAACGTAATGTAGATCTATTGAAAGCTGTGTCTTTGAACTGTTGATGATAAAAGACATTGTGTGTTCATTGTGTATAATTAAAAAAGAATATTATAAAAGTTAGAGTTTATTTACAATATTCACATAAGCATTTGAAGAGTGTTTGTGTGTGTAGATAAATGTGTGCTCATGGGAATGGCAGGGGAACAGAGGGCGGTTTGAGAGACACTGCTGTGAGACATTCTTTTGACTGTTTACTCTTTACTGTGAAAACTGTGAGGTGAAATCTCATTCAAGACAGAGACCGCTGGCTCCAGTCTCTTCCATGGGCCACAGCATGGTGCTTCCCTTATTACCCGCAGTGTCTGCATTTCAGTACTATGACTATTTGCCTTGGATTGACCCTCAAATTACCATAATATAAAAGTCACAAATTCCCCTAAAAGACTATTAGTGAAGAGTTTTTTAAATTCACTGTGCACCAAACCGTCTAAATAAGTAAAAGCGATTGAGCTTAGTGGATGCTTTTTCTTTGAACACAGGGATAATAGAATAATTTAAATGTAGCGCTGCCTATGATTTGTTTTGAACTTTGGGTTTGCTGCCAGCTTATAGGAAAGAAAAAATTGCAAATGAAATCTCTTTAATGTCATCTTTAAAGTAGTTTCCCTAACACAGCGCAAAATCATTTTATTATTCTTTATGTTTGTCTCATATTCCAGGAACTAAATATCTAAACATACAAGATGAATCGACTTGACAGGCAAAACTGAGATTTTTTTTTCCTTTTTAGAAATAAGTTTACATTTTTCTAAAATAATATTTCACTTTGCAGTCAAAATGAATGTGCTTTATTGATGTTATGATTTTTTTGCTGGAAAAGTCAAACAATTCTGATTAAGAGTGATTATTTTTATAGTGTAGACACTAAAATAAGAGATATGAAACCAGACGTTTACAGCTTAATGGATATTTCTGCACATTTCAATTTGAACTCCAACATTTATCAATAAACTCTTTCAGGAGCAATTAATTGGAATTATACTATCCACATTAATTGTACAGCTAGCGAATATTTGATATAATTTGTGTCTGTTTTTATTTCTTTTTAAGGAGAAACATCTAAAACAGGGTGTTATGCTGAGCCTCAAAGAGAAACCTCTAAGCAACAGAGGCAACTTTAGGGACCCTCATCTCTCTACAGGCAAGGGCTTTTACTTATTCAGTAATTTGCATGATGAAAGTAATGTATGAAGATGCTTGCTTTGATACCACAACCATATCATTATACACATTATGCACTTACTCTGGCTCCTGGTTTTCCCATTGGCCCAGGTGGCCCCTGCTCTCCTCGGTCTCCCTAAACAGAAGGATACTATCATCATTTGGGAAATATTCCTTGGTGAGTACATACAGACACATCTAGCCTGTCCATTAGTCTTACAGCTTTGTGTACTCACAGGTTGTCCAATAGGCCCAATGGTTCCGACTTCTCCTTGTTCTCCGCGCTCACCCTGAACAAAGACATTTAGTGTCAGATAATCTATTCTCGCATATAATACCAAATCCACTGGATGGTTTACCTACCGGTTTACCAGCAGATCCCATAGTACCGATGAGGCCCGGCTGTCCTGCATTACCCTGCAATTGGAGCAAGTATGTCATATTGTGATCATAATAACTCACAGGCAGAGGATTGTGCATGACATAGTAGCTTAAAATGCCTTCAAATTAAAGTTGCCAATGCTACTGTTTTGGGCCACTGAAACAATCAATGCTAAAAGAGCCACAGTGTCGCACTTATTTATAATATATTATCTTAATATTTGCATTTTTATTAGACTTATCTAAAAAAAAAAAAATATATATA
>JAUMHP010000063.1:16841051-16853190 GCA_032361065.1 Enteromius trimaculatus
TTGTTTCATTATAAAATAGCATTTAAATGTAATCATTTCAAAATGAATATATCCTATATACTTTATTATAATTTTGTGATACCAAAATTCATGTGTTGCACTTCAAATGGTTGATTTTAGTTTTTAGTGTTTTGTAAATGCATTTTTAATGTAGATTTTAATGTCAGCCATTTTTCAGTCATCGGCCATCATTTTAAAATAATTATCAGAGTATCTCTAACAGTTTGAGTGTTTAGACTGAAAAAAATGCTAAAGCCAACCTACAAATGGCTTTTTATAACAGGGGTTCTGAGACATATGGAAAATTATTTTTGCTTCATTGTCCTGTTAAAAATGTAGTTAAAAATGTGATGACTTTTCACCGAGCACAGATAAATTTAGCAACATTTCTCACCTTCTCTCCACCTCCACCTTTAGGTCCTGGGCTTCCTGGTAAACCCTGCAGGCATGAAATAAAAGCCACTAAATATTAAAATGCATTTGTCAAGGCTACAACTCCTGAAGGAGGTAAAATGCCTTCTCTTTTTTCTGTTAGATCAAAGTCGATCCAAGGGGTGCATTTGAACAGTCTCGAATTTAACGACCTGACATCATGTTGGATAAAGTCAGAAGTATTTTATAATCTGCCATGAAATGGAGCGCAAAAGCGAAATCGGAAAAAATTATTGACTTTTTTTATCTGCTTAATAGCATTAAACGAGACAGGTTGAACATGAGATTCTAACAAAAAGGCCAGAATTCGACTATGTATGTTTGACAAGGATAAAATTAAAGTGTTTCATTCTGCATCCTGTAGACAGGAGGAGAAACATAGCATACACGACCATTTAAAGTTATCTTTTTAAAGTTTTTGAAAGATGTCACTGAAGCCAGTTTTAATCAAAAACACAGAACAACAGTAATGACCTCAAACGGTTGAACATACTGTATTTGAACTTCACTATTCACTGGCAGTCATTTATTGAATGCATTTCTTTATTTCTACATTAAGACTTACAGGGAGCCCTTGAAGGCCAACCTCCCCAGGGCTTCCAGGCTTTCCGCCAGCACCCTATAATACGTAAAAAAGAAAAAAAAAATGCCATTATTACCACTGTCACGCTTTTTCCATGACCATGTTTGAATGACAAAAGCCAGATTTTGCTGTACCTTGGCACCTGGCATGCCGGGGATCCCCTCACGTCCATCCACACCTGGCAAACCCTGGAGAAAGACACAGATTGGTGCTTTTTGGATGCATACAAGTATGTCTTCAAGTAAATCATTTTATCTACACTGACAAAAAGTACCATACTGCCATATTTTTCATGTTGTTATCATCTTATCAACTGACACCACCGCTGATCCATGGTACCAGCTGCATTGTCAATAAAGGAAGTGAAAGTTATTTATATGGTAAACCACATACACCATCTCCCTTCGGCCCTGGAAGACCAGTGTTGCCTCTTGGCCCTTGAGGTCCCTGCAGAGAGAGATCATTTCATTAAATCAGATTTACCCTTAGTATGCCAAATAGGGCATGTTCCTGGACCAACTTTGTTTGAATGTTATTTCAGGACTAACAAGGATATTGAATCTGGATCATGTCCTACTTGGCAAAATCCCATTTATGATGGGCAACTTCTTAAAGGATTCTTAAATAACAAAAACCTCTTAAACTTCTACTGTGTGCAATTTTTGTTGTTATTATAGTTGTACACATACCTGTTCGCCTTTAGGCCCAGTTTCTCCCATTACTCCTCTTTGGCCTCGATCCCCCTAGATAAAAAGAAGCACAAACTTCAGATATCTGCTAATATTGATTTGTTTATTGACACCCAAGGCTCAAGACATCAACTTTAAGTTATGCCTACTGCTGAAGCAGACTGTCTTCAAAGCCTTCAAAGTGAATAAAAGGCAGAACTTTCCTGTTTTCATGATTGTTTACAGCTTTAGATTAGATTAGTTTCTTTTTGAACTTACCATGGCTCCTGCAACACCTTGAGGTCCAGGGTCCCCATCAACACCTCGAGGCCCCTGTAAAAAATAACTACATATTACTTATTTTCAGATTTTTTTTTTTTTCTGTGTTTTGTATTACATTTTTTTCTTTGTTGTCAGTTTGTTTATGTCTGTTGCTGTGCTCTTTTTTGCTTTAAAGGGATAGTTTGCCCAAAAAATTGTCATCATGAGTTTCTTTTCTATGTTGAACATTAAAGAAGATATTTTGAAGAATGCTAGTAATCAAACAGTTGATGATCCCCACTGAGTTCCATAGCATTTCTTTCCTTACTATGGAAGTCAGTGGGAACTCAGTTTGGTTCTTCAAAATTCTTCCAAATATCTTTTATGAAACTTATGCAATTTTGGAAAAGCATTTTTGAGTCTCCAAATAGTGAACCCATAAAATATAAATCAGATTATGACTTTTAGTATAAATGCATTTACAATGTAGTCTTCCCCATCCATTACAAATTTAACAGAAATATTGATTTCCCATCTTGTATGCAGAGTGTATACAAATATTTATGCAATCAACGGCGCTCGAGAATGAGAATGTCCCTCCCCTTTTATGTTGTGATGTAAACTAAAGACAAATGGATATTTTAAAAAGAACAGGCAAAATATTATATACCTTAACTGCTTATTTAATCAAAGTCTTACCGTCTCTCCTTTGGAACCAATCATACCGGTGGAACCTCGAATTCCCTGCGGTCCCTGAGAGCACATAAGGGAACAAGGCTTTAAGACCAGATCAAGACATCCCTGCTGGATCAGTTTAGTAACAAACAGGAAATGCACGTACAGTTGGGCCTTGAGCTCCGACCTCTCCAGATCCCCCCTGATCTCCCTCCTCTCCCTACAAAGAAAAAGAGAGCTTTTAAGACTCTGAAATCCAAAATATCCTCAAAATACACAATGACTAGATCGACAGACAGACAGACAAAGCGTAATACTGTATTATTACTGTAATTCTTACACTAAAACACTTAAACCCTCATTATTCTTCATTCATCAATAGAGTTTATTTCTTATACAGAACTTTGATAGACAGCATTTAAATACATCCTGCAAGTTAATGTATCAGGCTGAGTATCAGTCCTTAATTAGAAATGAACCTCAAATAAACCTTATAATCTCAAAAATGTCAAAGTTGGAGAAGTGCAACACAAGGTTTTTTTCATTACAGCAGACCAATGCTTAACTCATATTCAGATTCACTCTGCAGAACTGACACACGTTGACCTCACACAAAACCCAGATTCTTCTGGTTCCTCCCTTGTAACATGTAGTTGTTGTTTTTTTCTAAAACAAAGTTTTTACCTTGTGTCCTTGTTTACCAGGCTCTCCAGATTCTCCTTTCACCCCTTTATGACCCTAACAGTGGACAGGAGGACAGTTTATAAAATATATTTTTTGAAATACATATTCAAAAGCATAAGCATTTATTTTTTTAAATAAAATATTAATCATAAAAATTATTTTATACGTATTTAAAAAAAATGTATATATATATTTTAGAATTTGTTTTAATTTAAATTTAAATTGATATCTATTGCATTTAATTTTATATTGATTTATATTAATTCCTTCTGAATTATACAGGGATCCACAGGAAAATATACCTTCATTCCAGGCAAGCCAGGATGACCAGGAGAACCAGGTGGGCATGCGTTAGGACACTTAATATCAGAAAAGCAATATAGAGTTTATTGCAACATATTTTGACGTGGATGTTGAAAACAATATGGCTTTCATATGGTTTGAAAAAGTTCCTCTTACCAGTTCCGTGGATCCACCCAGCATCCCTGCAGCACCCTTTCAACAGACAGAACAGATACTTCAGAACAGATTTCACTTATTTTGAAGGAATTAAAGGGCAATTAGTTGATTAAGGAAGCAATTGTGCCACCCTGTTGTTTCATAATTATAACTGCTGCTCTACATGATGTTCCTAATTAGTCTGTGTATACTAATGTCTCAGTCGCACATTCTAAATTGAAAATGTACAGTTTTTACCCTATCTTATATAACTTACAATTCTATACCTTATTATCTAACATAATCATTATTTCTATCATGATCTGACTTTTTAAAATGACTTCTGTTGGTGTAAGAATGAAGTCACGATTGATATTTTTCTCCCAGGATTAAACAGATGACATGTTATTGCTCTTCATCACAGCAATACTCACACGGGGGCCTGTTGGTCCACGGGGCCCCTGTGGCCCTCTCACACCCATGGCTCCCTGTTATATAGAGAAAAACATGACATTTTTAAATAGACGTATGAATACTTTTTTACTGTAAGCTTTTGTCATTTTTGACTGGAATTACACAATACCAAGATTAAGAGAAGCAATGCGGTAATAGCTCACCAGAAATAAAACAAAGTAAAAATATAAGTTAAAAAAGTTCTTTATGAAACTAAATTATCTCATTGCCTTGCCTGACGTGAGAGGAAGTATACTGAACTATTGAAGCAGCTCCGTGCCATTACAATGGCCGTTGTTGATTTTTCATTTGAACTGTACATCATAAATGTGTACTTTTATTTATTTATTTATTTATTTTTTTTAATTTATATATCTATTTTGATTTTTAAAAAATATATATTTCTTGCATCTGAGTGAACACACTTGATTTGTATTTCACCTAGAAATCAGTATAGGAACAAGTATAACAAGAAAACAAAACAAAAAAAACCCAAAAAGGCAGGGCGACTTGTTGCAGCTGTTGACAAGTGATAGGGAAAAACCTAGAGACCAATCAGAAGAGTCACTCACAGGGGGTCCCAATTTCCCCTGCTCACCCGGAAGTCCTCCCGGTCCTGGTGGTCCCTGTATAAACAAATATCAAATTTAAACTTTTGTTTCCACCACCCGAAGAAAACCCAACTCCACACACTGCTTTTTTAGTTAACACATGAAAAACAAAAGCCACTTACAATTGGTCCATCGGGTCCAACACCCTAAAAAGACAGAAAGAGGTTTTTCTAATTATATATACTGTATATTGTTTTCCCATTTCTGAGTTATGTTTATGCAAAAGCACTTTATATTTACTGAATATGATAACCTAATCCAATACAAAAAAGTAGATTTCTTTTGACTAACTAAATGTATTTATTAGCAGCTTAGCTAAAAGCTTAGCTTGTTAGCATTAAGGCAAAGATGCAGTGCGTTGGGTACAAATCAGCTTCAAGACCGTTTACAACTCCTTATCTGTTTTTATTAAATACACAGTCTTCAAATACATCGAAAGATGGCAAGATTGGGCTTACCGCCCCTCCTCTGGGTCCAGGTTTGCCAGGTTCTCCCTGTTTGAATCACACAAAGTCACTTTTTAGACTTAAACATAATTGAATTATACATACATTTAATGTTATATGTATAAAAGTGTGTCCCTATTCAAGCTATTCTATTCAGTTTTAAGTATAAACAGTGTGACTAGTGTGTTTACAATGAAATGTACTCAATTAACCAAAAAAATAATAATTTAAATAACAGTGAAATATTGGACACTTAATGCACTCAACTCATCTACAATCATATCTACATACTGGAGGGGAAGGAGCTATCAGACTGCGCGTTGGATGACAAAATAACCTTATACAATTCATATAATAAACAGTTACAAAGTGCATGTACAAAGTGCATAGAATAAGTGTATATTGCATAATTTGGTACTCAACTTATACAAAAACTGTTCTGAAAATCAGATTTCTGCACAATTAGTGTTATGAAAATCACAAGCCAGAGAATCTTCCCAGACAGAGTAAGGTGTTATGTTTGAGCATCGTTGCGTGAGTGAATCTGACTTGGCTGCACAGATCAGTGAGCACACAGACAGGATTAGGAACTAGTGGTCATGTGAAAAGACTTATAATTCCCTCTTCAAGGCCAGTCAGTGGTACACTGATTTGAGCCCAGGTCCCTACTGAAGCAGAAAACTGAGAAGCTCATTAGTCGCTCACCTTTTGTCCTGGGGGGCCGTCGGGGCCTGGTTCTCCTATGGGGCCAGTCAATCCCTGAAGAACACAGAGGGGAAATGTTACATTATTACCTCTTACAACAGCAATCAATGACTGACTTTAAATAAAAAGGTTGTTTAGTCACAGTTTTGAACATAAACCAACCAATGACTAATTAATTAGCCATAGCACTTCTGTAATTCAACACCTTTCAAACCAGATTGGATATTTTCTTGACCCCTACTTCCATTTTCTCAGGGAATCCACTTTAATTAAGTCCAGGCTTCGGGTGTCTGTGCTTAAACAAAAACCCTGTTGTCTGCTGGACAGACCTTTTTCCTGTGGTCTTTGCTTTGGTCCGGCATGAGAAATTCCCTGCATTTTTGACCCGTCTAAGAGGGCCGCCCACTATTGACTGAACTCAGCAAAACTGAGGTTTGCTTCTCCCAATTTTAACATGTTATGAAGAGAATCCAAAAGATGTTTTTTAATGTGTTTCCTTACATCGGCTCCAGGTAATCCAGGACGTCCAGCAGAACCAGGTTTTCCAAGGTCTCCATCAGGACCCTTTGGGTTCAAAAGACAGCGTGTAAGATACAAAAATGGCTTAAATATAGCAAATTATATTATCAATGCATGACATAAAAACACTGATATTTACAGCCGAACCATCTTCACCGGTGTCACCTCTCTCACCCTGCAAAAAAAACCCCAGAAAACATATTTTATATCATAATGCATAATGTTTTGGTCACTGAATTGCCTTATATTTTAAATTACATTCACATTTTTGAAATTCAACTCACATCAATACCATCTATTCCAGGCACACCGGGAGGACCAGGAGGGCCACCTCCAGCCCTCTGTTCAAAAATAGTAAGTAAACAATGCTGTCATATTCCTACGGTGAGGTCACATGTTTTAGATTCATTAATACAAAGTGCATGCAATATAAAAACTAAAATGATCCATTGGCTAAAAATTTTAGCATAAAGTTTAAGCATAAAGCTAAAAAGCTTTAGAAAACAGTTCCAACACCTGCCGTGAAACAGGTGTGCATTGGCATCTTACAACGTATGGATCGTACAGATGCAAAACTGCAGTGCAGCTGTATCTGTGATTCTATTTAAGAATGCAAATAGTCTTGCATATGCTGAAAATACAAGCGCTCACCTGAAACTCTGCCTCAGATATCTAAAGAGAAAGAACAAAGAATGGTTGCATTTACCTGTGCCGTGCAAATGATGGTTATCTCCAACAAAATCAGTAAAAAGGGCCCGCGCACTCCTGCAGCGCGAGCCATAATTTCCCCAAAGACACAAAAGCCCCTGTTTTCTGGGATCTTGGGTTGACGGACCCCCCGACCAAGAAGCCAAACTAAATCCCCTTTCAACTATCTGAACTCAAGGGAGACCATAACCACAGAGTGCTCATACATATGCTTTGTTCTGAGTCTGTGATTGGAGGACAGCAGCACAGTGTGAGGAGGAGTCCGGCAGACATTCGAATAGACGGCGGGAAATTTTACTAGACGGTGACATTTGACCTCTGTTAACAAACACTAATTGGTCTTTGGGAGACAGAGGGGGAATGCTGGAAAAAAGTAGAGCTGTACTATTACATTCCAGTTTTTAAAGTTTGGGTTTTTTAGTTTCTTAGATTAAAATTATGATGTTAGACATGTCTCACCTCTCTCCTTGCAGGAAGGTCGCCACATGTGTCTCTCTGCGGGACGTTTAAGTCGCAGTGGATCAGCATTGACTGCAGCTCAAACTGAAACAAAAGACAAACAACCATCAAAAAGCATCATGATAATGTGAGCCTGCGGGGTGTACTGAATTGTTTATCATTGGCTTATTATGCTCAAAAAGAGATTGATTAGTTTTTTGTTAGAAAAATAGCTTTTTATGCTGCTCTTTTAGTTGAAAATTATTTTTGCAGAACAATGAATTTAAATGAGTTTTCTTGTTGACGGTAGTGGTAGATTAAGCTCATAATATGTGCATATATCATTCGGTGACACTTAATTTAAAAGTTACACAAAAGTTACTGAGATCATTACTTTAGGGAAGACACAAACCTCATGCCTGTTGATATAAAGATATATGTTGGGATTTTAAACTCGTGGGGTTAGAAAGTTTTCTTTTTTGAAAGAAATTAATACCTTCACACAGGAAGGAAGAATTAAATTGATCAGAGGTGGCAGTGAAAACATTTATAACGTTACAAAAGGTTTCTATTTCACAAATAAATGCTGTTCTCCTCAACTTTGTGTTCATTAAAGAATCTTGAAATTAATCATGGTTTCCACAAAAATATTTAGCTGCAAAGCCGTTTTGCAACACTGATAATAAGAAGGAATGTAAATTAGAATGATTTCTGAAGGATCATACGTCACTGCAGACGGGTGCAAAGGCTGCTGAAAATTCAGCTTTGCCAACATAGGAATAAATTACAACTTAAAATATGTTAAAAAAATTTAAATTGTACTAATATTTTTTACAATAATATAGTTTACTGTAATTATATCAAATAAATGCAGCCTTGGTGGAAATCTTTCTTCTTTCAAAAACACTTTCAGGAATCAAATGTTTGAATGGCAGTATATATATATATATATATATATATATATATTTAATGTTAAATATAATAAAAACATTGTGGACATTTGTTTTAATCTACCAGTTACCCACAAACTTGTAAATTACATCCTTTGAAGTTTAACTACATAAAAAAAAATAGAAAAATTCTCCAAACATATAAAGCAAAATGTATAGCTATACAAAAACTGGCCTTTAAAACTTCTGATTTTATGACATAACAGATCTAATTAAGCTAAAAGAAGGAGAAGTACAGATATTTTGCTTGCATCTAACTCGACATTGCAAATTTTATTACTGCAAGTATTGTTGTGAGGAAAAAACGTTTCAAGCAGGCCATCTGTCCGACTAGAACCTCACTGCTAGAATTCCCACATATCTGCTGAAATGTATCTGGGAAAATCCAAATCCATGCTCTGAGCCTTTAAACAGCCAAACTCATATCTCATAATGATACCAGTGTTTAAATGTCCTTAAACACCTTTTATCAATAGCTTTTATATAGCCATGTAAATAGTATATTTCAGTTTTTTTGATGTTTGTGATTTCTTTTTTTTTGGATTGTACATTACTTTGTATAAACCGGTAGTTGTGTTAAAGTGCTTTAGAAAGAAAGAAAGAAAGAAAGAAAGAAAGAAAGAAAGAAAGAAAGAAAGAAAGAAAGAAAAAAGAAAAGAAAAGAAAGAAAATGACGTAAAAACATTGTGAAGAAAATGTGCATATGTGCTGATAACATGCTTTGGACATATTCTATATTCTTAAGGGCTTTGAGGAACATAAATATCAGAGTACTAGAACACTAATGGTAGACCTAATGGAAAAACGTAAATATGGAGAAAGAAAATTTTACCGGCACAGCTATTCCTGAATTGTCCTTCAGTTTTCCAATATGCGTGAATCCATCTAGTTTTACTTGTCCTCTGGGTGCCAGCTGCTGTGAATCTGTTGCTGTGCAGTCTGTTATCAGGCTCACAGAACCTTTTTTGACAAGCAATAAAATCTTGTGCCACTGAGAATTGAAGAGAAGTGTTTGGAAAGGGAATAAAGCCGTCATCTGTCTGTTCTCTTGGGTTCTGTAGGAGAACTCCACAGACAGGGCCTCCCCGTCGAGTCTGACTGCAAGCTGTTCGTTTCCATTCAGATCTTGCATTTGCCACAAATTCCAGCTCTTACTCTGTGTATTTCCACTCATTCGATAGGTTGCAGAAAATGCAAATTCCTCAGGCAGCCCCATGGGATACGCAGATCTGATTAAAAGAACATTACCAAGACTCAATTAGACCAGATTACGAATATAAATTATATCTGGAATTATCCGATAAATACTGATTAAAATCAATAACATATTTTACAATATTTAAATGACATGGAAATATACCACACTGAACATTATTAGAATGGTTATGATCTACAAAAAAAAAAAAAATTGCAGTGATCTAATGAAACTATAATGGTATTAGATGGTAATACCATACCATGCCACTCAATAATTATTGTAATCATGAACCATAGTATTTTTATCTCAGTTCTCAAAAAAATGCAAAAATACTGCTGCAGTGTTCAATGGAATTATGCAATATTTTTGTGTTGTTCATTATCAATGCATTTAAAATATATTAATTATAATAATTATGCCAATAATTTTGTTTTATAGTTCAGCACCATGGACAGAGGAAGTTCCATCAATGACCAGTAGATGTCGCCACAGGCCAACGGTACAAGTCATTCTCAAGCGTTTCCTTGGTTACCGGGTGAGAGATTTTCTGATAACAGGGGATTGCAAACACCATGTCTGTATGACTGTGCAAAGTAATAATACAGTGGCTCTCAATCAGGGGCCCCAGGCCCACTAGGGGGCCTCAGCACACTTCCAAGGCAGCTCCACGAGTACTTAAAAATATTTAAAATATGAACTGGAATCATGTTACTTAGACTTTTTTACATTACAATAGTCAGTTTTAAGCTCCAGGTTCTTATGATCTTGGAAAACCTGGAAATAATGCCTGTTTCCTACTGCACTGATACTTTTTAATATTTAGGAAAAGTAATGAAAATTAATGACATGTCAATGACTAGTTATTTTTTTATAATGAACATATTTTTCTCCATTTAAAGAAAAGCAGTCAAGCACTAATATATATATATATATATAATAACAATGTAATCACAGACTGGAAAAGTCATGTAAAGTTATTGGTCATAAAAAAATTGTAAACCATGCAGGACAACAATTTATTAGGAATTATGAAATTTTACAATTTAAATTACTTAAAAATGTTCTATATAATTATTTTACTGTACTTCCACTAAAATGAGGAGCCTTAAAGCTAAACTGAACTAAACCATCAGTTTGGTGAGTCTTATAATCTGTCATAAAAAGAATATTGTATGTGTATTGATCTATTGTAAGAAACTAAATCACACTCACAGTCACACTTGAAGCTTCCAAGTTCCAAGCCACTGAATGGATAAAATCTTTTATAAAACTCTTTTTATAAAAAAGATATATTCTTGGAAGCAGAGTCCAAATATACTTCTATCCAAAATGAATATGTCATGCAAACATAACTGTTACCACACAAAAGCAGTTTAACATCTCCATAACTGATCATAATTCAGGTAGAAAAGCTTCTAGCTTCCCTTTTGGGATAGCTCACTGTTCTCCAGCCTAGGTTTTAGTCTCCTCCTGGTGAAGCGTCTCTGTCAGAGGTGTTTACCTGGTGTTTATCCTAAAGTTAAACTCAGGGCCAATCCTAAATGCGATGTGCTGAGATGTCGTTCCAGGAACCTTCCTCACCGTCCCTCTCCTGGCCAACTCGGCAATGTTAAACTGAGTCATTATGTAAAATCCTATGGGATATTAGAGAGACTCGAGTTAAAAAAAACAACACAGTCTAAATGTATGTACTGTTTTTGAGATGTTTACCTGGAAATAAGTCATTCCCATCTTTAGTTAGAGGACACAGAGTTCGGTCCGTCTGCAGGTGACTCATACTGGAAAATGGCAAGACTTTGAAAAAATTGCAATACTGTTAAACATAAAATGAAACCTTTTTTTGCGATGTTTATTGCTTTGCTCAGTCTTTCCTTTTGTTTCTTCACTCCCCCCTCCCTGTGTTTGTGTGTTTGATGAACACACATTGCTTGCGGGAGATCGGTGTTGACTGTGTGAGCACAATCACACAGTGTTTGAAAAGCTGTGCCACTTTGTCTCCTTTCAGTTCTAGCCTTTTATTGTTTTTAAGCCTGGTTTAAATCTTAATGCTCAGAATTCTTATTCCATACCAAACCAGAAACTCACCAAAATCCCTCATAGTTCTAAATCATTGATATCGAAGGTGCTTACTGTGTGCATGAAGACCAGTGCAGAAGCATCGCTTGATCACATGACACAAAAGGTAGAGACAAACTTCCCTGGAAAATAAAAGTATATGAAGTGTATGTTTGTGCTTGAGCGATGCGTTTTTTTTAGTATTAATCTGTTAAATTAATCTGTGCATTTAGGTATGCAAATATAAGTTATTAAATGAACCTCTTGAAATATCCAATACAATCAAAAAAGAAGAAGCATGTTATGCATTACCTC
>JAUMHP010000063.1:16874606-16891745 GCA_032361065.1 Enteromius trimaculatus
TTCTTGTCAAGAGAAAAAGTGACAGAAGCAGCAGTTGTGAGTGGGGTGACCAATCCTAGCCACGCCCCTGCGTTAATCTGAATGAATGACTAATTTTGACATCACTAAAATATATATATATACATATTACATTTTCTTTCAAATTGATTGCAAGCTGGTATTCTGTTACTGCATTAAGACATTTTTAGAAATAAATTAAAAGGAGAAGCAGAGTTCATGTTGGTGCAGGCTGTATATGCATGAACTAATAACAGACAGTAGGTTCCTTTTTTTTGTGTCACTGTTTGATTGTGTGTTTCAATCTTTAGGTTTGGCCAAGCAAAAGAGGATTTGAAGCAACTAAAGTTGCCAGGCTTCTTGTACAGCGAGGTGGCAGATCTGGCATCCACTGTGCCATATTTCAGCATGGATGAGGATGAAAACTGTGATGAGGGCATACACTTAATAGTTTGTGTACATGGTCTGGATGGTAAGCAATCATAATTTTAATGTTGGTAAATCCTATAAATAACCCTGAGTCCACATTTACAGATTCAGATATTATTTTTTCTTAAAATAAAAACTATTTCTTTAGGTAACAGTGCGGATCTGCGTCTTGTGAAGACTTATTTGGAGCTCGGTTTGCCAGGCGCTCGTATAGATTTCCTGATGTCAGAACGCAATCAGGTAAACTGCATGAACAGTCCCATGAACAAGCACTGGACTGGATTTCATTGGTTCCAAGAATGAATTGTGTTTAGAAAAATTAAAACAATTTATTAAATAATAAATCTATTCTGAAATATATAAAGTATATGCTAAATCACTGATAAAACTTCAGTAGTCTTGGAAGATAATTTTAAAGGGGATATATTTTGAAATATTAACCGTCTTTATTTGTTTTTGTTATTCAAGAATGACACATTTGCAGATTTTGAATCCATGACTGACAGACTTTTGGATGAAATAGTGCAGTACATACAAATCTACAACCTCACAGTTTCCAAGATAAGGTAAGATCTTCTCCGTACACTCAAATGTACAAGAAAGCAATAAATAAGCATGACTGCATTTTTACAGATAACATTTTAATGACCCTGTCCAGTGTGAGAGTGAGTGATTTCGAGGGCTTTAGACATGCACTTTTGTCCAGGTAGCTTAAATAGTTCTGTCAAATAAATGAAATATTGTTGAGGTGTCTAAAGACTAGACTAAATAACTGAAAAAATCTCACCCCTTCCCGCTCTACCAAGACGAAGAGCGTCTGAACCAGTGTGCATAATGGTACAATCTGGCCTCATTGGGGCTCACTTGAGCAACATTTTGCACTATAAAACAACAAATAATTTGAATTTAAAATAATTTTACCAATATGAAAATGGAGGTCAATTCAAGCATCCCCTCTAATTACATTTTTAACTTGACCTTGTTATAAAAATATAAGCTTGTCTAAGCCTTAAGATAACAGATTCACAATGTTGTCTTTCTCAGTTTTGTGGGCCATTCTCTGGGAAATCTGATCGTGCGCTCGGTGCTGACGAGGCCCAGGTTTAAGTGTTATCTCAGCAGACTGCACACATTTCTATCTCTGTCTGGACCGCATCTTGGCACGCTGTACAACAGCTCAGCCCTCGTCAATACCGGTAACCCATCCTCATCAACTCAGCAGTTTTCTGAAGACAGTCATTTATAAGCCATTCATTTTTAAACTGTTTTTTTTTTCTTTGTCAGGGTTGTGGTTTATGCAGAAGTGGAAGAAATCTGGCTCTCTGCTGCAGCTGACATGTCGCGACCACTCTGACCCACGCCAGACCTTCCTCTATAAGCTAAGCAAGAAAGCAGGTGAGTGTGACGTTATTTTGATTCCACCAAGTTGATGTAAGTTCGCTTTTCTCCATATACCAACTCTTAAACTCTGTTTCAGGTCTTCAGTTCTTTAAGAATGTGGTGCTGGTGGGGTCTCTACAGGACAGATATGTCCCCTATCACTCAGCTCGAATCGAAATGTGCAAAACAGCCTTAAAGGACAAACAGACTGGTGAGAATTAAAGGAAGAGTTCACCACCAATTTCATTTTTCATAATTTGTTTACCCTCATGTCATTCCAAACCCATAGGATTTTTAATAAAAAAAAGTTTAGGGTCAATTAAGTGCATGTTTTGATAATAACAAAGTTTCGGGAGGAGCGGTAATTCTGTAATTAATCGCAGCTGCTCCTAATCAATCTCCTCGTCATTTCTCCAATCATCAAGCTCCCTTCCAACTATAAATAAGCCCGTCTCCTTCCTACTAGCATCTCACTCTTTTGCAATCCCTCCCCTTACTCCTCCACTAGCTTCTTTCCTTGCCCGGGGGGCAGTCGGAGGCAGAGCCGGGCACCTTGCACTCGCTAGGGCTCAGCCCACTAGGGTTCGGGACTCGCCGCTCTACCGGCTCGCTTCCCGGACGGCACGCCAAATCTGCTTATTCTAAATCTATCAAATCATTCATTAATGAGAAAGAGCGAACTTGTGAAGGGTGCAGCATGTAATACTGACAGATAGTGGCTGAAAAGGGTACTGCGAAATCAAAGGCATTTATTTATTTATAGAATTACTAGCTATAGCTTTATGTTTTAGATAAAAAGCTGTGTAAACAACATGATTCACTGACAGGAATACGCTGTGTTTTACCAACAACTCGAAAAGAGCAGGATCATACAAAAGCCACATGAACCGGACGTTTGCAAGCGATTTTACTTCCATATTGTAACAGAATATTGAATACGTCATCAGAGAAGGCCCGTCGTTTCAGGGAGGAGGAGCATTTTGATTATTATTATTATTTTTGTGGATTGACTTGCACCGCAAAAACAGCAATGTAAGCTAACATTATAAATATTGTTAATTTTGATCTCTCACGAACTATAAAGGTGCAGTTTGTAATATTGCCAGCTAGCGGTTGAAATGGGTATTGCAACTTCCAGCCCGGAATCTGCCTGAAACACACATTTTTGGGTAGAATTTCTGGACATAGCATTATTTCAGAGAAACAGCTATGTAAACATAACATTTTTCCTAAATATCTACAAACATGTTATTTTTTTGGCTTATGAAGTGAAAAATTGTCCATACAGCACCTTTAATACTTGGCAAGTATGAGGTTTTTAGGTTTTAGGATTGTTTTACTGCTTCTAACAGCATATTCCTCTCCTTTTGTCTACCTGTGTGATCAGGACCAGTGTACGCTGAGATGATCGAGAACCTTCTACTCCCTGTGCTTCAGAACAAAGACTGCAACCTGGTGCGCTACGATGTCATCCACGCACTGCCCAACACCGCCAACTCCCTGATCGGTCGAGCAGCCCACATCGCCGTCCTGGACTCTGAGATTTTCCTGGAAAAGTTCTTCCTGGTGGCAGGGCTCAAGTTTTTTCAGTAGCCTTGCTAGATCAGAAGCGAATACCTCACGGACGTTTTTCTGGTTCTTTTTTTAAGTGCGCTCTCGGAGGAAACGCAAAATATATCAGTGTTATTTTCGTTGTTGATTTCGTTTCTATTTAGTCTGTTGTGATTGTGGAACTTATCGTTTTTATTTTTCTACTACCATTTTTTAACGGTCTGTTCATTATTAAAAAAACTTCTCTCCTTGTGGTATTTTTTTCAGTGTTATTTATGTACAACGTTAATTTTTACCATTTTCATTTAACAATTCATTCTAGTCAACTATCTTATGCTGAACTGGAAATGTAGCTGCTAAAAAAGAATGAACTATTTATTTGGGGTGCAAATCCAGGTCGTTTTCATGGTAAAAGCATGTTCTCTTGAACATTTTGGTATCTAGGGTTGGTTGGCTTGCATCCGAATTGCATAAAACATATTTTCTATTAAGAAATTGCCATTTTACTACACCTTTTATTTTTTATTTTTTTTTTATTTTTTTTTTTTACAATGTCAAAGGCTTCCTGAACCTAGACGAACATGATTGTAGCTGAAACGAAGCAGCCTTGGAGCGCGTGTTGGTTTTATACGATGTCTCTGGTGCCCATTGCATTCTCATGCGCAGTCTCTACCCAGCCTGGAGTTGGGTGGGGAAAACACACGCTTAGCATGTTTAGTATTTTCTTTATATTACAGGGGATACAGGTAACAAATGAACAATGGGCCAGGTGTGTGGGCTAGACGGTTAGTCGGTTTAAAACAGCACAAATGTAATCGGATCACATAGTTGTGGGAAAGTATTTATGTTCAATTTCCTATGGAGGAATTTGTTGATGCTTGTGTGCAAAATACTTTAAATAAAACATTGGAATTATCCTGTTTTTGTTAAAATGGTTTTGTAACATGAACTCCACATTTCATTAAATGTATTCGCAATAAATGTTGTTGTTCTCTTTTTTTGCTTTCATGTATTACTCTATTTATTGTAAATGAAGAAAACATAGTCCCAAACCTGTGGAAGGCTATTTCCAGTGGTGGTGGGTAGTAAATCTCACAGTTTAGCAAATTTAGATTTTATTTTGTCATTTATGTCTTTCACATCTGACTTGATCTTAAGTGATGACATGTATGCTATATCATGAGTATTTAAAGTCAAACTGAAGCCTTTTATAAGGCACATTAATGCAAGATGACAATATAATACTTACTATAAAACTTTTGGTCTTTCTAAAGTGTCCTTGTAAGATCAAGTGTTGCATGTTGAGCATCATTGGC
This sequence comes from Enteromius trimaculatus, assembly GCA_032361065.1. NCBI lineage: Eukaryota > Metazoa > Chordata > Actinopteri > Cypriniformes > Cyprinidae > Enteromius > Enteromius trimaculatus. Next base: position 16,879,280 of record JAUMHP010000063.1, read on the forward strand.
ACATTTTCTTCTCTAGATGGCACTGTTCACTAACTCTCAGAATGAAAGACATTGGTAAACTGGATGCATTTCGTATTATAGTTTGTATTAATATTTTGTATTTTTATATTTTTAATGTTTTTATTGAGTTCTTTAGGTAATTTTGTTCTTTGTTTTTTCTGTCTGTATATATTCTTTTTTTATTCATTAATACAAATTTAGAACAGTACTAAATAAAGAAATGTTACCTTGGCTGAAATTAGTTAATCTTTATTTTAGTCTTGGTTTTTTGAATTGTTATTTTACGTTATTATTATTGTTCATGGAATGATTCGTATAATTTAAATGTTTACCCTTTCTGTTTAGCTGCTAGTGTTTTGCTGCATGTGGCCTCCTGAAACCAGCTGATCTTTGGAATGTGGGGTCACCATGGAAACCTTAAAGACCTGAATGAAAGCAGCCTGTTATCCAGCACCACCCCCAGTTCTCCAGACCGCCTCTACGGTGTGATGTCTTGCGGTCCGCGTAGAGAAAAAGCAAGGGATCGAAGGTCATGTGAATATGATCACAGCAGGGGTCAGCGGTTGAAAACAGCACACAGCTATTTTCTTGAGGACTCTTAAGAGGCTGAAATTGGCAAGACAGCGGACATCTTTTTAGCACAATGGAAGAAGAAGATAATCACTAACGGCCTGTCATGACCCTTAATCACCCCACACAAACACAATCAGCACGGCTCATCACACGCTCCTGTTTTCATGATGAAATATCAGTCATTTCAATCACTGTTTGATTTAACTATAATTGTTTGATTTGATAACTCTGTACCATGATCAGACGTTTGAGTAGTTAATTATGGGATGGCAGTGGTCTCCGCTGCCCTGAATTAGTGTAATCTCAGACAGGTTAATGCTGATCTTGATTAGTAATCTGATTATTATGGATTTAATCTGACCCAGGCAGGACCAGAGATTTCTTTGTTTTTACCCAAAGAAGAGGAAACCCTGCAGAAGTGAAGAAAACGGAACACAGAATAAATGTGAGGGTGCTCTCTAACTTCTGCACAGTTTTGTACACTGTCCAAGGTACCTATTAATACATAAAGGCCCGGTTTCACAAACGGGGCTTAGCTTAAGCCAGGACTAGGCATTAGTTAAATTAAGATATTCAAGCAACTTTTACAAAAATGCCACACAAGAAAATATTACAGGTGAACACAGAACAATGACACTGACATGTTTTAAGATATGTGAGAGCAAGATATTTTCATCTGAGACAGCTCAAACATGCAATTTAGTCTGGGACTAGCTTAAGCCTTGTCTGTGAAACTGGGGGTAAGCGTACCATTTTAAAATGATAAATTATTAATATTAAAATTTCTGAGATACTTACATATATAACAGCCACAGGCTCAGCACCCTTCTACTTGCACTCACTTTAGAGAATCTGCATCCCCTGCAGTGTAAGATCTGGTACCATCACAGAGGCATAACATTTCTATACTTTCTATAGCTTTTTTCTTCAGCGTTCTTGGCTGCTGGAATTAATTTGCCATTCCTGTCCAAAATTCTAAACCCACAAACATTTCAAGAGAAATCTGAAAACTCATATCTTCCATGATGAAAAACACAAACAAAACTTTGCTTTCTCTTTCCCTAAGTTTCTCCCTGTCTATAGCTTGTACTAGTCTGAACAATGCCTGACACTTTGTATTGCAAGCATTTCCTGCTTCTTTGTGATGAATCGCTTGTTGTTCCTTAATTTTTCCTCAATTGCTCAAAGTGTCTACTAAATTAATAAATGTGAATGTAAATGTAAATATTTGCATTCATCTAACACAAATCTACGGACATGGTAGGAACATGCCCCCATTTCTACTCATTTCTGTGTTGAAACATTTATTATACAGTTATCATACCGTTTTAAAATTATGAGTTTTCCTTAACTCAGTGTAAAGTTTCACTATTTATTTTTTATGGAACAAGGTTTCATGATCGTTGATTTTATTAATTTTTAATGACTGTAATGGGGAGGTTTAGGCTTCAAGATTGTCATCTTAATACAGTCATAAACAAAAACTCTTAATTTATGAAGACAACTAACAAAAAGATGGTTATGAGACTGCTAACTTTTTGAATTTATATTTCATGTATTTATTTGAGAAGGTTTCATATTCTTTAATTTTTTTTAACATGAACTTAAGATCCTTTCCAGGTTGTAACTTCTGATTATAGTCATGAAATAGTCATAAATCTTAGTATAACGTTAGTCATAAGAATTTAGTATTTTAATGACTATAATGCGATTACAAAATCCTTGGCTGCTATTTCTTTATTTCTTTCTCTGAGAATTCATGGTACTTGGTCTTTCGTCCTTGTCAGTGATGGCTTCAAGTTCCCTCAGTTTCCCTGAACTAAAAGAGTATGATATTAAACTTCGTGGCGTAAGCAGTTTTATTCACGGTAGCCTACATTTTTTATTTCAGCAACGTGTTTCACAAGCCTGCATGACCAGTAAACTTAGATTAATTAATGCACTTTACACTTTATACAAAACTTTATTGCATTATTTAATAACCGCAACTAAATGCAATACACACATCTCACACATTACACACACACAGAGACTGTTGTTGTCGTACAGTAGTTTAAAGGAGGGTCATGCATATTCATGAATTTGGCGGAGGGGGATTTCGTCTATATAAGCTTGTACCACCACGGAGAGGCAGTTTTACAGTTTTCCCTGGCTATTTCAGTTTTGTTATGAATTTATTGTTGCCGCTAACCAGTGCTACGTATTTAAATTAGTAGTAATGCGTTAGTTGTTAATGCGTTGTAATGAAAGCTCCCCCCTCGCAGTAGTAATTTGGATCAGTCCGATCCACAGCTCCGCTTCTCATCAGTCAGGCAGTCAGTGCGCGCGAGTCTGTGTTTATGTGTGTGCTGCTACAACGGCATCAACCCCAAAACAAACGAACACTCGGGATTTTAATTAGTGGTAAGCGCATGTTTCACCTTTTAAAAAGATTTTTTTTTTATATATTTAAAAGTCTAATGCTATAGTAGATGCATTAATATGTTCTGGAGATTGGGAGTTATAGTTCAACAGGTGTAAGATACATAATTAACGTTGTCTAAAATGACAAGGCTACCTTAACAAATAACAATTTGGTTCTTTCATTTACGTGTCCTGTAATTAGTTTGTTGTTGCCCCTCTGGATTATTTTGTCAAGTAACGTATTTAATTAATGTATGTTTTGCATGTATCTTCTCTTCATAGACGAAGTTGATTTGTTGTCATACTAATAATACAGTTATTAAGCATTTTGTTTGCATTATGTAATCATTTTTGTCTTTGTACAGTCGTTACAGCTGAACTATACCGCTTCACTGTTGTTAACGATATAAAACTAGACTAGTGCAGTAACTTGGTTAATTTTTCATTAGTCATTAACAGAATAAACATTGATATATCTGTTCTAAATCTGAAAATTAGACTGATTTGTGTGTTTTCATGAGTGATATTGAAACTTCTACAGTTACTTTCCCACCCATGAAGTTGCTCTGCAGGTTGTTTCTTCATATAAATATTGAGACAGTGTTGTATGAGGACACCAGTACAGACAATAACCTGGATGTAATGCACAAGTCTACAAAATATAAAGATTTTAAAATGTTTTATAAAGATAAATAGGCTATATACTGTAGTCTTGGATCATATTGAACGTAGCTAAATTGAACTTTGTGGGTATGTGAACGGTACGTAAAGGAAAGCAGTTGGAATTTAATTGCGGATATAACAGACTCACCCTCTGACAGGTCTAAACATGAAGGCACATTCAACGGGCAAAGAGGTATGATGATTCATGACAAGGTGATGAGTGTTTTTTCACAGCCACAGGTGGGTGGAAAACCGGCTTTTGACTTGTTCTCAGATCTTAGTAGTTGGTAAAGCCTTGTGCAATAACTCAAGCTGCTTTCCTGCAGGAACATCATTTCCCTTTAAGTGCCTGCTTTATGCTTTGATGCACCATCATTGGTCACAACCTCATCATACCTGTTATCTGTTTTCACTGGAATTGTCCTAATTGACACAAACACACACACACACACAGTGCTGTTTACATGTCTTCAAGAGGTGTTAGAATTGTGACATAGGAAGGAAAACTCCTTAAGCACATAGCCTCACTCTGTTGGTGTGGTTGTGGTGTAGATTTGTTCTTGCTTCGAGGCTCGAGTGATCCTCCTTTATCTGTCCTTGCAGAGTAAGTGGCTTTTCCAGTCTGAAGAATGCATGCTAGAAGATTGATTTACAATTGTCGTTCTCAGAGAGGCACGTGTGTTTGAAAGTTTGTTTTAGAGTGACAAAAAAGTTAATTAGAGACAATTTTGGTTTCATTTCCAAAACTGAATTTCTTTTTTACCGCATAGAATTATTATTATTTTTTCTTTCTTGCAGCTACAACGTAACTTGAATGAAAGGATCCAATATGATTATAAATAAAGCCTAAGAGACTTTACTGTAGGTCTTACGACATCTTTGTGTGATGAACAGACAGTAACATAACCTCATTTGTTAATGGAAGAAGTACCAATTGTACTTTTGAAAATTATATTTTCAATTAATCATTTGAATTTGTTTCATCTGGTTCACAAACCCAGTCCGAATGATTGATTCACAAATGAATGGATTTAGTTCTTGTGTTCAGCTTGTTGATTCATTCATCGTTTGAACACAGTGGTTAACAGCTCTAGAGGCAAGGTTCATCAGTGCAAAATGACTTAATATTCTGTGTCTTACACAAAATCAATACTTTAGTTTATATGATACTTTATGTGTGGCTTCTGCATCCTTTTATTAATTTATTTAATTAAATTAAAAAAAGTGACAAGCACAGTCCATTTCTGCTTTTGTGTTACAGTCATTATTACATTGTTGTAGTCTTTGTTATTATTATTTTTTGATATCTTTTCTTTTTCATTTTAGTAATTTTGTCATTTGCATTAGTTTTTTTTTTTTACTTACTTTATTTCAGTTTTTATTTAGCTAGCAAGTTCTAGTCCTTAAGTTTAACCTTATTTAAGTCATATCTAATTTTCATTTAGTTTTAGTTTTTCATTTATTGCTTAAAAAGAGTGATAATAACCTTGGTTTTGCCCAACATGAGGGTAAGTAAATGATGACAGAAGTTTCATATTTTTTCTGAACTGTTTCTGCAAGTTTCTTGCACTTGCCCCCTAAGGTCTAGAGTGATCTCCAGACGGGTCAGATTTAATCTGATTAATTGATTTAAAGATAAACCCTCAGAAATCCCGCCCGGCAGAGAGCTGTACCACCTGAGGTTCCGTTAGGAGATGTGGCCGCCGGCAAGCCATCTCTCTGACCTCACACACTTCCTCCTGGGGCTGTTTGTGTAGATTTTTAGGTCTTACTCACTTTCTGGTTGAACAAATTGGGTTTTGAGTTGGTTTGAAGTGTTAAACTACCATTGAATTTCCTTCGCTTCTTGTGGTTGAGTATCTTGACATCTCTCTAAATAAATTACGAGCAATATCTGGTGGTTATTTTAATGCTGATATGATATTGGGTTTAATAATATAATTGAATTGTGGCTAATGGGATGATCAGCACTCAAAATGCTAATCGTTCAAGGCCAGCGTGGTTCTCCTACAACTGCTTGGGTTTAGTTCAGACTTATAAAGTTGGTTTTATTTGAAATATTGGACATTGAATTTTTATTTTCTGAGTTTAAAATGGTTAGCTGTTTGTTGACTTGTTTAGATCAAGCTTTTTCAAAAACATGAGAAGAGTTGTGAAAATCTTGGAAGGATCAAACTAATTAAGTAATGTTTTGCACTGCATGCTATTCAACAAGAGTGTGTATACAAAGGAAGAGATAATGCTTCTGTTAATTGATCCAAGTAATCTAGACATTGGTTGAATTAGTGGGTTGGATGATTGGTCTTGTTGTATTTTGCCTTATTACATCTTAAAAAGGACATCATTAGAAGTGTGTAGCTCACTTGGTGTTTGTTTCTGGTGTTGTTCCCAGTAAGCGATGATTCTTCTGTGGAAGACAAAAGGCAGAACGACAAATTTGGTCAACCTTCATTGTCACTGTATGGGGAAAAATATGCAAACGGAAACGTGACTCTCGTTAACTTGCTGCCTAACATTTCCTGTAGTGTTCCATAGAAGAAACTAAATCAAATAGGTCTGTAACAACACAACAGGATCTTCATATTTGGGTTTATCATCAGTCTTCATAGCAGCTAGCAGTGGGATTCCTCTGAAGCTGTAGCCTATGTCTTGATTCACAGGTGTGACTTGCATCACTGTAAGTTAAACACACCCCTGTAAACCCATTGTGAGAGAGAAACTGCATTATTACAGCCAATAGCTCATTCATATACAGTATAGAGATGTATGTAAACATTAAGAGAACGTGATTTTTGAATGTAATTAAAATGACATTTTTGTGTATTTTACTTGATTTTTTTTTGTTTTTGTTTTTTTTCTGGTTTGGTTTGGTTTAAAGTCTACCGGGGGTGGGATGGGTTGGGGTGGGGTTAATTTGCGCAATAGATTTTTGCTTTATATTACTGTTATTTTGAAGAAAATTCAATAAACAGTTGTTAACAAAAACAACTTGTTGTTAAATATATAAAAAAAAAAAGGTCACTCCCCCTCTGACTATTCAAGCTGTAAATGAGTTTCAGCAAACAGCTGATTAAAAACATCACAATAATCCACAAATAAACCACACAACTCTTAAACTCTTAACTTTCCTGTGAAGTGTAGAAAGCTGCATGTTTCTAAGAAACAAAACCATCATCAGGACATTTCCAAAATCCATAGTGAAAAAGTCTCTGTTGTCTGTCCTCTCACATTAGAATGCATGAAAAAATTTGTTAAGAAATATTTTTTAACTAAAACAATGCATATTTTTCTTCTAAATATCACAAGAATACTGTTTCACTGAAGCAATATTGTGGATAGAGGACTTGTAGTTTAGCCTGCAGGCAATGATTTAAAGTGAATAACAAGCATGCCGCTTTTAGCTTCTCAAGTCAAATGGGATGCTTAATAATTTTTGGCAAAAGCCATGACAAAAATTGCAAAACACAGTCATACATTTTAAATAGGCCTATGTCTTTAGTGCCTAAACACATTTGGCGTCACTATACAGCATTATAGAATGGGTGCAAAATGACCAATTATAGGGTTAGTTTTTTATCAGCGGGCCAGTGTTAAGGTATTTCAGTTCAGTGAAAACATACAGCAGGTGGAATTTGCCAAAAAATGTGAAGAATGCAGCTGCAGCAGATGTTTTCACAGGGAAGCTTATCTGCAGTGATAGCAGGAAAAGTAAAGTAACACAAACACAATAAGATCACCCAATAAATGTACCACAGGAGCTGTGAGACTCATTGTTTAGCATTCATTTCATTATTACGTAATTGCATATTTATATAATCTGACTCAACTGGGCAGATTGTGCAATGTAATGAGCTTTTATTGTATGATTTAACTGGGGGACAAGTTTGCGTGAAAAATGAGAGCAGGATAAAACCTCATATTTCACCACAGACGTCATCAACATTTCTGGACAGTCTAGACATTTTAATTATCCCACCCCAGTGTTTCTTTTTTGGCTTGTTTTGTGTTTTGAAATATGAAAAAAAGGACATTAGTATATATTTAATCATATAACTAATCATTCTACAATGATCATATTGTTAGTTTGCTAAGGTAACCAACACTATTACAAGGCACTTAAGGTCATTTCATAAATTGTACCTGCACCTATTTGTATTTTTGACATGAATGATTTTTAATATCATACATTTAGTTGAGCAGAGGTGTGCTCAAGCATATGATATGATTTCCATCTTGCAGATGATAAAATGGGCTTAAAATCCTATAGAATTTAATTGAAGGAGAGTTTGGTTTGTTTGTGTTCTTTTGCAGATATTCAGAATGAAGGAGCCAATATCTGTAGGCAAAGCATCTTGAAGAGAAATAGTGTGTGACTGTACGTGGATGAGCTTTCATAGGCCATGTCTGTCCCCACCAAACAAAAGAGGACAGTATGTGTCCTCCTTCCCACCAAGGAAACGCTGGACATCACAGTGGGGGTAAATACACAGCTCTTGTGAGATTTCATCATCAGCAATGGCAAAAAAAACAACCTGCTTAAAGCTCTACTTAAAATATGCAGAATGCATTTTTAAATCAGGGTTTTGTAGCTGATTCATTGTTAAATTTGTTTTTCTTTTACTCCAAGCTGAAAGCAACGGGTCAAGATGTGTTTCATCGTGTCTGTGAGCTTCTCGGGGTTAAAGAGCTGCACTACTTCGGATTAACTTTAGTCAAAAGTAAGAATTCATTCTTTCCAATTACAGAGTTTACTTTTTTAAAGGTTACAATTGAGGAATTTGCAATGATGTCATTCACCGGGTTCACCAGAGAGTCTTTCAGTGAACAGTTTTTAAAAGAACCTTTGTTTTAAAGAGCATTAATTCTAATTCTAATTTATTTGTATAGTGCTTTTCATGATACATATCATTGCAAAGCAGCTTTACGCCAAAGTAATGTTTTACAGTATATGTAGAAGCTTGTACATGTACATATGGCATAGATGTGAGGTAAAGATCAATTAATGTCGTAATCGAACAGACAAGGAACATTATAAATCATAAATCTATAGATTGTAATCTGTATCTATAGATATGTAATCTATAGATACAATTATAATCTATAGAACCTTTTCCACTGTTAAAAACCTTTTGTAGAATGGAAAGGTTCCATGAATGTTGAAGGTTCTTCATGGCCCCATAGATGCAAAAGAACCTTTATTTTTGAGTGTGTGTGCGTGTGTGTGTGTGTGTGTGTGTGTGTGTGTGAATTTCAAAGGATGTGTGTTTTGTATCTACTGTAAATGGAAATTGTAACCACATTTGAGTTGCTTTATTTCTCTTTCACTGAAGACTTTCAAATGCAAATGCTTACAGCTCAAGGCCTTGGTTGTTTGCCAATTTAAGCAATGTATAAACTGCACCTGAATGGCACAATGTGCAAAGACACAAACTTGCTTTTATTCCTAGGGAAATACGAATTAAATCCATTTAAATTAACGTGGCTTCTAATATTTATCTTTTGCCATTTCAATCAGACTCTCTCTATTAAGAAGAGTTATTCGCTCAGTCTTTTTTTTTGCTCTCTTTTTCAACCTCAAAAGCCTCATTCCAGCTTCTTCTTCCCTTAAGTACCTTTTTACAATTTTGTGTCACTCTCCTCTTAGACAAGAGAGTCTTTGTTTTTATGTATTTGAGGGCTGGTGACCCCCGAGGCTTGGAATCGAGCTATATTAACTTTGTTAAGCCTGGAATTCACCATGATTCACCACTTCAGTGCAGAAAGACAGCGGGAGAGAGCAATTGATATTGGCTGAGCGCTTAGCAGGGTCACAACCTTCTCGTCATGGACCTCAGATAACGAGACAGTGAGTCAGAAAGAGTTTGAGTCATTTAGTGCGGGAGGTAGTGATGTGAGGTTAGCAGTGATAAAGGATGGATAAACTGACCGGAATGTGAACTTGCGCTTGTAAAAACATAACATAAATTGTTAACAAATTGTTGTTTGTATTAATACTGAAACATACAATATAAACATTCTGACAGCATCTAAAACTACAAATCATTTATTACTGTATATATAAAACAGAGGAAGAGTTCTTGCTAATTAATATTTTTGAGTAAACTGTGATACACTGCCATTCAGAAGCTGAGAGGAAATACGATTTCTTAAAAAATATCCAGCAAGGATACATTAAATTGAGCAACCGTAAAAAAGTAAATGTAAAAAATTATATTTAAAAATAAATTCTGTTATTTTGAACTTTCTATTCATTAAAAAATCCTGAAAAATATATAATTTTTTCAACAAAAATATTAAGCAGCGTAACTGTTTTCAACATTAATAATAAAAAGAAATGTTAAAAATAAATACATTTTTTTAACTAAGCTTGAGTAATGAAACCTCTGCTTGGCCATCATTGGAATAAATTACATTATAAAATATATTAAAAATATAATAAATTCCAGACTTTTGACCAGCAGGGTAGATACAGAGATTTATGAATATAATAGAGTATAAATATGAATTGTCTTTTGTTTGCATAATTTCAAAATAAGATTACTTAATTTTATAATTTTAACAAAAAATATGAATAAATAATAATTCTAACCCAAATAATTATCTTTTTTATATAAATTATACAAATATTTTCAAATAATGGTAATTGGTAAGTTATAAACAGTTTTTGATGTTGGCAGTGCATTGATATTCTACATATCACTGCCTATTCAAACTTAATCTATGTTTGCATCACTACTTTGCATACTAAAGAGGTCACACTGGCAAATTAAAAATAAATCACATGGACCACTTGAATGAAAAAAACACTGTTTCCAAACACTTTGGGAAATAACATCTATTTATTGGTCTTAGCTAAATCTTCTTTCATTTTTCCATTGTGACATTTATTTAAACCATCTTAACTCCTTTCTTGCGCAAGCTCCTTTTTAGAAGTGTTTACACGATTTCTTTCGAATTCTTTAGCAGTTACAATCGCTCTGGCATGAGACGGCTAGTTTTTAGTGGGGTGCGTTTTGTCTGCGGTTGGGGTTGTTGCATACCGGGCCCTGCGTTCACCAATGGCTCAACGGGTCTTTTCATTCCAGCCGTCTCCCTAATTGAGGTCATTGTTGGGCAGATTTCATGCATGAATTCTTAATGCCATTGTTTGCACGCCGAGAGCATTTACGCTTGTTTCCTGTGTGTCCTTTCTGGGATGTTTTAGACAATGAGCACATCTTTCTGGACTTGGAAGAGAAGCTTGCTAAGTACTTTCCTAAGGAGTGGAAACAGGACACGGGAAAGGTGAGCATAACACGGTCCTCCATCATTATCAGTAGTACCATGGTTCTTTTACATACCTGTATCTACCACGATTCAGTAATGTAAAGATTCATAGAAATAGTGTGGTGATTGTACTGATTCCGTCACAGTATCAGTGTCCGTGTTCCCTGTGCTCATCAGGGCGGTTACAGTATGATAGTAAAGATAAACACTAGTAGGCTGCTGGGGAGGTGGGAGTGACTTCATAATGAGGGGGTTGCCACAGTAACCTATTTAAGCCTGTTCTTTCTCTCTGCAGGGGTCACAGAGGAGGTCAATCCCTCCCCTGCTCTGCCTGAAGGTCCAGTACTACGTGGAGAACGGCAGACTCATCTGGTAAGACACAGGGCAGAGATTCCCGAACGTTTGAAGGGAGGAACCCTCTCCTTGGCCTCCTTCATTCATTAGTTTTAATCCACCAGGGGGTGAGGCCAGTTGGAGTGGTCTTTAATGTGGATCTGGTTTTAATGTGGCCTGTCTTTGAAAGCTGTTTTTATTATTAGGAAGAATTTTCCTCCCATCTGGGTGTGGTGTAACTGAAAACTGCTTATAATGAAACTCAGCCTAACTTTAGATTTTATTGAACGTGGGACACGAGTGAAGGATTTTGAAGATAGGCTGAGGGGAGTCTTTAATGAAATAGTTTTAAACTAACTTTTGTGTCTTATTCAGTTTTGCAGGATTAATGTACTTAAATTAGAAAAAGCTTGATGTGAATGAAAAACTACATTGATAAGTTGAATTTTTCGCATCATTATTCTGGTCTTGAGTGTCACATGTCCCTTCAGAAATCATTCTGATATGCTGATTTGCTGCTCAAGAAACATTTCTTAACATAATTATCAATGTTGAAAACACTTGTGTTCTGTCATTTACTGCTCACCCTCAAAACAAATCCTTCAGAACACAAATTAAGATGGAGTATTTTAATGATGTCTACAACATTTCAGTCCCACTTTATATTAAGTGGCACTAATACCTGTGTACTTGCATAGCAACTAGATGTGTACGCAGTATGTAACCAGCGTGTAAGTATACATTGGTACATAGTACTATATCTATAGCTGTAATGTTTATATAACTACACATATATAACAGCCCCCTGAATGGTACATATAAGTACATATATGTGTAACAGGACATTGATAAAAACACTTTTTGGTCATGAGAGTACAGATGTACAACAGGACTAACAGCACTTTTTCTTAAAGAAAGTGTTACAGTTTATAAGTAAACAATGATCCTATGGATTTACCATATACTGTAATTTAGGCTTTACATATAAATTGTGGTCCAGAATGTTTATATTAAGTGGACAGTTCCTGTGGAGTTACCATCTAAGTACACTGTTATTACAGTGGTGCATCAACTTCACCAACCCCAGATCCAATTTTTCCACTTTGCACATTCTTAAACCTACCTTTCTCCACCCCCTGGATCCCATCTCCACTCCTAAACCTACCTTTCTCCACCCCCTGGATCCCATTTCTACACCTACCTTTCTCCACCCCCTGGATCACATCTC
>JAUMHP010000063.1:16903615-16921851 GCA_032361065.1 Enteromius trimaculatus
GTCTTAGGGAGTCTCTGCATTGAATGCTTTCTTGCAAAGATTAAATGTTCAACAATTAAACTTTTAAACCTTACAATCACATATAGTAATCCTGCTGGAAAAACTAGGTCTGGGTGATCAAAACTGGGTTGTTGGTACTGGGTTGGCACTAATCCGCCAGAAACTGTTTGCTTGTCAACTATTTAGAGTTGTTGCTTATGATAGTACTGTACATAACCATCTTGAACCACCTTGGACCGTGTAAAACCAGCTAACGTCTAGTTTCTGAGGGATTACTCTGTATCTATCTTCTCTCTCTTTTTCTCCAGTTATGTGATGTGGAGAGGTCTGATCTTTATCTCTCAGTACTGAGGGAGCTGGTTCTCACTTATTCCACTGTGTCATGGTACGGATCAAATCTGCAGCAAAACTACATCCCAAAACTCACCACAAACTGCCTGAGGATCCTCAATGAACCCTCCGAACAGGTGCTGCACTCAACATAAACTCTGTTACCACACGTACACTACTTTTCAGCAGTAAGATTTTAAGATTTCAGTAAGTAACATTTTTTGTGTTCTTTTGATCAAGTAAGCTTTGATCTAAAGTGATGATAAAGAAGGTTATAATACATAATATGTGACTCTGGACCATAAAACACAAGTAGCAATAACCAAAACTACACTGGGTCAAATATATGGATCAAAATGATACATTTGACTTTTATGGCAAAAATCATTAGGATATTAAGTAAAGAGCACATTCCATGAAGATATTTTGTGAATTTCCTACTGAAATTATATAAAAACTAATTTTTGATTAGCAATATGCATTGCTAAGAACTTCATTTGGAGAACTTTGAAACCAATTTTCTTAATATTCTTAATATTTTCTTAATATATTTCTTAGTTTTCTAAGTATTTTGCACCCTTAATTCGAGTAATTGACCCTTATTACTTGTCTTGTGGTCCAAGGTCACGTATTTCTATTTTAAATGCATGCTCTTTAACTTTCTATTCGTTAAAGAGTTTTTTAAAAGAAAGAAATGTTTCTTGATCAGCATATTAGAATGATTTCTGAAGGATCATGTGACACTGAAGACTGCAATAATGACAATTAAAAAAACATTAGTAGTTAATGATATAAAGTTGTTTTTTAATAATATTGAAATGTTACTGTTAATATTCACAGTTGTACAGTTTTTTTTGGGTGAGCACTTTTGTCTTACCGACCCCAAATGTTTTTTTTTTTAGATCTATATGTGCTTTATTTCCCTCTACTTTTAAGTCAAATATAAAAAAAAGTTGTAAGTTACTTTAAAGCAGCATGACACAAAACAAAGTGTTAGATTACTGTGGATTATTTCTAAGAACATTAGTAAAACATTTTGTAAGTGAACGGAAATTTCTGAAGAAATGAGATGTAACCTGTGTTTTTCTAGAATCCATCTGTGTCAGGGCAGGTTCGGAGAGTGGTTAGTATGGCCACACTTGCGCTGTTGTGTGACATGGCTAATCGGGATATCCTGAACTCTCGGCCTGAGGCCATGAGATCACTTTACTCGCTGACTGACTACTTCTACCCTTCATCACCATCATCATCTCAGCATCTCAACCGTACATTACTGAAGCCCACAACTGTGACAGTCAGGTCTGTTCAAGCTCATTGGTTGCTGTGGGTCTTGGTATGAAATATCTATATACATGTTTTCCTGTGAACCATTATCACATTTTCATTTATGACTTGAGTGTGTTTATTCCAGGGATTCAGTGGATAGTGCCATGCTGAAGGACTGGGGGCGAATTGTGGCCCAGTTTATTAGAGATCAGTGGACGTGTCTGAGTTTCCTGCAGAAGTCTGCTGGGATCCTTCGGGCTCCTGAAGCTCCTGAGGTCCTGAGGGCAGCTGTAGATGCACTGGCGTTACTGCCTGGTCATCTTGTTCTGCCCGTGCTGGACTTCATGGCGTCAGTCTTACCACAGGTGTTTTTGATCAAACTGGAATTTATTCATTTTATTTTTTTTATGGTTAATGAATTAATAAATTAGGACTGTCAAATAATTAATCATGATTAATTGCGTCCAAAATACATTTGTTTACACCTGCATGTATATATTTAAGAAAAATGTTATGTTCATACACTCTTCATATACATACATACATACATACATACATAAACACATACAGTGCCCTTAGCTAATATTGGCATTCTTGGTAAATCTGAGAGATCTGAGGTGGCTGTGAAAGTAAATCTGCATTGTTTATCCTTTTGATCTTTCATTCAAAAGGTTTTAACAAAAATTTTAACGTATCATTGAAATAAAACAATTGAAACGGGAAGAAAATCTAATTTTGAAATAAATGTTTTTCTCCAATACTTGTTGGCCACAATTATTGGCACCCCTAGAATTTTTTAGGAGTAAAATATCTCAAAGTATATTTAAAGTATATTCCCATTCATATTCACAATTTTGAGCACTCCAGGGTGATTATGAACATGAAAATATCCAGCCCTGGCAAAGCCCAAAATCCCTTAATCATCAACACAATGAAAAAAACCAAAGAATATATTTCGTTTATGCTGCAAAAGATAATTGAGCTTCACAAATTAGTGAGGTGGCTTTAAGAAAAGAGCTAGATCAGTGAAAATTTCCATTTCCAGCATCAAGGAAATAATTAAAAATTTCCAATCAACATACAATGTTAGGAAACTGCCTGGAAGAGGACGTGTGTCTCTATCGTCCTCCACAGCTGGAGAATTGCAGAAAATAGTTGAGTCTCAGCGTCAGAAAACCTTTAAAAAATAGTCAAACAGCACATATTGTTATTGTTTGGGAACGCAAAGTTAATTCACAAATCACTTTGCTCAAGGAAACAGCTGAAGTGTGGTGGACTTTTTCAAACTGATTATTCTTGCGCTGCAAAACTACTTGAATCAGTTCAAATGCTATTATTATATTTTTAATCTTGTTTCTAGTGATAACAGGGATGATCAGTTTGCTCGAGTGTGCGCTCTGGCTTTCCTCTGCCGCTTAAATCCACCTTATGTGTATACTGCTGTCAACATTTATTTCATCATGGGTTTTTCCTCCCCATTTCAATTGTTTTAATTCAATGATGGGTTAAAATTTTGCGAATTTTTGCGATTTTATTTTCACAGCCACCTTTGCTCAGATTTACCAAGGGTGCTAATATTAGTGGAGGGCACTGTGTATACGTGTGTATGTGTATATATATGTGTGTGTGTGTGTATATATATATATTTATATATATTATGTTAACAAAATCTTTTTTTTATTTTAGTGCCGTCAAACAATTAATGTTTATTTTCTTTTTTTGCCACTTTTTGTGGACATGGTGCCTTGTGTGATGTGAACTGATGTTACGTTGTTTGTTTTATTTTCTCCACCAGGTGGTGCAGTGTGATGAATCTCTGTGTATCGAGGCCATATGTGCGTCGTGGAAGGTGGTTCAGGCTCTGAGTACAAACCCTCATGACTTCTGGTCCACACTGCAGGGATTTGTGCACTTAGCTTTTCACCAGGGGCTTCTGCAGCTCACAGAGGAACAGAACCCCAGAATCACAGCCTGCATACAGCAGGTCAGAGAAACGCCTGAAAGACTACTTGCTCCATTTTTGATAAAATGCATAAATAGCTATGTGTATACATTAAAAGCTTTCTGGTTTTTGGCAGATTGTGAGTGAGATTATGCAGTTGGCTCAGGTCCGATCAGGAGTGTATAACGTACTGATCAAGCATTGCTGTGAAACTTGGCTTCCCTCTGGGACGGCAGAGGGTGTCCCGTCAGACGCTGTGTTCAGTACAGCTCTCTTACACATCGACATCCTGACCGAGGCCTGTGTGTACGGCCCAGTGTTCAGAAGAGACCAAAGGTGAGCGTATACACACACACACACACACAAAAAAAAGATGCTAAATGTATTTTTGTACACAAAAATAAGTAAAAAAATAATAAAATTATTTAGGTACTTGTTTTTTTCTGTTCCTAATAATATTTATGTTAAGAAAAATAGATTAAAATCCAAATATAATAAGGATAATAATAGTTATATATAATAATAGTATGCATTTATTTATATATAGCTTTATGTATTTAACATTTTATATTTGTATATGTATTTATTTTTATATTTATATATATTTAACATATTTTTTTAATTTAAGAACTTGATAATATTCTCTCTTGCTTTTAGGCTGGTTCAGGAGGTTCAGAGCTATGTTGAGCAGCTTGGTGATAGTTGTGCAGCAAACACAGCTGTCAGCAGGTAAACCACAACACTACCCTTCTGCATTGTGTCTAATAGAATGAAAACTAGCAAAATGGAACGTTTCTAAGCAATCCAAAGTAACAAATTAAACTTAATGCGCAAATCGCGTATAACATTTGTGAACAAAGCACCATTTCCATCCAGAGAGCTGAAGAGAACTAAATATCACAGAGGAGACTTAATTTGCTGCAGTAAGAGAAGGCATATCATAATTTGTGTATGCAATAAATTACAAGCTTCAGAACCCGCTGCAGTCGTGTTTTCTTATTTTCAGAGTTTGCTGTTTGGGAACGCAAATTAATTATAACAAATCACTTTGGTCATCTTGTTTCTAGTGATAACAGGGATGATCAGTTTCCTCGAGTGTGCGCTCTGGCTTTCCTCTGCCGCTTAAATCCAAATAATCAACTTCACCAGCGTCTGATGGAAGAGCTCGTGCGACGACTGCTGAGGAAGGTTTGTGGTCAATTCTTAACCGTAGCTCTTCCTGGAAACTGGGCGTTTAATTCTTAACGAAAGCACTTCCTGAAAGCAAAGAGCGTGTGCGTGATTTTGTTTTGAATGTCCCATCTCATGGTTTTTGCATGTGTTTTTGATTAAAGTTTCCTCCTTTGTCTCTTTTCCTTCCCTTAGGATGCCGAGATTTCGAAATCCAAAGTGCGTTACTATAGCAACTCCATCCAGCACAGAGTGAAGAACCGCGTGTGGCAGACGCTGCTGCTGCTCCTGCATAAGCTCAGACCGGTTAGATCTCTACACCAACACACGCATCCATATTAATCCAATTTGTGCTAGAGATGGTCTAACTTCAGGTAAAATTCTGATGTTGTCAGACGACTGTGTTGTTTCTGAATGATCTCTACAAATAGGTAGTTATGTTAACTTGTTTCCACTGAATATTACTGGCAAATAATAATAAATAATCTCTATATTAACTCAATAATACTTAATATTGTTATTGAAATCTGTTGGATGTGTAACAGGCCAACATTAAGCAAATAATAATCATTATTGTGGTAACACGTTTCCAATAGTGAATAAATACTGTAATAAATGTATTGTTCATTCATGTTAGTTAATACATTAACTAATGTTAACAAATGACACCTTATTTTGTCTCTATATTTAGCAGTTTATTTTGATATTATGTGTCACAGGAGTTTGTGTCGGAGTGTGTTTTGAGTCACGTGTGTGAGGCTGGGTTCTGCAGTAATCAAGCATCTGTCAAGTATCTGATCGAGTGGACCCTGATCCTGGTCCTCCACCAGAACCCATCTCACATCCAGAACCTGTGGAGCTGCTTCAGTCTGGTGAGTCAGCACCCTAACCCACAAAACCGATGCAGCATATATGGAACAAAACCTGTGTCTTATTAATTAAACAGAGTATAGGAAAGAACTGGCTTAAACTAGGGCAGGAGAAAGTATTTCAACATCTTAAATATCGTAGACATTTTCTTGTAAACCATGCAGTTCCTTGTATTTTCAGGATCATGAGAAGACAAAAACAAGCATTTGTACTTTTCTCTCTGTCCTCGTGCACCTGAATGTCCTTCTCCCAGAACTGCAAGATAAGGTAATAATTTCCTTCTGTGAGAACAACATGAACATTTTCTGCATTAACTGTATTGCTGGTGTTCTCCTCAGGAGGTGCAGTGGCATAGAGCGGTGGAGGTGAGCCTGCAGTGGTGTTTCAGTCATAATTTCAGCATCCGTCTGTATGCCTTGCTTGCCCTTAAGAGGGTGTGGGAGCTGGAGGACGCCCGTGTTCTCCCGGAGGAAAACCTGGGTGGACTGACAACAGTGGTCCAAGCCTGTTTGCTCCAAGCTGAAGCCATGCAGAATACCGGGTATGAAAAGATTTACTCATTAACCTAATGATAAAATATGCTGTGTCAGGCCTCAGAATTCTCAATATTATCTTAACTTTACAGAAAAAAAACTTTTGTTGTGGCAAAAATGAAAATGATTCTCACCTGCATAAGAGACAAAACCACTCAATTGTCAAGTTTTATTCTTTGCAAATAAGTTGAGACAGTCATACAGAAACACAAGTTGATGCAGAGTGTGACGAACCCCTTTAAATCTTTTGTGACCTCTAAAGGTCATCCGCTTTTAGTCTGGGGGGGACTTTAAGGGACGTTAAAGGAATGAGTTAGAGTGAGCCTTTCTGTGTCTTCCTTTGGAAAATTAAGACATTTTGATAAAATCAGAGAGCCATCTGAATTTCCATAAACAGCAATATAACTGAAATGATCCCAGATCCAGAAACACAGTAAAAACACAGAAAATCTTTGAGCGTCACAATGCCATGCATACTCGCGCTTAATCATCTTATTTTACACTTAGGGGAAAGAGTGCGCATCAACGCAATCTGCATGTAAACTTAACAACTTATATTATTTAAGATTTTACTGGACTGAAGCAGCGTAGGTATACTTAGTTATCCATATTATCCTTATTTTAGGAAGAAATAATGTTAAAATGTGAGTAGTACTAAATATGGTACATCTGGCTTTTGAGGAATGTTTGTGTTCATCTATCAGTCATGTGTTTCACTAAATTATATGGTTTGCCACCCACAATAAAAATTTAACAGTTATCATAGAACATGTAAATGTCATCTTATTAGTTGTTATATTACTACTAATAAAATAATAAGACATTATTATTGGGAGATATAGAGTAAGAACTGATATTTATATGCATTATAAGCAAGTTTTTTCAAGTTCATTGGTTTCCATTAAAAGCTATGAGAATGGCTGTGTTCAGAATAGCAAGCTATGAAAACTCATATTTATTTGCATTTATGAAATGTATCTTCTGTCTGCCAGATCTCATTGATTTACAGAATTTCTTAGTTTTTGGCAATGTAACTCTGAACACTCTCAACAATTCTGAATTATAGGACTGATGTTTAAGGCTTCTCTTAGATTCTTATGAGAAACTTTGGAGGTAGCAGCTATTTTTTATTTATTTATTTATTTTCTCTCACAGAAATGCAATGAAAAATTGGTCTAGAATCCAGGACCATTTCTTCTTCAGTGCTTTCCACCCAATCAGGGACTACAGTGTTGAGGTGAGAGCTCTCTCTCTCTCTCTCTCTCTCTCTCTCTCTCTCTCTCTCTCGCACACGCATATGCGCACACACACACACACACACACACACAGACTCTCTCTCTTTTTATTTATCTTCAGTGTATAATCTGATCCAATCTGTGTTGTTAAATTCACATTCTCTGTTTTCCCAGACAATATTCCAGATTTTTCCTCGCCTCTCAGAGCTGGCAGAAGATGAGTGGCTTCCACTGTGGAAATTTGAGAGTTTTGTTGACTTCCCGATGGGTGCCGCCCTGCCGTTGAAGAACCCTGTGTCCGATCTCTGTGAACTCCAGCCTGGTGACTGGATCCAGCAGGACAAAGGTAATCACCACATGAGGGCAGCAGAACCACACCACATTAATGAAAACGGCAAGAAACTACAACTCTATAGTTGTTCTTCTTTCCATATTAGTGAGATGGGGCTGAAGGAGACTCTGTCTTGTCAGCTCTCATGTTCTGTTTAAGAGAAGGGGGTAAGCAATACAATATTTAAAATGTTAAGCAAACACAAATGTTTAATGTCTGACAGGTGACTTGGAGCAGGAAGAGCGCTGGGCAGAAGTTCAGAAGAAAATAACCCCGTGGAAGCTGAGTGTTCAGGAGCAGGAGCCTGAGCTCATGGCCCAGCAGAGAGCAGCACGCCTGGGCAAACTCACCAGCAACCTAATAGTGGTCGCGTCTCTCATCGACAAGCCCACCAATCTGGGTGGTAAGACCAATGAAATAAACTAATTAATTAATTACAGTAGTGCAAGGGAGTTATCAATAAAGTTGTTTTATGATTGCTAAACCATAACCAAATTATAAACAAAAATCTGTTATAATGAATCGATATAACTGAATGCCATAAAAATGTGATGACATTTAAATGCACATGTAGTATTATTATTATTATTATTATTATTATTATTATTATCACATCCTATGATAGCCTTCATTTTCCTTTCTGGGATGGATATTACAGTGTCTTACTCGGTTTACATTTTACATTTACAGTTTGCTCTAATTTTTTCTGAATGTCATCATTGCCGCTACAACAGACATGCAACTCAATCATCATCTCTTCTGAGTCACCAAACAAATCAGTTTTAACACAAGCTCATTATAAAAGGCTCATTCATCTCACTCAAATACTCTGCACAAGCTGCTTTTTGTATTGGTTTGATAGGCGTGTGGTTTTCATTTCATGCAATTTTTTAAATAAATAAATATCGATGTGCTTAGTTGGGTTTAATAAGACTGATAGAAGAAACCACTCATAGGTTTAATTATTAAAACAGTCAATGCTCAAATGTGAATGTGCAGTCTTTTATGCTCAGCAAGGCTATATATATTTGAAAAAAATATTATTTCAACTGTTTTCTATTTTAATATTGCAATCCTGTTATTGGAAAGCTGAATTTTCAGCAGACTTTAGTCTTTAGTGTCACACAGTCTTTCAGAAATCATTCTAATATGACTGCTCAAGAATTTTATTAATTTTTTTTATCAATAAAAAACATCAATTTTTAATTGTTTAATTGTTACTGTTAAGACTGTCAGAGGACTAAACTAGTGTTTGTGTGTCCGTTCCAGGTCTGTGCAGAACGTGTGAGATCTTTGGGGCCAAAGCTCTGGTTCTGGACAGTCTGCGACATGTTAATGACAAACAGTTCCAGGCCCTTAGTGTGTCTTCAGAGCTGTGGCTGCCAATGCTGGCGGTTTGTGTGTGTGTGTGTTTTTTTTTTTTTTTTTTTGTATTTGTATGGTCAGTCTCTATTCCGTTTAATGACCTAACGAATATATCTGTTGCTTAAAATGGGATCTGACACCAATCAGAATTGCAAAAATAGTGACTTCCTTCATACAGTGCTACATGTTGTTTGGCAACCCTGCCCACAAACTGACTTAGTAAATTCATTTACTTAAACAAACAGATTGCAATTCCATTCGGTGCCACTAGTAGTGCAGAAATTGCACACTGCGTCTTTAAAGACATATTCAAATTCTCATATTTCCTTTGTGGGCTGAAACAAGCCTAGAGGTGTAATTCATCATAATCATGCATTACATCAGCCAAATACATACACTATACAAAACCCTCAAAAGCTCTAGCCTGGTTTTGGGGAGCGAGGTGCAGAATATGACAATTACATTGATTGAATCTGTCAAGATTAATAAAGCGGATCAGAAATTTTATGTTGTATGCCTTCATTTTCCAGGTGAAGCCGGCTGAGTTGTCAGATTTCCTACAGCGGAAAAAGAGAGGGGGATACTGGGTAATAGGCGTGGAGCAAACATCCAACAGCCAGAGTTTACAAGATTACACATTTCCTGAGAGAAGCCTCCTACTGCTAGGGTAAACTAACACCTCTAGATTTTTGTCTGTTTATTCAAAATATATACATTTCAGTCCCATGGCAGAGTTCACTGTAAAATCAGTTTTTAAGTATAATTAATTTGGCTGTACATTTGAGAAAATTGCTTGAATTATAATTTTTTGTTTGTTTGTTTATTATTTTAAGTTGAATGAAAACTTATTCTGACATGATTTACTGGTATAATTTTTCGCAGCGTATTTTTATTTTATCTAATGCAAAGATAATTATACAATTTTAAAGATCAGTAACTCAAAAAAGATAACTGAAATTATGCAAAGGAAACATGTTTCAAAAATCTAGTTTAAAATGCTTGATTTTAAACAACAGGTTTTAAGAAATATTGTTCGGTTTTATTCAGGGATTGAAATTAACTTTTTCACTCAGCCAAGTTACCGGCCATTCATAACTAGTACTTGCCTAAAGAAAAATGTAAATATGCTGTTTAAAATAATAAATAATGTTTTTTTATATATTTTTAACATTTTGAAAAATGATTTAAAATGAAAAGATGCTTTAAATGTAAAATCAAAACCTCCATTAGGTGGCAGTAAGTCACCAATTAAACGAGTCATTGCGATTGAATCGAATCATTTGAACAGTTGATTCATTGAGGAACGAAACAGTGATGTTGCTCAGCTGTGTTTTAGCTGGAATGATTTTTGTTGTTAAATAGTGTCTTAAACGTAATTCTCTTGATATTAACCTATTATTTATTGAACTATTGCATAAAATCAATATGACGTTTGTTACCATGCTGATTGTTCAAGAAAAAAAAAACGTCACTTTTCGTGTGAGTATATTGATTAACAATCTGAAATATAAATACATTTTCTGCCCCCTTATCTTGAATTTTGTTATGAATCATGCAGTAAAAGAATGCACTAAGTTAGTTTAACAAGATTTCATCGCGTCCCGTATGTGTGTATTCAGTATTTGCCCATACGTAGATTTGACTTGCATGAACTTCCCAAAGACATTACTGAGTGAACATAATTTCTGAAAAGCAACCCGCCAAATTGGCTATTGATTTTAAACTGTTACCCACCACAGCAGATTTTTACCGGTGTTCATTTCAAACCCTGGTTTTAATGTTTTTTTTGGTTGTTTTTTTTTAATATCACTGACCCTTAATTGTTCTAATACTTTTTTGAGGTTGTTTAATATGAATGCAGCACACAAACAAGTGGTCTTTGTTTTGAAGGGGAGGATAGTCTTTGTGAAGGGATGTGAAAATAAGCTTCTCAGTGTAGGCTGACGGTGCAGTTTAATGAGATGAGGTTAATTGACGTGTCTCTCCCTGTGAGATTTCCTCACCTCAGAATGCTGCTGGAGAAAGAGACGTGCGTGTCCTGACATGCCGAGCGCTCATCAGCAAAACCTCCCAACATAAATGCACAATTTACACCTACAACGGGCATCATTCAGTCTGAGAGCAGTGATGCAGCAGCTTCAGTGTTTGTTTTATTTACATTTTGTTCTGCACAATATAACAAGCATAAAACCATCAAGATCAGCGATGCTTTGACACAGTGATTGTCAAAACCAGAAGCAGAATCTCACTGTTGATGCAGTGAATATTTGAATATTTAATGTCAAGCTACTTTGAAATGGTGTCTTTTTTTTATAAAGCCATAACATTTTTTATTTTTTTTTTATTTTTTCAAGGAGAGCTGCTATGTTGTCCATATGTTTATAATCAACTTATACAGTTTATGAAACAGCGCTGATTCATATTAATCACAATTAAGGTGTTTTTGAAAGAAGTGTGTGTGTGTGGTTTTCATGATTGCTCTTGCTGAGTCATTTTGTCTCGGAGGCAGTAAAGCCACCTGATGTTTTGTGCGCAGCAGGTGTGTGAATCACTGCATTATTATGCCTGATTATCCCGCTGATTCAAAGCTATTGAGCTGCAGGTTTAAATCAGACTTATTATTTAAAAGCTTGGTTTATTAGTTTAGTCTGTGCTGGTGCACCGAGCAGCAGGCCTAAAAAGTATTACTTGCACATTTTCTGAATTTTTACACAATATACATACAAGACTAAGTACTATCCTCTGTACTGTTTTTTAACAGTAGTGGCAGTTTAAGTCAAATTATATAAAGTCAGTTTTAAAGACTCTTTAAAATGTATATATTAGCCAGCAGTTTATAAGCTCCTTTATGTACTCCTAAAAAATAATATATATACAGTATGTATTGAGAGATATATATATATATATATACACGCACACATAAAAATGTACAGTTCTTCCAGGACGTTTAGTCTTATTTATTTTAGAGTAATTCTAAAAAGTTGGTACTTTTTTTTTGTATGTATATATATATATATATATATACACACACACTTTTTTAATTTTTTAACTCTTGTGCTTGTATCTGTTTGTCTCTGAACAGTAACGAACGAGAAGGCATTCCTGCAAACCTGCTGCAGCTGGTGGACGTGTGTGTGGAGATTCCTCAGCACGGTGTCACCCGTTCCCTCAACGTTCACGTCAGCGCTGCCCTGCTGGTGTGGGAATATACACGCCAGCATTTAGGACAAAACACCGGGTCGTGAAACTGCAGAACAGGTTTCTGTGTTTTAGCAGAAAGTATCTGTCAGTATTTGGGAGATTTGCATAGTACACCATTTTTTCTAAGGAAAAGTCATGTTCGTGCAAATCAAGACAGTCAAAAGAGGCATTTTGCTTGACAAGACTTCCCAAATTTGATTAGAAAGATGGAAAAATGCAGCATTCACGTTTAAAAATGGCATCTATCCACACTACCGTCTGTTGTTTAGTTTCTGATTTTATTTTTACTTTGTATTACATTTAAAAGTGCTGTTTATTGAATTAGTAGTATTTTAAATGAAATATTTTATTATTGCTTTGAATTTAGGGTAAATAAACAGTTTCAAAAACATTTCTGTCTCAGAATGAGTGCCTTGTTAATATTTAATTGGTACATGAATCATACAGTACTTGTTCCCACACATTTGTTATGGAAAAATGCAATGCGAAAGTGACAATTAATTCCGTGCGTAACTATTGAAAACCCTTGTGAAACTAACCGTCTGTGTAAAGAGATTATACCAGATATACTACTGGTCTGTTTTCTCTTGCTGTGTAATTCGCAAGTCAAGCGTTTGATTTTCCATGTTGTCATCGCTGTAGATAAACCGCTGGCTAATGGAGGGACCCTGGAGATACTAAAGTGCGCTGTCAGGTGCTCACACAAGCAGATGAAGAACCAGAGAGCAGTGAGAAGCAAACTGTCTGCTTTTAATGTAGATGAGTTGTTTTGGTTGAGTGTTGTAATAGATTCTCAGGCATTTTGTGTTATGATGGATGATTTGTTTATTTAAAGCTGTAAATGGCCAAGTGGTTCGTTACGCACATGAGATCGGGATACCTCTGCACAGAGTTTCTATATCAGATTGAATGATTTAAGATGGAGTCCTCTGCTCAGGAGTGGTTTGATTCAGATGAGACTAAATCTGAGATGCAGACGGTGGTGAGGAACTCCACGGTTTTGTGGCCTCGGGCACGTCTGGTGTTGGAGACACTGATGGTGCTCATGAGTTTGGGCGCAGTGATGGGTAAGCAGTACTCCACTCAACAACACCAATCAATGTCTGAATGTTAGAGTTGTGCTGTGGGTTTTGCATTTGATTTATATATAAAATATTTCCAGACTTCATTAGTGTTAGTGGTAAGAAGTATTTTTTTTTTTAAAATATTATTATTATTATTATTATTAAAAATATTAAAATATATTATTTAAAACCACATGAATATTGTGTTAATAATTAAAATAATATAAAGATTTGAAAAATTTAAATGTATTTGAAAGAGTTTAATACAAAACATATTTTCGTTTTCTCAGTAAAAAAATGAATTCCAAACATTCATTAAATAATTTGAAACACTTAAAACAAGTTTTTGTGGGGCAAAAAAAAATATTGTGTGTGTATATTAAACTATATTTTATATAGCATTGTTTTCATAGAATATATCTTGAACTAAGATTATTTTTCATGTTTTGTGCCACAAAATATAATGTGGTAGATATTTGATTGTATAACAGGAATGATTCATTATATTTTATGATGTCCAAGCGTGATTGATAATGAGTGTTAAAGCATAAACTACAATTGCCCAAAGATGATTCACAATGGTTGGACACTTCTTACAGACATCACGGTCCAGTTCCTCCCATAGTAGCTTAACTGTGACATTTATATATTGCCATTATTATGTGATCAAAATGAAAAGTTATTATTGCTGGTCTTCATTGATAATGTCAGGTTACTGTACATTTGCACCAAAAAAAAAAAAAAAAAGGAATTATGCTGATATCACCCAAAACCTCACTTTCCAAACTTTTGGGGGGCATTGTACTTTGCTATAAATTTCAGAACTAAGAACACTTTACTCAGTCCAAACATAATATAATGTAGTATAATAATATTATTTATTATTTTATAGATTTAATTTAAATTTTTATTTTATTTCTTTTCAGGAAACATTCTGGTTATTGTGATTGTTGCAGCCACCAAAACCTTCCACACTGTGACCTCTGTCCTCATCATCAATCTGGCCATTAGTGATTTTTTAGTGGGAATAGGAGTAATGCCATTTGTGGCCGTTTCCATTATGAACAACGGATGGGTCAACTGCAATGTAAGAAGGAAATTCTTTGCATTTCACATTTATTGACATTGTTTTTTTGTACAGTACAGAAGATTTCAAAGCTGAATCACAGAATAAACAGGAAAGTCAGTGTTAATGCAGTAAAATTAATCAATTCTGAAAGTTCAATTCAACCATGAGCTGCTCTACAAAAAGCAATAGTGTCAATGATGATTTAGTTCATTTTCAGTTTTCTGTTGCAAAGTGTTTCATGCAGTTTCAATAAAGTTAAATTGACAAAATTACTGAATATTACATTTCTTTTAAACACCATCAAACAGTAATACCTTAAACGGGAAGTGTGTCCTTCACAAGTCCTAGCACCACCAAACTAAAGTAATCAGTGCTTCCAAACAAGTTTTTCTCCATTTGCCATTGGTCAACCAAACCAGTTGTCCTGCCCTCCACATTGAGCCATTGGTTTAAAATTCCTGTACAAAACTGATTTTGAAAAACAACATAGCAATGGTTCCAAAAGTACGACTGCGTTTTAGTGCCACCAAAAAAATAACAATCTAAAACTATGAGATTAAAGTCGCTATATTAAAGTCAAAATACTACGAGAATAAAGTCAAAACTACGAGATTAAAGTCAAAATATAATATATATTTATAAATGACCCGGATTGACTCGTAGTATTTCGACTTTTATTCTCGTAATATTACGACTTCATTCACGTAGTTTTGACTTTAATCTCGTAATATTACGACTTTATTCTTGTAGTTTTAGATGTTTTTTTTTTTGTTGTTGTTGTTTTTTTGGTGGCACTAAACGAAAGAACCAGTTTATTTAAAAAAAAAAATTAATTACATGCATCACCTCTAAAGTGCCCCTATTATTGGTATTGACAGGTGGACATGCATGAAAAGTAAAAAAATTATAATATGCATTTATTGTTACCCTATTTGCACTGTAAATTCCAAACGATTCATTTAAACGATTCGTTTTAACGATTCATTTGTCCAAACCCCTCATTTGATTCCAGTGTTACCGGGGAATCCACTATTTTAACGCTCTAAAAGCAACACCTAGTGGCAAAGAATAAATGTACATTTTCATTCAGACCAATGAGAAAAGACCAACAAATGGGCAGGCAATATGCTAATGTTTCATGTTGATGTCAAAATAAAACAGCTTGAGATTTGTTTTAAAAACGGCTCGTTCAAATTCGACTCTTACTTTTGAGAGACAATAACTTTATAGACGCTGCACTTTCAGATTGAAAACTTTGTGGGATGTTTACATTCATTCACAGAGCTCTATTATACACTGCATGAAAGCTCATTTTCAAAAATCCATAATGGGGTATTAAAGTCTCAAAAATCACACTTATCTCACGCTTATTTGTGTTTTTTGTCATTTTGTACTTTCTCTTGCTCTTTTAGGATCTATGCCTGTATGTGGGCTACACATCTTCAGTTTACTGCACAGCCTCAGTCTTAACACTTGCTGCTATCGCCCTGGACCGTTATTTCTCCATCGTAGACTGTCTGCGGTACGATTCCCGCTGCACAATATGGAGAACAGGTTTGGCAGTGCTTTGGATCTGGCTGCAAGCTATGGTGACCAGCTGTCCTCCTCTCTTGGGCTGGAGCAACATTAGTTTTGTGACTCCCATGTACAGTTGTGCAGTGAATTGGGCCAGTAGCCCGAGCTATACCGTCATAATGGCCTCATTAACATTTTTTCTACCAGCTATAGTCATCCTGTTCTGCTATGTGAAGATTGTCCGTGTGGCACGTTACCACGCTAGGAGGATTCACAGTCTGGAAGAACATCTCCAACGTAACAGGACCCCATCTGTTTTGAATCTCCAACACTCATTACTGGACTCCTTCGAGCCATCCAAGCTGGTGTACCATGTGAGTGGAAAGTTTGTGATGGATCAATTGGATGATTCTTGTGAAATTTCTCCAGATGCACCATCTGAGATGTCTTCCAAGTCGGCTGGTGGACGTCTGCACTCATTCTTGGCTCAAATACATAGCAGTAGCCCGCGGAATCCCAACCAAGCTCAGCATCATGGAGTCTTGAGGTTGTTCTTGGTCATAGCAGCTTTCTTCTTGTGCTGGACACCCTATATAAGTGTAGCTCTGGTGCAGGCCACAGAAAATGCTTTGTCCCGTACCAGCAGCCTTGTTCCCCCCTCAGCAGTCACTTTGTCCTATTGGCTGGTGCTGTTCAATTCTGATATCAACCCATTGTTGTATGCGCTCTTTAGCAAGCGTTTCCAAGTTGCCTTGCAGAGTTTAAGATGGAAGATCCAGGCCAGGTTGGGGAGCGTTGTGGGACAAGGAAGAGGAGCTGAGAGGTCTACAGCTGGAGGAGGTGGAGAGAGCGACCCTACTAACGGAATGACCCACAGCTCCACGGGGCTCTCCAGAAATGACAGGGAATCAGCGTACCCTTCTGTCTTCACTCTCACCTCTCAGTTACCTAACAGCTTTAAGCAGCAGCTGAATAATGTCCTTCCTTCTCGTCCTGTTTGTCATAAGTGTGGTGGGCAGGATTCTATGACGGTGAACCACCTGCAGGTTCCCTCCAAACAGCACCAGCGGAACAGACTTCCTAACTCGGCTGCAACTAAAAAGAAACAAGCCACGTTCTTTTATGGACAGATCACAGTAAGAGTAGAACATGACATCTGCTGAGTTTATCACAGCTTTGCATTGGTGTGTATGTATATATATGTGTGTGTGTGTGTATGGACACAGTAATAAAGTTTGAAAATATACTAAAATAGAGAGGTTATTTTAAATCGTAATAGTGCTGTTTTTTTTGTTTTTTTTTTAATAAATGCAGCCTTGGTATAAAACACATAAAAACAGATAAAAAAGATTTAATTTGTAATGTAATATGCATTTTATATCAATTAAAATGTTTTTAAAAACATCTGTTTATATTAATTTTATATGTTAACTATATACTGTTATATGGACCAGTTTATGTACATTTGAAGGAAATATTTTCAGAAATAATTATTTTTGCTTATTTGTTTCAGAGGATTTTAAAGCAGAAAAAGTGAAGGCCATATTTGTTGTTAAAGCACTTGTTTTTAAAACCTATTTTTATTTAATCTTTCATTTTTAGGTGGTCCTCTTTTCTGTGTGTATGAACTTGAAGTTATGCTTTGCTGACATCATTTCTGTTGGTCGTGGCTGCTTGTTTTTATTACTTGGTTTTACGCTGTGACATTTAAGTCAACAAATGAAATGATTATATCAACCTTCTCTATAAACCTCTTATGCATTTGCTTTAGATGCATTTAATTCTAGGTAGTATTATAGAAAATGACTAATGATGATGATAATGATTTTGAGTTGTTTCAACTAATTTTGAAAATTTTTATTCCATTTCCTGAAACTTTTCACACATTTTGTTGAACCCATTCAAATAGTTTGTGTGGAATTAATCAGGTTCAACCAAATATAAGTCTGTAGCACTCTAAAGCCGAGTTCAGACAGCATGATTTTAGCCCCGATTTTGACTCGCCGACAGGTTTTGAGAAATCGCCAAAAAACGCCCGAAATCACAGGCAAATCGGTGCTCGTGTGCGCGAGTGACAATCACACAGTGTGAACTGAGAAAATCGACATGCCGTGTGAAATGTGTTCTGACTGAATAATATCGGCGATTATTACAGCCAATGGGAGACCACATCCAGAGAAGCGGGAAGTTGGGGGAGGAGTTACGAAGGTATAGGTTATTATCTTCGTCCATAATCTGTTTTTCGTTGCAAATGAGCGCACATGCAAATTGTATGACAAGCTTATTTTGCTTGCAATTATTTTTAATAATAATCCCAGCCTCACGTGAGAACTCCGGTCTTGCAC
>JAUMHP010000063.1:16951687-16979187 GCA_032361065.1 Enteromius trimaculatus
AAAACAACAACATTGAAATCAATAAATGAAGTTTGCACTCTTATGCAACTCATACAATAATGATTACTTCTGAAAATAATCACCGTTGTCAGATGACTTTGAGCAGTGTTGATTTAACACTGGGGATTTTACTGTGTATGTTTTAATTAGCATCTTAAAGTTGACGGCTTTATATTAAACATTAGGTTGATGAGTGTGAGGTGAGATGAAGGTTGATGGATACATATAATGACAGCATTAGTACTTCAGCCATCATTCCAGCATCGTGTGTAGATTCATGAAACATATGCATATATGCCACCAACAGTAGTTAATCTCCATGATGTTTTACATAGCTATATGTATAATATTCTGACATTTATGCATAATTTCCAGCAACTATTGCAAATCTCCCTCTAAATAAAACTTAACAATTAATGAAAAGAGACATTTTCTGTCATATTCATCCTTTTCCAGCTATTAAATTATGCAAATTCCCTTTTTAAATAATATTTTACATGAGCTACTTGCAAGCAATTATGCATAAAATTAATTGATAGTATAGTACATGTACAGTAACATGGACAATAAAAGGTAAAATTATTTATTACTATTATATCATTTTTTGTATTTATTTATTTATTTAGTTTGTGCGTGTGTGTGTATGTGTATGTTAACTTAGAAACAATAGACTTTAGCTGTTACTGCCACATATTAGTCAGTGGTAAAAGATTCTTTAAAAAAGGATAATGTATAAAAGATATTTATATATAATATATATATATATATATATATTGCCAGTCATTTGCAAACTGTGTGGAAACTCTGTGTGTGTGACAGTGTAAAGTAGATTAGCTTGCTGGGAAGCACACAGCAGAAAGCACCATTATTTAAGTGGGTGGAGGGAAGCCTCGCTTGGTCACGACAGCGTATCTATTATTTACTACACAGCAAAAAAAAAAAAAAAAAAAGAACAAACATGAACATGAGTGTGCAGGTCATAAGGTTCTTTCTCAAAGATCCAGATGTCTTTAAACCAATACTTTTAAAAAACGTGGTCTTTATTGAAAATTCACTTGAGCATAACTAATGAACCCTGTGAAGAAAAGAGAGGGGGGGGGGGGGGGGGTGAGAGTGCAGAGCAGAGAGAGTGATATGGATGAGTACGCAAAACATCAAACATACAGCATCATCCTCCTACACTTCAGTACCCACAGAACCCCTCCTAAACTCAAATGTGTGGGCATTAATATCTGCATCCCTATCATCTTAGTGCTGTGTTTGGTTATTGTTGGCGGTGGCTTTTCTTATGCTGTCAAAGGAATAGTTCACAAAAAGCTTAAAAGTAAAATTCCCTCCTGTTCCAA
The DNA here is from genome assembly GCA_032361065.1 of Enteromius trimaculatus. Taxonomy (NCBI): domain Eukaryota; kingdom Metazoa; phylum Chordata; class Actinopteri; order Cypriniformes; family Cyprinidae; genus Enteromius; species Enteromius trimaculatus. The sequence goes on from JAUMHP010000063.1 coordinate 16,953,034, forward strand.
ACAATACTTGGAACTACATGACCTGAATAGTATATGCTTTTTTAAATTATGGCTAAAGTATCACGGTTTTAACAATAAAGCAATGTTTCTTGAGCACCAAATCAGCATAGGTGACCCTGGACCACAAAACCAGTCATAAGGGTTATTTAATCTGAACGTTTTCCATGGATGTATGGTTTGTGTTGATAGGACAATATTTGTCTGAGATACAACCACTTACTGTAAAATTGGCAGATTATTTAGCTTGTTTTTTCTGAAAACAACACAGTAATTGTTTCTTGTCAAGAAAATCCTTCTTGATTTGAGAATTTTTAGATATTGTGGCTGGAAATAAGACAAAAAATCTTGTCTTAGAAAGCATTTATTTGCAGTGTAAAATAGTCCTCGGGGCAGCAATTGTACCAGCAATCAATTGTATTTCTAAATTATGGTTTGTTTCACCAAAAGGAACAGAATTTGGGTGAGTTATTCACTGATGTGTAAAACATTACGTTTTAAAAATGCTATGGAGGAAATAACGTTACTGGACAAGACAAGCTCACTTTAAAATGAAAGTAAAAAGCTGCCACAAGAAAGCACAATCTCTGAAGATTATTTCATAAAACAAGACTTTCATATCACAAAGGATAAATCTAAATCTATTACAGCCACAATAAGTCTTTGAGGTAGTCCAGGTAAAAATCTCCCTGAAGCTGACAGTGATGAACAGTCTATCAAAATCAGCATACAAACACAGCAGCTAATAGATGAAACTCTGTGGTGCTGCTTGGACTCCGCGCTCTCCCAGATTTAACATGATACAGAAGTTGTCACTGATCTGTGTTATTATTATCACTTCAGGACAGGTCAAAGACAAACACACTCCAGAACAGGAAGTTCTTTTGTCCTACTCACATTTTCCAACCTGGATGAAGACAGGTGACTTTCATAAAACAACAGAGAAACAAAACTCCATCAAACTGCTTGATGATGCATGCTTTACCAAACAAAGGTCATCACTAAATATTAATATTCAAATATTCAGGTCATGCTCTGCAACATGAAGATGAATGAAACAGTTCAGTGAGCAAGTCCAATAACTGATGTCCAGATCGGCACTCATAATAATAACAAACAACATCAGGCCAAATATGTCTGCTGAGAAATATAATAATAACCAGCTGTTATTATAAATAATACTAACCAGCTTGTTTGTAATTAGCTTGATAATAAATGTTAGCACTCCTTTTTTATCTTAATGGAAGTTGTATATACACTTTATACAGTACATACACTCCAAAAAAAATTACTTGTATATGTTGTCTTACACACAATGACATCACCATGAATGACAATATATATATATATATATTGGTAACCAATATTCTTCAAAATATCTTCTTTTATTTTTCTTTTTCATTCTTTAAAATATATTTCATTGTCATGTTGGTTTGGAACAACAGGAGGATTATTTAATTATGAATGTTCATTTTTTTGTGTGAACTATCCCTTTAAAGAAATACAAGATACTGTGACTTGGTTATTTCACCATTTGCAATTGCTTTTACTTCGTTTCATCAAACACAACAATACACAGTTTTAAGTAATATCTGACAGGCTACTCTGCACATGTGTCAGCTTTTATTGCATAAAAACTATTGAAGGAGGTGAAGCATAATCATACTGTCTCTATTACTGCTGTTAAGCTCAGGCAAACATGTAAGGCTCTCAAACAGAGAGCACAATCTATTACAAACACCCCCATATGCATTAAAACAGATTGTAGCTTTGTGCTCTTTAAGTGAAACAATACAATTATTGTCTGACATTTGAAAGGATCATAATAGGTACTGTATTCGTATTGTTAGTCGTTCTTGGTATAATATTTTCCTTGTGTTCCTTTTGCGTACCGATATTCCTTCCTTATGTAAAACATAGTGAGTTTAATATTGTATAGCATAACTCAGAGATGATAAAGACAGCTTAAAGGCTGTAGACACAAGGGGGACATCTGGTGGGTGTATCTATAGCTATGACATGTAAAGTGATTCTATTAAAACAAAATATACATGCTATTTTAATCCAAACTAATGTATCAATGAGTGAAACAGTCAGGAACATGTCCAGGTCATATTTCATGTCATAAATCAAAAAATCATACATCAAACATGGGTGGGATGGATTTGGAAAAAATCACTGGAAAAAGCAATGCCATTAATAGAGGACTCTATTTTAGCCACAAACAGGGGTTTAAAATGGTCTTGGTGGATTTGTGTCTTTGTGGATGATGTTTTATCAGCTGTTTGGACTCTGATGGCACCCATTCACTGCAGTGGATCCATTAGTGAGCAAGTGATATAATGCTGAATTTCCCCCAAATCAGTTCTGATGGAGGAAAAACTCATCTTACATCTTTAATGGCTTGAGGGCGAGTAAATCTTTTTAATAGTTCATACAAAAATATTGGTAGCACTATTCTCTTAAAGCCAACATATGAGACACTGTTCATAAACCCATTTTACCTTCCTTATCTGATGTATTTCAGTATATATCAAAGTGCCATAGTCTTACCAGCTGATACTATTGCTGAACCATGGTAGCACCATTTTACTCAGAAAAACTACACGGTTATCAATTTTCTTCCTATTTCTTTTTTTTTTTTTTTTTTTTTAAATATAATTTACAGTAAACCCAGCAGCACCACACACAAACAAGCACCTCGATTTCATCCTGACTTATAGAGCAGTAGGGGGCGCTGTGGACTAGAACAATGACTGTGAAAGCAGAAAGAATAAATTAAATAGAAAATGGAAATTAAATAGAAAAACAACATATCTCTGATTTAACGGGACAGAGGGAGTCTCAGTGTGCTTTGATAGTGCAGATTCTCAGATACAGAGTATAGGAAAATATAAGAGAAACAGAGATCTGGATATTTATAACAGGGTCTCCAGGGAGAGAAGCTGTATTTGTATGTTGTCTCTTTTATACTGTCATATGGTTTTCACACACATCGCATATAGTTTTCACATGCAAAACAAGAAAGAAGGAAGGAAAACAGAGCAGCAAAGATCAATTAGGCAGGAAAAAAATATCTGGAGCGACCCTTGTACTCTTTATTTTGTTGCATATGCTAACAATAATCTAGATGATTTAAATTCGAATGTCACTTAAAATAACAATGCAATGTGGCAAGAAAGATAGAATTTTGTTGTCAAATCAGCTGGAACAGAATATCACAAACCACTTAATGCAGTCTTTTTAAAAAATATATTTTTGTCAACTATGGCATGTTTCTCTCACTCTCTTATTTCTTTCTCTCATACACAATTTACAATGTCATTAGAAAAGTCCTCTCGAGCATCTCCTTGTTTTTCCCTTCTTGTTTCCTGGGACGCTCTCTCTCCTCCCTGATAAATCTTGCAGCTGTGATGCTGACGGGTAGAGAGCAGTAGGGCTCTTCGATGGGATTTGCTTGCATATCAGAGTCTGACACACGTTGTCCTATTAGCAGCTATCTACGTCCTGCTGCTGCAGCAGTTTTCCACAGGGACACACTATTACCACACACAGTGGGAGAATCAACCAGACCTGTTCACGACCCTCGCGTGTCGGTTCACAGGAACAAACGCACTAGTCTGAAAATGGTTTTTAAAACTATTTTTAACTCAAACAACATGGTCAACCCTTCAAAAGATGTTCAAAAGACAGCACAAGACATTATAGCCAAGGACTATCTTAGTAAAGTGGAAGTGCTTTAAAAGAAATTCTTTTGAACTTTGAATTTAAACCCAATTACAAGCTGCTAATCTAATAATTTCTATACATGATAAACAATACATAGGCTACACACTATTTCACACACAGTTCTTATCCATTACGTGCCCATATTATGGAAAATGAAAGGTCTATATTTTGGTTTTGGAAGTCCCCAACACGTTCTGTCTTATAATATGCATTTATCATTGTCTTATGCATTTTTCTTCCAACGATTGATTTGTCCTTCTTTGCGTGATGCTGATCTGCTGTGATTGGTCCAAATTGGTCTAATTTTTATTTCGTCATCTCTGTAATGCCTGATAAAGCAGCTGGTACAGAGCGTTACCAGGGAAACAGCTTTTTAACCCCTCCGGAAACGCCACCTAGTGGCAAAGAATTTTTTTTCATTTTCATTCAGACCAATGAAGAAGGGTATAACTGGAGTCTGGAGGTAAGATAGAAAAAATTTAATTTTATAAAATTTTATTCTGAAATGTAAGTTGAAGCAAGCGAATGGTGAAAGTCTGGAGGTGGAGGTTCTGCCCATTTTTTGGAGTTCCCACCCCATTTGAGATCTCTGTTCTCCAGATGTTAAAAGTTGTTTCTAAAACAAATGCCAAGTGTCAAAATGAAACGGCTAGATTCATTTTAAAAACAACTCAATGTTTCAATGATTCAAAGAATAACTTTATACATAGTGCACTTTCAGGTTTAAAACTTTGCATGATGTTTTCATCCACTTAGAGATGTTGCCCACTGCATGAAAGGTTGTTTTCAAAAATCTATAATAGGGGCACTTTAAAGGTACCGTATGTAAGAAATTTATTGTAATAATCATAAAATGTCTCTGTTATGTTCAACAAGCATTAAGAAAACATGTTAATTAAAAGTACTCATATCGCTGACAGTGGTAGTACAGCCTGAATATTCTCATTTAAAAAGCGCAGTTGCAGCCCTCAACTGATGTTTATGTTGTCATGTTTTGTTTTGGTCTGAAGCGCCACCCTCCATCTATCTCCCAATCACGAAGTCAGTAGTGTTTCGGCATCCAGGTTGCCTGCTTGGCAGAAAATACAGTGCATTTCATTTCATTCATTGTTATGTGCATTCATTCCTGTTGGAGTTGTCAATCATGTGTGTATATGACAGTATATGATAGTTTTTTATAAAAAAAAAAGACCCTGAAAACACCAAAAGCACCATGCATGTTTGAATGTGCGAAGCAGACAAAACTGACAGTGTGATATTTATATAGCAATCTTTTGCAGTTTAATATTCACAGACACTAGTCCATATAACAATTTGATTAAGTGCATTTTAACATATTCATCCAAAGTCTGGACCTAGCCACATTCTTTAGGAAAACTATAGTTCATTGCAACTCAACCATTATAATGCATCAGTCACCAAACCCATGAAACCAAACCAAAAACAAAACATAATGCTTCTGATATAATGTCTCAGCATCCTTTCATCTTGTGTATTTATAGCTTCCATTGCATATCCAAATATACAAAATGTGAATAAATTATAATCCTGCATTAGTCACTTTGAACTAAATCCAATAACTGTTCAGCAGATAACAACATTTTTGATCACTGACATCATTTGGACATTAAAGTGTGGTCACTTTGAGGGAGTGACATTAGCCAGAGGGCTGTATTCTGGGCCAGTGCTGATGCATGTAATCTGGTGTTGGCAGTTTACAGTCAGTCTATATGAAATCAGACGTGACCAGAAACTAAATTAGAATAGTCCGAAATGCTAACAATGGTGAATTGAAGTACTGATCAAAAATTCAATTTCCTTTCCTTTGAGTCATTCCAATTCTTTAGTGGGCATCCATCAGAAATAAAAAAAGATAAAAAGCAGTTTTCTTATCATGGCTGCATTATCAGAAGAGGAAATGAGGAGATTAATGCAATGATGCAGGCACATCAGATAAAGAGCGAAAATAAATAATATACCAAGGCATGAGAAGCCTCAGAATTAAATCTGACAGACTTGGAGCGATGCGGAGGAGAGCTTGCATTTAAACTGAGGTTGGTCAAGTTCAACAGAACAGATACAGAACTTGTTCCATTTAGCGCAGTTAAAAATTAAAGCAGGAATAAACTTCAGTCTAATGAAACCTGCTTATGTAACTGCAGTAAAGTCAAGTACAACATTTAAACAGGTAACAATTTCAAATATTTAATTATATGTACTTTGGTAATTTGTGTTTTACTGAAAATGACCTCAAGAGAAAAGCTTTAAAAATGGATTGAAACAACAGTCTATTGGGAAAGTAATTCGTGATTTTGTACGAACTTGTGTGATGTTATTTGATGTTTTTTTTTTTTTTTTTTTAGAAAAAAGTAACGATAAAGGTTCTTAAACCTAACTGTCAGTAGAATGTAAGCAGTTCTTTTGAGTTGTGTGAATGCAATTAGGAATTCAGAATTCGGAATCAGCCTCCAAATCTGCTATATTTTATATTCTGCATACTGAAAATGTGTTAACAATTCTGCAACCCTCAGGCCATCCAAAGGGTAGATAAGTTTGTTTCTACGTCAGAAACGATTTGAAATTTTGTTACACATCATTTACTCATTAAAGTATCCACTGCAGTGAATGGGTGCCGTCATAATGATTAAAAACAGCTGATTAAAAATCAGCTTTTTAAATCACAATAATCCACAGTGATTTACATGACTCCAATCTAGAAATTAACATCTTATAGCATACTTGAAAGGAACAAGATCAAGATATTTCAACTTTAAACTGTCGATTCTTCCAAAATACCATAATCCATAGGCTAAATATAGTCCATAATACATAATAATGCTTCCTCCGAAATATCCATCCCCTATTATCCTCTTAAAACTGTTAAATAGTGCTTGATCTGTACATATTTCTTTCATGATATGAAAAACATAAGTCTTGATGGAATAATTACACAGACAGTAAGTTGTTAAGTGATAGACTAGAGGCATGTGCATTATTTATGAATTATTGTGATGTTTTAATTACTAGTGTGTTTGCTTTTTGCACTCTCATTCTGACGCCATCCATTCACCGCAAAAGATGCACTGGGGGAGTAATGTGATGCTAAATTTCTCCAAATCTTTTCTGATAAAGGGACAAACTCATCTTGGATGCCCTGAGGGTGGGTAAATTAAGCATATTTTTATTTTGAATAAACTATTTCTATAAGAGTTTAGAGAATAAAAATACAAATAATAAACAATATTAATATTATAAGTGGGAATATATAACACAGAGCACAGCATCGTAAAGATGTCACATCTCATCTACTAATGTGCTAAAGGTTTACAGCTCATCAGCTTTACAAATATTAGCTGGGCAGAGAAGTTTTTTTTTTTTTTTCACTAGAGTTTTATACATTAGCATCTTGCCTGTCCCTTCGCTGTTTGATCTCCCTCTGCGCTCTGACTGTATTTTGTAGTTCAGACTGAGCACATTCAACAATGATCAAGCAGGGATCTAATCACGCATCTAAGGCTGTGTATCCTCCATCACTGCAGCTGGTGCTTTTGGCCTGCTTTCAAAAGAACCAGAGCAGGTGTGCCTGCACTTGGAAAGCTGAAAATCAGAAAGATGCAACAATCAATCATCCCATGTGGAATAACAAGCTATAATGGTAAGATCAATCTGACTCTGAAACTAGACTAAAGCTTTGCTTCAATACCCAGATTTGAACATCAGCGACCAAACACTGCACTCAACTTGAAAGTCAACAAATTTCCCTTAAAATACAATTGTATTAATATTGCAATGAATGGAACAAAAGGCAGTTTTGTAAATACATGAACAACTTATATATCAGAATAACACATGAAACTAACTCTATAGGCCAAATGTCACGCTGGCTGTGGCTGATGGATCACACGATGCACAGATCTTGCAGTTGAAATAGGTTTTAAGAAAGACTTTGACAGAGGAAAAGAGAACATGCAGGTTGACACTTGAGGAATGACAGAGGGTTGAAACACAGACACTTAAATACACATACTAACGAGGTCAGAACTAAAGGCACATTTGGAACACAGCTGGAACGGGTTACACAATTAACTTAACTAGAGCAGGAAACACAGGACAAATATGGGCAAAGGTGGACACATGGGGATCAAAACACAGGACGAACTAAACACAGGCTCTGACATTATTCCCCCGGAAGGTGCGTCCTCGGACATAGCAACATCCCAGTGGGAGGGGGGGTGGGCACTTGAGAAGCGCTCTTGCAGTGCGGGCTCTGAAGGGCGCTCTTCAAGCGCAAACTCAAGGGCTGGAATCGGGATCGGCTCTCCTGGCCGTAATACAGGGACTGGAAATGGGATCAGCACTCCTGGCTGTAATCTAGGGACAGTAATCGGGATCGGCTCTCCTGGCCGAGAATCAGGAAATGGGATTGTGATCGGCACTCCTGGCTGTAATCTAGGGACTGGAATCGGAATCGGCACTCCCAGTCGTAAACTAGGGACTGGAATCGGGATCGGCTCTCTGGGCTGAGACTCTGGAACACCCAACAAATCTGGAACAGGACCCGGACCACGCGGACTGGAATCCGCGGGGATCTGGATTCACCTTTGGGGAACTGGCACTGATGGGCCTCCATACAGTGCAGTTTTTTGGGGGAGCTGGAACTGATTGACCCCCATACTGTGCCGCTTTTGGGAGCAGAATCCACCGAAAGGCGAGACGAGAGCCCGGCAATGGAGGACGGCCTCCTGACCGTTGCTTGTGCGGAGCATGAAGAGGAGTGAGTCCATTTAGAAGGCGATATCTCCTCAGGGCTGATCATCCTCTTCGGTTATGGTCAGTCCTTCTGTCACGCTGGCTGTGGCTGATGGATCACACGAAGCACAGATCTTGCAGTTGAAATAGGTTTTAATAAAGACTTTAATAAAGACAAACAGACAAACTTATTTTCTTGACAGTTTTTGTTGGAGGCTCTAGGGTTTGGGGAAAGAGACGTGAGGTGACAGAACAACCCCCCCCCCCATTTTTTTAAACACTTGACTCAATGTACTATACAAAAATATTGTGACAAAAATATAAATAAATAAAAACCTTCCCTTCAAGTTCAGTTTCTCAGTTTTCTCGATTGTGGCAATTCCGTGAGTCATGATTCTGGTACCTGCCAACCTGTCCAGAAAGTAAACGGATGACCTTTCCAACGCTAAAAAGCCAAGGAAATCAAAAATGTGCTTTTTGGATGGAGTTTTGGTTCCTGCTGCTGTCGCCTCTGGCTTGCTTGATTTGGGACACATAATTTCTAGTGATTATTGTCATTTTGATTACAGAGACCGTCTCTGCTTTTGATAAATAAATAGTTGGATTCTTGTCATTATACATTACCATCACTCTGTTCTCCTATTTGATAATGTTCAGTGCTTTGCTACAATCTGTATTGTTAAAACCGCTATATAAATAAAAATGATTGATTGATTTTCAGTCTTTTTCAAAATGCCACTGGAAATATGCAGTTTAAATCTGCACTGACATACAGCACACAGTCAGTCTTAGAAATGGGGTTCATTTCTAAGACGTGTTGATGGTGATGAAAAAGATGATGGAAAGTCATGGTACTAAAGTAGATTGAGACTGGGTGGGCAGGGGCAGGCCTGCCTGAGGGGGGCTGTGGTGGGGGTGTTTTGATTTTGCTCTTCTTTCTCCCTTCCCCCATTGGCTGTCGTGTTGGATATGTCACCAGCATTGCTCTAATTGCATGCTTTTCTTGTGTGTATGGAGCCGAGCTGTGGTGCGTATTACACGCGCTGGGGCCACACTGACTTTACACACACTGACATGCTGGTCAGAGCTCACATGACATGTCCTGGCAGGCTGGCTTCTGACTTGTGTTTTAAAGCGTTGCTAATTTTTCATGCAAATCAGTGATCAGTTTGGTCAATCTGCCCATGTGCCTGTGGCGACAGAAATAAGAATGTTCAAGATAAGTGTACAGGACAAGTGTCTCAGTCTGCTCAGAGGACCGGCTAAAATATTTACAAGGCTCATGTGTTCACCTATAGCCTGTGAATATGTTTGACAAAATATGTAAAGATGATTTAAAATCTAATAACATGTTTTATTATGATAGCTGACCCAAAGAATTACAATCAATCAATCAGTCAGTGCTATCAATTTGAATTTAATTTGAAAGAAGTTGTAAACAGGATGCATCAAACTTAGGGTGACCATACTTCAAAATAGTCAAAATAGTTGATGAATATTTATAGGCCTTTGGAAAGACAGCAATAGAACAACAATAAATAATAAACAGAAAAGAAGATAGATGGAACAATAGAATGATAAATCAATAGACAGAATGATTGAATGACAGAAAGACATGCTGTTGTGAGCATCACTAAATCCACTAGCCTATTGCAAAATTGCAGCATACTTTCTACAAAACCTCCATAAATACTCCGAAACAACTAGTGCACTTTGTAGAAGCATTTGAGCTGTAATAGGTAATCAAGTAGTAATCACCCTTCATTCTGCCACGAGTGCAAGAAATAGATGGAAAGAAAGCACAAAATGATGCTCAAAGTAAAGCGGGTATTTATTTCATGTTTGTTCACCTTCCAAAACCACTCAAGGACCATCTCCACAACAGTCTCTCTAGAATCTCTCTTCTTATTTATTTTTTTGATCAGAGAGAAGAGATGTATAATTAGAGACCAAAGTGTTCACTTCTGATTCTTTCTGTAGTGATTTCATTTTAAGGCAAAATGATTGCTCATTTCCCACAGTGCTCGCTCTCTTAGAGTAGTTTCAAAGAAAATGCTTTACTATTCGGGTAAAACTGAATCAGGAGCAGTATTGCTTGTGTGGAAGAATGCAGGAGAAGCATTAAACAGACTTTAATGGTCAAACTCAGGGTAAATCCACAACAGGATTTGGCACAAACATACGTACATAACAAGGGGACAGGGGAGAAACACACAGACAGGAATTATATACACTGGATAATTCATTGAACACAGGTGCAGGGAATCAACTAATAATCAAGCAATGGCAAGAACAAGACCAAATAAGGGAACACTTAACAGAAACAGGGCCAAAACAGGTCCATAATCCTGCCATATCATTCCCTCCTAGAAGGTGCGTCCTTGCACTTGCACTGCCAACTCCAATGAAGCAGGTGGTGGAGGAGCCCAAGGTGAAGATGGAGAGCCAACGAGCTAGGGGGATGCTGAGGATCTGGGGGATCAAGGTGGAGGAGATCCGAGGCAGAGAACCAAGGCAAAGCCGGAGCGACTGATGACCAAGTGGAGCTGGCGGGAGGAAGGAGCCCGGTGGAGCTGATTGATCAATGGGTGATGGTAGAGGCGAGGGAGCTAGGAGTCAAGATCGAGCGACTGGGTCAACTTTTAATATTTGGAGTCCGGGTTTTGGAGGCTGGAGGCAGAGGTGAGGGATTCTCCAGCTACGGGGAATCTGGAGGATGGCAGTCCAGCGGGGCTCGCACCATACAGATAGGAAGCTGAGGGCAAGCAGAGGGGCTGCCAGATGACAGTGGTGGCATTTGTGAGCCTCTGGGCTTTCGGGGGCTAACTCAGGATCAGGAGCCTCCTCTGGGTTGGACACAGGAACAGGATGATGCTTTGGAACACTGGGCACTCTCAGGGAGTGGCCAAAGGAGGGAGCCTCCTCAGGGCTGGACATGGGAACCATAGTCGAAAGAGGACTGGACAGGACCAGTAAGGATGAAGGAAAAGGCGATTGGGCAGATTGATCTCCAGATCAGTTTCCTTGTCTTTCAGGTCCAGCAGGCCCAGATGTACAATCAGCTCACCGTCACTTTCTGTCATGGATGGGCTCAGGCTGATGCTTCTTGGGAGATGGTGAGCTGGGCTCTGAATCAGAGTCCACTCCACGAAGGTGGCAAATTCCACTCTAACACGCTTTAAGACTAAAATGCCTTAAATGTACATATTTTTGACTTTAAAAAGAGCACATTTTGTACAACTGAATGGAAATTAAAGTGTTTGTCCAGTTTATGGTGCAATATTGCTTAACAAAAATAGTAAACTTGAAATCACAGTTGATTGCAAAATCTATTCTTTTTACTAAGCCCTGATAATTTTCATAATATCATGAATGGTTATTTATCAATTGAAATCTCACTGCATACATTTGTTCATAAGGCATTTTATTGTTATTCTGAAAAAAATAAGTGATTGATATCTTTCATTTCACAAGCAGACAGTTGTATCTGACCATATAACTTTGTTTTGAAGTGAGTAATTGTTGAGTCTTGAGGTAGTCAGTCATTTTATTCAGTGCAGCTACAACCCATTGATCAAAGACACCAAACACAGTGTCATTCTGAATCTAAAAGAGCGTGAGGAGTTTCTCTCACTGGAGTTTCTGTCACTCCAGGCTGAAGGGAACATCAAGCGTCGGTGCACATGGAGGACAGACTCACTGGGGACAGAAGACAGAGTTCAGAGATAAAGCAGCTCTTTCTCATCCTGTCTTTGAAATCTCTCCTACTGCTTTATCCTGAGTTTACTTCCATTGGTTTAGGTTTTCTAGCTGACCTTTCTGGGATGACTGTCATTCTTTCTTGGTAACCATCAAACAGACGGCCCAGCAGGAGGGTTTAACCACCCACATAGTGTGTGAGAGTGTTTTAGGTTAGGGTATAAATCAAAACAAGACACTGAGAGGCAATGCTAGCAACAGTTTTCAACAAAGATTGATTTTGTGCCCACATCTTCTATCTATCTATGCAATCAAAATATTAGGATGATTTCTGAAGGACGCTGAAGACTGGACTAGTGAAAATTCAGCTTTGCAATTTTTATTATTTTATTTTGCAATAATATTTCACTAGCTAATAAAAGTAATGCAAATGAAAGCAAAACACTTAAATGCTCAATTTCACTTATATAAATATCCAAAGATTCATTACATCAAATGCTTAAGGCTTGACAACTCAAGTGAACAATCACTGCCATAGCTCAGGGTTCAAACCCACTCCGATGATGACTTTGACCTTTATTTGATCCAAAGCCTCTGTTGGGAAAACTGTTGCATAACCCTATTTCCCAGTGACAGCACACAAAGCTCCTGAAAAAGATGAGAAGAGGTAAACATGTTTTTTTCCCATCACTTTCTGCATCTTTTCAGCTCTTGTTTGTTTTTATGCTTTTCTAAAATTCAAGGCTCTGCTTAAAATTAATCTTGGTTGACACAGACCAAACACCTGGATTTTCACATCAGCAGCAGCAAAGAATGCTGAGATCTCTTCTTTTTTACACTGTGCTGCTAAAAAAGATAAGGTGATTGATAGGCAGTGTGAAAAAGTGACAAGAGGAGTGCATGTGTGATTGTGTGTGAGAGAGAGAGACTGAGGCTGTTTCATTGGAGATCAGTCTGACCTTGTTTTGAGCAGAGCTGGAACTTTGTCAGGGGCCAATCAATAGACAAACACTCCATACAAGCATGAGTACAAAGAGCAAGAGAGCGATACTGTAAAATAACAAATCAAATTTGTGGGTCACACTGAGACAGACAATCACTAGGAGTACTTAAAAAACGACTTTATGATATTGAAATTCATGCAATGCACAACAATCTTACAGTATTGTGCACAATTCCACAGTTCCACTTATTACAAAAAAGAAAAAAAAGAGAAAGGTTTGTCAGATCAGCCTCATTATTTAGCCCCTCCTGGTAGACATTGCAATCACACTTTTAGGTTTAACATCAGGAGTTCACTGGTGAAATGTTTTGGAATATTTATTTATTTAGTAAAGGCTCTTATGCTAACCAAGATTTGATCAAAATTACAATACAAATTTGTAATATTGTGAAATATTAATACAGTTTAAAAGAATTGCTATTTATTCTAATACATCTTGAAGTGTAATTTATTCCTGTGATGGTAAAGTTGAATTTTCAGCAGCTATTAGTCCAATGTCTCATGAAATTATTCTAAATAAATTAATAGGAAAATTACGCCCTGTCTCACGACAGTTCATACATGTTTTACGAGGTGGCTAATTCGTATAATGTGTTCTCACTCTTACAAATTTATAAGATGTTTTGCTAAATCATTTTATGATTTGCCAGTTCATATGAATTTGTATCACTTGGGTTTTAGAAACCGTACAAGTAAGGTCATACGTACTGTATTAGTACGCATTAGCTACCTTGAAAAAATAAATGTTAATAGATGTTTTTCCAGTGCTAGATCTTCTTAATAGCTGTTTAAAGCATGAAACAGAGTAATATTTTTCCCTCAGCTCACGTCACAGCTCATGCAATGGTCTGCCAGTTTTATTTAATGGGTCAGAGAGAGCGAGAGAGAGAGGAAAATGATCATGAAAAACAAAATTATGGCTGTTTTTTTTGGTAAAAACCATGATAAGTGGAATACAGGGAAGCAGAAAACAATTGTTTACATGCTCTTCTCTGCTGTTGCCAGAAGTATTTTCCTTTTGTTTTGCTTTCCAGGTGATTTATCTTTAATATTATTTGATTTCCAGCCACGTTAAGAGGATAGTTCTCACGTTTCTCTCATGATTATTTTAACGCAGACATTTTATCTGCAGTTTCTCAAAGTTTTGCCAGCATCTGAGCAACCTTCACTTGCACTGAACAAGCTTTGCACTTAAATAACTTTATAAATCGCTAAAACTCAGAATCTATAAATATTAAATGAACATCTTAAACTAGCTTGTATGCTTGAACATAACAGCACAAGCCTGTTAATTTATTCTTGTCTTATTTCTCCACAGTCTAGTTTTTCTGGTTTTCTGCAGGTGCGTTTTACTATATTAACATAATATTTCAAATACAATGTTTCAAGTCTGTTTCTTACATAAATAAATAAATAAAACACTGAGGCAGATCATGCCCCAAGATGCTGACAGACATGAAGTCATGCGATAATCTTTTCCCGGTCTATCCCCTCCAGACCTCAGTACATAATTCATGACCGTACAAGTTAATCTTATCCGAGGCAATTTTCTGCTGTTTCATTTTTAGCCATGAACCATTTTACATCTTATGAGCCGAGAGATATAAGCTAGTCCTATAATAAGCACAACAATAAGATAATTCGGCTCATAATTGATCATTCAGGTCAACTGTAAAACGTCATACTATAATTTCAAATACAGAGGAATTTCAGAATAATCAGATTAGTATTGTACTTCAGAATGATTCATGTTATTAGTCATACATCGCTCTGGTGGTCCTCCTACACACAGACTCATATGTGAATTAGATACATGCAAAAAACACACTCTCTCATTTCAGTGATTCTGGGGACACAAGCTCTAAATTGTCTACTTGTAAACCTTCTGTTAGCTTCTCTGTTTGTTTACATTACTGCTAATGACACATTTAATGGAGTTTTGCATTTAGTCTTTCAACAGCTTGTTAGTTAGTTATTACTGAGTGAATGCTTTTTATCTAAAATGACTCACAAAACACTAATTGCAAGGATGGTTTCCCCTGGCGTAGCCTGAAATGATGCTGCTTTGCTCAAGAGCACCACAACAACAGAGTAAGACCCTGATTACATTAGCACTCCAATTCACCTACAGGCTAATGCCACTCCATCAAACCAAGAACTGATGACAGTAATCAAAAACAGCCTTATTTGCAGCACAATAACTGGATTCAGTCACAGAGCAAAAAAATAAAAAAATAAATAAAAACACGGTTTAAAAGGGTGGAAAGAGTGCAAAAAGTGCTGTCGGGCTTCTGTTGTGGGCTGTAATAAAGGGAATCAGAATACGTAGACGTACAGTATATGCTTTTGAAGGGATAGTTCACATAAAAATGGAAAATCTGTGAACAAATTTCTCACTAGCATTCCAAATCTATATTGTATGACTACTATTGAACAAAAAAGGAGAGATTTTGAGTTTTGTATTTATACAATGGAAGTCAATCACCCTTTGGTAAGGGATCAGATCACTATTATTATGGCGTATTGTCAAAAGGAAACTGGGAAACAAGAGACCAAAAAATTTAGATGAGCTGAAGGCAACTGTCAAAGAAACGTGGGCTTCCATTACCACTTCAGCAATTCCCTCAGCAGGAGATGGGTAGGTTTAGGGGTGGAGATGAGTGGGTTCAATTAACAGGGGGTGGAGATTGGTAGGTTTAGGTATATGTAGGTGGGAGGAGTTGAATCTAGATCCAAACTTGCCCCCTGGATCTTGTGTTCTGCAGTGAGGACCATGATCCTTGCATCAGTCTAAATGAAAATGCAAATGCATTCTTTGCCACTAGGTGCAGCTTTTGAAGCGTTAAAAGCTCACAAACACTGCTTTAAAATGAAATTGATGAAGGGGTTTGGAAAAATGAATTGTTAAACGATTCGTTTGGGAGTCTTTGAACAAACAAGGTTAAAATAAATGCATATTATAAGACAACTCTATATTGTATGACTACAAGGTTTTTCGACCTTGAAAAACAGTTCATAACCCATAATAGGGACACTTTAACTAAAGTTCAAAAGTATAAGTTCAGTATAATATAATCTCTCAAAAAGTAAATTAAGGGAGTTTTATCTGGTTGCAATTGGTAGATTTTCAAAGGCTTCTGTACGCAGCATAGGATGATGCCAAGTGGCAAATGCATGTCACAAATAATTAATTAAGCTCATCTTACATAACTCACCTTTACACAGAAAATACATATATAGCTCCTTTGCAACTGTATTGAGGTTAATGAAAGTGTTCATCTTCTTAGAGGACCTCAGACTGCAGAACACAGGGAGAAAATCTACTAATAATCACTTTGACACTGTTCTAAAGCAACATTGCCACCTTTAAAAGGATCATGTATGGCTGCTGTATATATATTACTGAACTTTCAGAAAAGGTGAAGCAGAGCAACACTTTAATCCTTGTGCTTTGCATATTATATTTGCAAGGAGACCTTTAGACTTTGCTTTTACCTGTGGATGCAATTCATGTGTAATTGCAGGCTAGTGCAAGACTGGTCTTTCATGCACTTAAGCTTTTTAAAAAATCAGTTATCTCTGTGACCCCCAAACTCTGTCCCAATCTCAGTTTCTCAACAATTAAAATCATACAACAACATTATAATATTGACATGATCTATTAATCTATTAACTGAAAATTAATTAACTCATTTTAATTGATAAAACACTCTATTTATATGAGTGTGGAAAATATAACATCCTTACAGCGTCATTTGCATTATAACAACAAATTTGCACAAACTGTCTTATGCTCACAAAGGCTTCATTTATTTAATAGAAAATACAGTAAAACTGTAGTATTGTAACATATTACAATTTCTGGTTAACTGCATATTTTACAATGTAATTTAGCACTTTATTTTGAAAACGGTGCAGCTAAACATTTTGGTTTACATTTTTCTCAGGTTTTACTTTGATAAATAGAAGGTTTAAAGAATAAAATGTATTTTAAAAAGATTTTTTTGTAACATTATGAACTTCTTTACAGTCAGATGTAATGTTTCCTTGCTATAAACATCTTACTGATAATACTATCTTTTTACATTTAGCTTTTCATTTAATGGCTCTCATTAGAAAATCAAACATTTACTACTGTATATACCCTTGTAAAAAGTTAACTGAAATGGCTTGAATTATAAAGTGTAATTATCAAGAAGCCTCAACATTTTCTGAAGGTTAAGCATATCCTTTTTTTAAAAATAGTTTTTTGTTTTTTGATACTGTAGTTTCAGGCCCTGTTTTGTTCTCTATTTGTGGAAAGTGCCGGGAGCTTTCCAAAGCCAAGCAGTTCTTCTTATCTGTGTGAGGCGAACCCAAGGGCTTTACTACAGTGAAAGAGAATATTACAGAGTGCAGAATTTGACTCTGTTGGAGTTAAACAAACTCTCTTGTACAGTACAAAGTAATGATTCTCATGGGTTTTACTTGGCTCTGAACCAGCATCAAAACATTCTCTCTATATTTCTGCTGACTGGTGCTCCGGTGGTTCAGGCACGGACCGCTTGGCCTATTTGGACCTCTGTTAGCTGTCTCTTGTTGCCTTGAAAACCAATGAAAAGTGCTATTTGTTAGGCCTCGTTTAGAGCTAACACAGACTTTCAAACAGCAATCGAACTTACGTGAGTCACCTAACTGTGATTACCTGCTTGACATTTTCTTGGGGTAGTTATGTTCTCCAAACCCCACGAACTTAATCAAATAGAAACTTAGAGTGTCTATACTCACTCTTATTTGCTGTAGAATGCGGCCAGATGTGTCTCTCTAATAAAGACCATTAAGCAAACAGTATACGTCTTTGCCTTTCTCCACTGTCCTCTGACAGACCTTCCTTGCCTGAGGCCAATTTCGGGTGTCCAGTTTTATTCTAAGCCTATGGAATCCTGTTAGATTGAAGGGTGAGAATGACAAATGTGACAGATGTTGTTCAAGGATATCACCTCCAACTAAAACTGTAAAAGATACTGTCACATTTTCAAACACATCACTTCTAGACCAATATTAAAGCCCAAATAACAATGTTCAACATGGTCTAAGCTATAAATCATATGTAGACAAAATTGGTGAGAATAAATAAGATACAAAAGCTCACAATATGCTGCCTTATAAGTGTCTGCAAACCCAGTTAGCTGCTGATAGCCATTGACTTCAGCAGTATGGAATAATACTATGTAAGTTAATTGCCACCTGCAGTTTGGTTTCCAACATTCTTCAAAATCTCTGTGTTTTTAGCAGAAGAATGCGATATAGGCTTGAAACAAGAATTTTGATCATGTTAATTCACAAGGTAAAAAAAAAAATGTAAAAAAATATCGAAGTGCAACATATTATGTTTCCTCAATCCAAAAGTAATCACTGCAATGGAAGCCTACACAGATGGGACCATACACATTACAGGCAATATTACAACCAACTTCAGACCCTGCAGCACACACATAACAGCCACAGGGAGAAAGTGTTTACAGAAACTGATTTAGGAGTGCACTGAGGGTGTAACAGGCAACAGACACACTGTTTTGTAAGTCTGAGAAACATTTATCACAGTCTTGTAAGGCTGACAGTGATGGAAACCTCAGCGCTTTATCAAATCAAGTCAGGCAAGAAGACTGTGTGCATTTGCTCAGTAGTTCGCTAACTAAGTGCTGTGCAAGAAACTAGTGTGATTACAAGCCCAGGGTAATGAGGAAAATGTCTCCTTCTGTCTCTTACAGTGAGTCTCTTTTCTTCAGATAAACACAGAATCTTGATCAAAGAAATGCAATGCATAAGAGACTTCTTTTTTAAAATCCAACCAACCTCAAACTTATAATACATGCACGTACAACATAAACATTTTACTTTTCCTGAGTTTGAATAGTCTTCATCTCCTCTTTGTTAAGGTAAATAGCCTCTACATCAGCCTTCAATGTATGAAAGCCTCTCTTACCAATCAAATTTCACTTCCACTTAAATCTGGGTACTCATTTTACGGCTGTCTGGGCAGTAAATACACACCACAGGAAGCAAACTGAGGAGCACACAAGAAAATGAGGACTCTGAATTCTGCATCTAAATTTGTCATTCAGCAATAACAGCAGCACTACTCAATACACACTGATTATGCATTATGCAATGTTATCTAAAGTGACTTACAGTAAACTGGCTATGGAGACTTTCTAGAACAAACTATGGTTCAGTGTTCTGCTCAAGGGCAAAATAGTGACAGTGGAACTGTTCATGCATCACTCTTCCTATGTCTCGAACCCTTGACCTTTGGGAACCCATGACCACTAGTTTGCCTATAACATCTATAAGTTATTTGTACAGTAGCCTCAAAAAGTGTTTACAAACTTAAAAATGTGATTTTACCAATCAATATCCAACTATATCAAATTATGTGCATTTAACAATATATCTGCTGTTAAATCATACTATGTAGATTTCTGTGTGTGTATATATATATATATATTTTTTAGAGCCTGACCGATTTATCGGCCGATATTAGGCATTTTCCAAACTATCGGTATCGGCATTTTATAATGGCGATAAATGAATATTTCAAAAATAAAATAAAAATGGACAAAACACCCTTACTGGAAACTTTGATTTGGTCGTTGTTGTTGTGTTTTTGTTCAAAGGACTTTAAAGATTCATATCTAAAGTTTCTATTTTTAAACATTTTATTTATCAGAACTTTAATATATTTTGATGTTCCTCTGTTCTGTTGTGACAATAAAAGAAACAAGTTTCTTTTTAAAATGCATTATCATATTATGTTAGTTAAAACTCATAAATAACTACAAATAACTAATGTTAGGGAAATCTGTTCATGTTTTTCAATACAAAAATATTTGTATTGGTATCGGCCTTCACAATCCTTTATCGGTCGGGCTCTGATATATATATATACACACACAAACAACTCTTTTGATTTTGTTTGCTATATAAAATACAACAAATACAGCATTTTCAATGTTTAATCATCCAGCTTGGGAACATCGAGTGCAGGGCAGTCAATAGGACATTCAGAACCGACAAAAACAAACTGAATGGACCTTAAATACAGAGACAAATTAGGGACTAAAGATAAGACATACCTGAACCAAATGACATAGAAAAGAAACAGAAACTGGGACATGGCACACACAGGGAGGGAATACACAACACAAAGGGGTCTACAGTACATCCCTGACACTGCGATGACAAATAATGAAAAGTTAATACAGATTTTCAATGCATTGTGTAACAAAGTTTCTTGGTGTGCACCAATGAAAGGTCAACTGGATGTTGTTTTATAAGAGTCAGAATACAGCCTCACCAGGCATTACTGTGTCTGTTTCTGAGCACACAGTGGGTCCCAAATAATGCAGACAGCTCCTTTATCTAGAGGGAACAGTCACACAAAAGAGGATAAACAGGATCAGGACGAGAAGTTCCTTTCTTTTCTTTATATCTGTAAACTCCCACCTCACCTGTGCAACAATAGTGTCCATGTCTTGAAAGGTCTGGTTATTTTAGGCATTTAGGGTGTAATCAAATTGCTACATGCAATACTTGCAATAATTCACTGCATCTCCAGCAATCAATCAATTAATCATCAATTAATTCCTATGAACCAAATAGTTGAAATCGCCTCTTAGATGTTTCTTTTAAAAAATGTGCCTCTTCTAAAGTTTCAGAAGGCATATCACTTTTAATTATGCAGCTTTACAATACATATAGTTTCAAAGCAGTTTCACATTAAAAAACAAGAAAAGAACACAATATTATGCTTTTTGTTTGCAAACTCTGCAAAGCAGCTCTACAAAGTAAGTAGAGTTATTATTCACTCCAAGTCAGTTCAGTGTTGATTCAGATTTGGTTCAATAACAGTGTAAAGTTCATCAATAAAACAACAAAGTCCTTTCAGGAGTAAGCAGCTCTACATTTGGTTCAAATTCAGACCAATAATTCATGTAAAAAAATGTGTCAGTCATCAAAAATTAGATTCAGCTATGACAATGACAATTGTGCCATCATTATTTTGGGGTAAATTACAGAAATTACTATAAATTAATTTATTACTAGCTACTATTTACTTCTTCAGCAGTGTAATAAGATTACTGTACTAATTACACTCTGAAAAATATTGCATTACTTAATACTAAATTCTATATCCCATATTATGGGAACAATATAATACAAGAGTGTATGTCTTTCAAATAAATAATATAATATTGCATAAATTATTCTAACAAATGTATTTAAAGTGATCTTACATACCATAACATTAGATATTACACTTTTATATTAAATCCACTATTGTTTAATGTAGTCTAAACACTATTTAATGCAACTGTATCAGAAGTAATTGTAAAGTGTTATCTCTTAATGTAGTTCTTCAAAGGGGAAAGTACAGTAATTATTTACTATGTAATGCATTACACCCAACACTTCTGATCTTTCAGCTCAACTCTGTTCAACTTCTGTTTGTTCTCAACCCAGTGTTAATGCAAATCAATAGATATAATAATGACTAAGCAGAAATATAAAAGAAATCTCGACAATTATCAAACTGAACTCTACAAGCAATCTCATTATGAACTCAAAAACCCGCATTTGTTTGATCTATCCTATTGGCATGCATTGTGTAGCTCTGGATTACTCCTGCATATCAACAATGATCTCAGTTTTATTTCTCCCAGGTATTTCTTTAGGAGAAACATCTGAGACAACGTTTGAACTCCATCTGCTAAGCTCTGAAGGATCCTCTAAGCCAAACGTTCCTCTGGGAGTCTTTCAACGCCTTGATGTTTCACAGCTGTTCCACACAATCAATTCGTTAGTAAAAACGAGTTGCTTACTCTTATAAACAGCATTCCACGGCTGGTAGCCATAATAGCCCGTGATTCTCAAGATCCTCTCCTCGATGGACGCGCTGTTGATGTCCTCAACTGATCGAGATGACTTCAGGTCCTCTTTAATCGATTCATCCACCACCAGGTACTTGAGCTGGCGGAGTTGAGGGCTGATGTCGGACAGCCGTCTGGGACTCACCTCGGGGGATTTACGCATTCCGCTGGAGACAAGAACACAAAGTTGGAATCGCGTTGGCTTCGAAAGCTTGACAGCGAAGGTGAGGTGTGCCAGTGAGAGCGTGGCACACGGAAATACCTTCTCATTACATTGGGATTCGGATAGTCAACCTCTTTAAACAGAGCATAAGGGTGTTTCTCAAGCACAAACACTCCGCTTAAAACGGCTTCCGAGCGCGCTTGGTTTCGGTGCGTAAAGGGGGTGGATGCGCGAGGCTTCACCCTCCACTAACTGGCGCTGCGAGCGGAGGAGGCAGAGGGGCTGAGAGATGATAACCAGACATGACTGATGCTTCGTACAGTCTACTACTGGTACAGCAGACCACGAATCATTTGATGGCAAGTATAGATGATGCAATTGTGAAATTCACAAATGATTAAAATAAAATGTCATTTAATACTAAAATATTTTTCGAAGCTGTAAAACAACAACGGTTATTGGAGTACGTTTTACGTTGCTTGCCGTTTATTGGTTATTAGGCCTACTTGTTAACTGACTATCAATTTCTGAGTTAAAGTGTTTCAAAGTTGCCAAAAATCTGACCATTTTCACTAGTGTAGAACATTTCTTAAATTAAATCATTAATAGGCGACTGAAAAAAACTGATAGTAGCCTATACGATTGCGTAAACACGTCTAACATCAACATTAAACTCATTCATCAACTTTAGCGGTAGAGAGTAATGAAACAACAACAACAAAAAACCTCTATATTACGAGTTTTAATAAAAATATGTACAATAACATTTTAGGTAGGAATAAGAAAATAAAAATAAGCCAGAGGGTGTTTTTGGACTGTGGTATTAGATTATAATCTTCAAATGAGTCTGTCAGTTGAATATGAATAAGGATCTCGATATCTCGAGCATATGGCAGATTCGTTGGGGTAGTTTATTATGCTGCAGTATATGGCCACAGGGAGGCGTGCGCGGTTCAGCTTTACGCACTAGCTCCACTGGCGCTTCTTCCACATAATAGAACAATTAACGCCACTGATGGTGCTTTATTTTACAGTTAGAGCGGAGTCCTTTTAAATTGCTTGATTTCCCCCTCCCCCCTCATTACGCTTTACATTTAGCATAAGGGTACATGCAAGCAAATTGGCATTTTTTCCTCTTACAGTCTCAAATGAGTGGTATATATATATTTGATATCTACTACAGACAAAACAATAACTGTGAACTTTAATTTCTGCCCTCTTCTTATGAATAAAAATCTACAAGATGCGCATAAGACTTAGAATTTATAGACTTGTGCGTAATTAGTGTTTTTTTTTTTTTTTTTTTTATCACTGTCATCACGACTGACCCTGGGCTTAGAATCTTATTCTTCCCTGAATAGAAAAACA
The DNA here is from genome assembly GCA_032361065.1 of Enteromius trimaculatus. NCBI lineage: Eukaryota > Metazoa > Chordata > Actinopteri > Cypriniformes > Cyprinidae > Enteromius > Enteromius trimaculatus. Next base: position 16,976,651 of record JAUMHP010000063.1, read on the forward strand.
ACTACCACATCTTTGTCACGAAGTCGAGTAAAGCTGCGTCTCAACACAACACGTATTCTTCTCATGCATAGGTGCTTTTTAAAATTCTTACATGGGCAGCAAGGTGGTCGGGGGTCCCAGGTAACACATACAGTCCCTCCGCGGGGGTCCGAGCCGGTCTCCATCTCCATACATGATCCCCATGAATGACAGCAGATCACTGCTCACAGACAGAGACACACGGACTGGAATGGTCCGCTCACCCACTCTCACGCACTCTCCAGCCGTGGCATTTCCAGATTTTCAGATAGTATCAGCTGTCACACCTCCAGTGGTTTTTCAGGACCACAGCGCCATCTGACGGTGGATGCAGTTTCGTGCTGTTTACTGGACTTTTATTAAGGAGAAAGACGGCCCACCGGTTCAAACCTGTCCTGCATTTATTTGATCCAAAGTACAGCACAAACAGTACAATTTTGAAATATTTACACTTTTTACATTTTAGATAAATGCTGACAGTTTGATCTTTCTATTCATCAAATAATTCTAAAAAAATACTCAACTGCTTTAAATAATAATAATAATAATAATAATAGTAGTAGTAGTGTATATATAGTAAACATATTTCTTGAACAGAACATCACCTTATTAGAATGATTTCTGAAGTGATGAATATTGGAGTAATTAATTTTTGATTGCAGGAATAAAATATATTTAATGATATTCAAATAGAAAGCAGTTATTTTAAACCATGCAAAATTTTCACAATATTATAACATTACTTTTTTGACTTTGAGAGAAGTCTTCAAAAAACATGAAAAATCAAAACCTTTTAATGTAGCTACACTTTAACAAAATAATTTTTCAAATCTGTAAATAAAGCTTACAGAAAATAGCTACAGTTCCAGTCTTTCCACTGATATTTAATGCAATGTGTTACTTGTTTCTTTGTAAACCTTTGTAAAACAGTGTTTAAGTTAAAATTGTCGGTCATGCGCTGTCCAATCTTTTTTAGATGATTCGTCAACAAAGCATGCTTATACTGTACAGTACAAACACCTCTTTTAGCAATAGTTTTGGTCCTGTAGATAATAGATGTTTCTCTAACCAAATGAATGTCTACAGACTGTCCCTTTAAAATGACCTTTGTTATTACATTTAATGATCTAGAAAAAAATAACAACAAAACAATCAACTACTTTGTGAAAACAGCTTAATGAGTATGCTAAACTATGCCTTAATGAAAATGTTTCTTTGGGGGGTTAGCTTATGTAGATTATAAAAAAATAATTAGCTCAGTATAAATACAGAAGATAGAAAAACCGAAAGAGCTGGTCCTCTGAGTAAAGGCTCACAGTAGAAAATGCAGAGGAAGAAAGTTTCAGAAAGTCGGCAAACAAAATATGAGCAGCAGGAAAGACCAATTCATCATGTTACTCTGTGCTGTTTTCAGTGAACACTTCCTCCTTATTTTTCCACTGAGCAGTTTACACACCAAAAAAATCATTGTGTCCTTATTATATGGTACAAGCACTCTTCAGGGGCTAAAAATAGATGACATCTTAAGAGCTCGCAATTTATCCTGCTCATGTTTCTTTTCAGCAAGAAAAGCAGTGTCTCCATTATTGTTTCAAATCAAATGTTGTAATTAGTGAATAAAAAAAGCAAAAAAGATCTGTCATTCAAATTTGATAAAATCTTGAGTTTGCCACAGTCTCCCTTAAATAATATTTCAAAGAATTAGGTAACTCTTTCAAACTCAAAAGGCGTAGTTAAAACGTGTCAAATGAGTCTGATGTAGCCCGTCTGTTGTAGCTGCTTTGAATTATGACGGTTGGGATGTGAGAAGGTTGGATGAAATTTTCTTGCTGTTTCCCACAGAAACCCACCCACAAGGCTGTACGGTATCCAATCTATGTCACAAACAGTATTCATGGTGACTGTTCTTGTTAGAATTAAAACTGAAGAGAGTGCATCCTGTTTTGGTACGGTTATGGTCTACTTTGGGCTGTAGCATGCTTGTTGACTGTATATTGTTGTCTAGTTTATCAAGGCAGAAGGAGAACTAGAAGAGCTTTGGCTTGTGTGTTTAGATAAGCTAGACTCCTATCATTCATATGTTATAGAGACATGCTGGGTTTCACAGCAGACCCTTTACACCCATATTTAAAGACAAATTAAATTCATGTTCATTTTTTGTGGCTGTGTTTTCGCCCTACATTTTTTGATGTGGCTGGTCTTGTATTTAGGTCACCAGCCTTCCCTGTTGCCATGTAACCGAAGACGCTGTCTGCTGATGGGCTCTCGACTGGCCCTTGAATCCAAAACCCAGCATCCGTGCTCAGTTCTGAGGCAATGAAAACATGCATCATACATAAACAACTAGACAAATAATCTGACTAGAGATAATAGGAGATGTGCTTCAGTCCTGGTGGAAATCACTGCCAATCTGGTATTACAGAACCCATCCATATTAAAAGATGAATAATTCATGACCTGAAGGCAGCAACAGGTTAATAGTTAGTAACCATGAGGTCACACTTTTGCAATCTGCCATA
>JAUMHP010000063.1:16999190-17015690 GCA_032361065.1 Enteromius trimaculatus
CATGGACATCTTGGATGACATGGGGGTGAGTAAATTATCAGCAAAAGTTTTTTTAAAAGTGAACTTCTCCTTTAATAATAAATGTTAGTTGGTAACACTTTACAATAGGTTTGTTTAAGCAATAATGCATCATGAACCACCAATTTTATGGACACTATAACGTGTTATTGATGGTTATTATTTTTGTGCTATTGCATTAATTAATAAAAAAATAAAAATAGCTTTAAAGTTACACTTTAATTTAAACTTTTTTTTAGATTTTTATTTCATTGTTATTACCAAAACTATATTTAGATGTCCAAAATTTGCAAATCATATAAAATGAGGCCTTATAAGACTTTATTTTGAAGCATATTTGTGTAAAGTCTCATATGCATATAGTTGTTTGGAGTATGTAGTAAAGGTTTCATGATTTAAACTCTCTTGAGTTGCACTTTGCTGGCTGCAGTTTCACTTTCTTCTGAGAAGGATCTTTTCTTTCCCTTCAATAATTCAGCTCCATTCCACACCACAAAAGTTGCAGCAGCCAGACACAGAACCAAAGCTGATTGGAAATGATGAAAAACAGGTTATTTATTTGGCGCATGAGAATCTCTTTCCTTGAACCATGTTTCATTAATTTTAAATTTAATGAAATGCTACATGCCAGAATAATAAATCAAAAAAATTATACACAATGTAAGCTAGGAGGAAAGGAAGAGTGCTCAGAATGTGCTAGATATGCTCAGAATACCTTAGCAACCACACATGGGCGAGCACCAAGCACAATATTCATTTTGAAATGTAGAAATCTAGTTGATAAATATTGCATACTGGACTAGCTGATGCTTTGGCTCATATACTGCTCTTGGAGAGCGATGTTGGAAATGGTTGGGCTGGTAATCAGGATTAATTGATTCTCTGGGGTTTCTGAGAAGCAGGGAAGTCCTCCCACCATGTCATTGCTGTTTGATTTATTCATTACTTTTGAGGAACTGTGTCATGCTGCAATCTGAGGCACATTTCAAAATGTTTGAATTAGTAGCTCTGCAGCAACTGACCTCAATTACCTGACCCAAGGGGTCAAAATCTTTCGATGATATGAGTCACAAAGGTACTTTTATATCTGAAAGACAATAAAAACTACCAAAAATAAGTAAAAAAAAAAATAATGCTTTGCTTCAAGCATCTTACTTTATTACAGAGCTAGAGTTACCACATGACTTCCCCCTATTACAAAAACTATTTTTTTTAAAAACTGTGACACCCAAGAATATCATCCTTTGAATCTGTGTGCAGTGGGACCAACCATTGTGTGCACAAATTCCCCAGCTTCAGTTGTGTTCTCTTCAAACTTAGCAGACATCATGAAAATTTAGCAAAAATGAATCCAGTTTAAAATATCCAAGGATTTGCATAGAGGTCGAAGAAGGCACTGACACCTTAAAATTGAATTACCCTCAAGATTTTCTCGCTGAGATCTTTCTTTCAGACTTTGACACCTAAGGGTTTTTTTCCACAGGAGAATATTTCATTAAAATTCATGATGTTGCTATATATGATGGGGTTGCCAGCTTAGATCTCATCAGACAGATGAGTCTCTGTGTGTTTCCATGATGCTCAGATACATGTCCTCACAGAAAGAGCATGTTGCATTTCATTTTATCACAATTTGTTAATGTATTTTTAAACATATATATATATATATATATATATATCTTGCAAATTATGTTTTAAAACCTGAAAATTGTTTTATAAGTGTAAGCAAATGGTATTTATACTGACTGATATTTGTAGTGACAAAGCAGCTGAAAGTCATTCATTTATAATGATGCATAGATAACTGTGTAAGGAACCATCTGCATTTTCAGTGAGTTTATTCATACTTTCATAATTGTTCAAATAATGTATGCAATTCGGCATTTTACATCCAAACCCCTTCTCATCCAAAATGTTTTAGCAGTAACAAAACTACTGTGTTTGTTGTCAAAATAGAATATAGGAGGAATTTGACCTCATTTTGTTTTCATTTACTGGCACAAAAGAGAACATTTTTACTCATGTATTTTTACAGTACATGACTCTGTGGTGGAATGCATATAGTGAATTATAATTAGCAGTGATCTTTTAGCGCTGCCCTTTAGGGTGCAAGGTGTCAAGATCTAGACAGGTAGACAGACTGGTGACTGAGGAGAATGTTACAATTTACTCATAGACAGGCACTGAAAGAATTGGTATACTTCTGGGGGAAATTACAAAATAAAATAAATGAATTGAAATCTGTTAAATGGAATTGAGAGTACAGAAGACTGGGCAATTACAGTATGTCCTTACTTCGATCCTTCATTATTTCCTTAGTTTGTTCCTATACTTTTCATTATTTATTCACTCAATATTACAAATCTAACTGCCATTTCTTGGTATAAGAAATATGCAAGAGCATAGCAGCCATTATATATCATTTAGATATTTCTAATGTTGTCCCCAATGATCATTAAATTCTAATGTTTTGTGCATGTTTTGCAGAATGAATTAACAAAATTGAATCAAGATGATGTGTATATATATATATATATACACACACACACGTTACTGCTGCGATTAATTGCATCCAAAATAAGTTTTTGTTATTTTTTTTACATAATGTGTGTCCACTGTGCATATAAATTGTCAATATAAATAAATACATGAAAATGTTTTTAAAATATATGTGAGTGTATTTAAATGAATACACAGAGTACACATTTCTGATGTGAGCAGAAACTTTTATTTTGCATGACAGCACTAATTTATATGTTTGTGTATGTGTATAAAAGTAATATTATATAGAATAAAACTATATAACTGTAGCTATATATAATATCTAAAACATGTTGGATGTGTTCAGATCTCTAAATAAAGGGCTAATTCAAATTGTGTGCTAAATTGTAAAGCAAATTCTCTCTGTGTCTTCTTATGAGTGACTGAACCTGTGGAGTATAAATTCACTTCACTAGCTCATAAAGTATTCATGTTGTTCTTATGTTTTGATAAATTGTTAACTGAGTTAAACTAAATATTTAGCTTTTAGGGCACGTTCTCATTTGGACAAAAGTGTTTGTGTCCAATATTAAAATATGATATTGCCGTGTCCTGTGATAAATGAGCTGCATTACATTCTCATCGAGGTTCACACTGTGTAACTGCTGAAATATTGCCTCGTTACCTGGTTTTAACAACCTACTGTGATATTATGTACCAATCATGACAAATGACTCCTTTATGTCTGCAGCTTCTTTGCTCTGTTGTTGTGCTAATCAAGGCGGAACGTAAAAGAAATGACTCATTCAGTAGCTCAATGTAGCTGTGAAGTCAGTGGTACTGATTTGATTATAGCTGTGATTTGAAAACAGTCCACTGCGTTAGTTTCAGCTTCAAAACTCATTGGAGCACTGAAAATAATGCAGACAGAGAGGTGCGTTTAGTCCTATGGTCCGCTTAACTTAACCTTTCACATCCGATTTGACAAAGTGTTTCTGCAGCACGTATTTGACTTTGCTCTTCGACTTCAAAGCAATCAGTACGACCCTTTCATAGGCCAAATGTTTCTGTCTCTTCCTGTCAGGAAGCTAATTCATTAGATTTGACAATTCCCACACAGTCCCACACAGGCTATGGGACTATGGGTCAAAATATGATGACAAGGTTGGATGAGGCCGCTACATTTAAAAAAAAAAAGAAGAAAAAAAAGAGTGGTGTTCTTTTGCATTTGTATCCACTGTATTGTCTTTAAAATCAATGCAATTATTGTTCTTTGGTTTTGTTTTTTGACAACATTTGTAAACAGGCAAATAGTTTTAATTATGTTATATGTTATACATAAATCACTTTGCTATGTACAGTACTTAACACGATTCTTGATTATAGTTATTCAATTTTCAGGTTGTTTTAGTATTCTGTACATTTTACAACAAATGCATTATTTTGTTAAATTTACAAAGGACTCAAGGTACTGGTTTGTTAGAAACTATAGGTTTAATACAGAAATTACAGTAAAATTTAAATCTAGGTAGAGAAAGTTTCAAGGTAAGGAAGAGTTTCACTGCTGTTTTGAGATTTTTTTTTTTTTTACCCAGTGTTAGAACTTCAGACGTTTTGATTTATTTAATATACCATCTGCTGAGCAACAGGACAAGCTTTGGATGTTTTATGGATCAGTCCCTGGGACCTCCTGAAGAAAAGGAAGAAAAAATTACGGCAGACACAAGGAGAAAGATTCTGTAACACAGGGCGTTAGATGCTTGATCTCTTCCGTAAACCTGCACATCTGCTCTTTTCAGATTTTTAAGAGCATTACAAAATCATAATTATCCAGACCACTGAAGGTGAGCGTTCAGAGGTAACCGGCTGTCAGGACCAATAATGTTCCACAGCAGGTGTTACAGCAGTTCTTCTGCACAGTGATATCATACTTCTCATATTTCTCTAGAAGCAATAAGCAGCAGGTTTCTGTCATCATGTGCCTAATATTGTTACCCCTGTCAGCAAGATGACCAGTATAACTCTATAATAATTAAATTAGCTTCGCTTTACCAGAAAAGCAACAGCCTGCTTGAACTCCTCTCTTGTTTGTCATGACCTAGTTTCAAATCCGCCTAGTAACAGTGTTCTGGAGGGACACTGTAAAGTTGACATGATTTTTGACCCCTGTTTGCCCTACAGATCTAGCCTTTACTAAAAGACTAAAGGGAAAATATACTAAGAACAAATATTTTGTTCTTAGTATATATAAACCATTTGGCAGTTTAGAAAGTATCATTAAAAAGTTAGAGGTCCGGAAGATTTAAAGAGTTTCACCAAGAATAGAAACATACTGTTAAATATTTTAATTAGGGCCGGTACTTTAACGCGTTAATTTAGATTAATTAATTACACAAAAATAATGCGTTACATTTTTTAACACATTAATCGCACTTAATTTTGCACCGCGGAACGTTACTCACTGGATGAGTTTTGGCGGACCGATTATACGGGAGCACCACCTAGCGTTTTAAAGCAGGGCTCTCAAGTCCCACGCATTCACCAAGAGACACTTTTTTAGCCAGTTTACATGCTCTCACGCCACACCTTGTATTTCTCACGCTGAAAAGTAAGAGACAATTATAACTTGTATATACAACTAATAGACGAGGCACAAGCATACAATGTGCCAGCTTGCCAGCCCGTTCGTTACTAGGCACTATGGGTGCACACACGCACACACGGAGTGGAATTTGAAAGAGCAATAATGACGAATGCGGTAATCCATTCATTATTTATTTATGTGTATTACTTAATTTTATGATTCCTGGACAAAATCAGTTGTCTGTAATTGAAGATAGTGTGAGCTGCTGCTGGGAAATATTGCCAAATATGTACTAAATTTGTTACACCCACGGCTTCTCCATCACGTCCTCCGGTTCACCAGAGGGAGCTTAAATTCCCATCATGCCTCATGGGACTAATCGAGTGCAGCTGTTGAGACCACTCCCTGATGCTCGTTTAGAACAGTATTTAAGTAGCACTCTGAGTTCAGTTCAGTGCGAAGTCTTGTTCTTGCTACTGCCTGACATTTCCGAGCGTTATTATTCTGATTGATTCTCTGTTTTTTGACTTTGGACTGTTTACTGTTTCTGTGATCGTTATCTGCCTTCCCTGAACCCTGCCTGTGACCTCGACTCTGTTTTTGGATATCTCTATTGTTTGATTCTGCTCCTCCTGACCTTTCGCCTATACGACTATTCTTAATAAAAGCTGCAAATGGATCCTTCTCTGCCTTCGGCCTCGTTACAAAAGACTTCGCCAAACCAGGATCAAGCGGCGTACTTCCAACTGTATTCAGAGATGTTTGGTCAAGCCTCACGTCTTGATTCCCATCATGCTCAGCTGGGACAACTCACTACACTGACGGAGGAGCTTCTACAAGCAGTACGTGGATTACAAAAGACAGCTTCATCCACAGTTCCCGCTCAAACCGCCACACTTGAGTCTACTGATCGACTACCAGCTGTTGCTAATCCCAGACTATCGTTTCCTGAGAAGTATGATGGGACTCTGGGGAAATGTAAGGCATTTCTCATTCAATGTTCACTGTTCATCGACCAACTGCCCATGTTGTACCCCAACGAGAACAGTCGGATCGCTTTTGTTTGCTCACTATTGACAGGACGGGCTTTAGAATGGGCAACAGCAGTCTGGCGTATGGATGGCCTTCTCAACTTTCAATGCTTTCCTAAAGACTTTTCGTGAAGTGTTCGAACACTCCAACGAGGGAAGAAGTGCTGAAGATTTACTTCTGACTGTCACACAAGTTAAACACTCTGCTGCGGATTATGCTTTAAGCTTCAGAATGGTGCCACTCGCCTCACTACCGAAGAACGCAATCGCCGTATCCAAGGTAATCTTTGCATGTATTGTGGCCAGGCTGGTCACTTAAAGTCTTCCTGTCCTGCTCGTCCGTCTGAAAATCCCTCTGTGAGTTCAGCTCATTCTCAGTCAGCCAGCTCCTCTAGTTTTGTGGTGGATGTTAAAGTTTGCATTCAAGATAAAGACATTATGACCCAGGCATTATTGATTCAGGAGCTGCTGGCAACTTTCATTTGTTGAACTGTATAAGATCAGACTGACATCCTGTCACTCCTCCTTGGCAGTGGAGGCGCTAGACGGACGATCTCTGAACCACGGCCGGTCGCTTAAGATCACAGAAGAACTCCAACTAACAGTGGGCAGTTTAAACTAAAAGATCCAGTTCTACACCATCCAGTCCTCTAAGCATCCAATCATCCTTGGTCTGCCCTGGCTTCGAACCTACGAACCTCAGATTGCTTGGAAGTCTGGTGAAATCCAACATGTCAGAGCAGTCCTTCAATGCCTCATTAAACACCAGCTGTATGTCAAAGCTGAGAAATGTGAATTTCATCAGACCTGTGTATCCTTCCTCGGATATATCATCAGCCCAGACGGTTGTAGCCATGGACGATAAGAAAGTCACTGCAGTATTGAACTGGCCACAACCCACAACCTTAAAAGAACTCCAATGTTTCCTAGGATTTGCCAACTTTTACAGACGTTTCACCTGAAACTTCAGCCTCGTTGCAGCCCCTCTCACAGCCATGACAAAACGGCAGAACCAGAAACTCCAGTGGACATCCGAAACCATCCAAGTCTTCAAGCTTTTAAAAGAACGGTTCACCTCAGCCCCCATTCTCAAACATCCAGATCCACAGAAACAGTTCATCGTCGAGGTCGATGCTTCCGACACTAGGGTAGGGGCTATCTTGTCCCAACGACACGGAGAGCCACCTAAGATGTTCCCATGTGCCTTCTTCTCCCGCAAACTCACTCCTACAGAATGCAACTATGACGTGGGTATCCGAGAACTGCTTGCCATTAAGATGGCATTAGAGGAATGGAGACACTGGCTTGAGGGATCAACTTACCCATTCACTGTGCTCACAGAACACAAGAACCTTGAATATCTGAAATCAGCCAAACGTTTAAATACAAGACAAGACCGATGGTCCATGTTCTTCACGAGATTCCAGTTCACCGTTACCTATCGTCCAGGTTCCAAGAACACTAAAGCTGTTGCCCTGTCCCGTCTTTACGACGATTCAGAGAAAACCATTCCACCACAAACTATCCTGTCAGAGAGCATTCTGGTCGCCCCATTTCAATGGGACTTTGACACTGAGATCACCCAGCACAACCAGGAGCACCCTCCTCCACCTGACTGTCCTCCAGCACACACCTTTGTCCCTGAACCTTTCCATCAAGCACTAATCTCACACATTCACGACAACCCCAGTTCAGGTCACCCCGGCATCACCGCTATCATTCACCTCATCAAGCAGCAATGCTGGTGGCCCAAAGTTTCACAAGACGTTATCATCTACATCAACCACTGCAACCCCTGTCAGACATCCAAGTCATCACGTCACCGTCCTGCTGGTCTACTACACCCTCTACCTATTCCACAACGCCCCTGGTCACACATTGCACTGGACTTCATCACAGATTTTCCCAAGTCCCAAGGTAACACCACCATCCTCACAGTTGTGGATCGCTTCTTGAAAGCCTGTAGACTCATCCCGCTACCCAAGCTTCCTTCAGCTCTGGAAACTGCCGAAGCACTGTGCAACAAAGTTTTTAGGTTCTATGGTGTCCCAGAGGATATTGTTTCAGACCGCGGTCCACAATTTACCTCATGCTTATGGAAAGCGTTCTTTGAGCAACTCAATGTTAACATCAGCCTCACCTCTGGGTATCATCCCCAGTCAAATGGCCAGTCTGAACGAATGAACCAAGAAGTAATCCGATTCCTCCGTACCTATTGCCAGAATCAACCCACTGCCTGCAGCCGCTATCTCTTCTGGGCAGAGTATGCCCAGAATTCCTTTGTTAAACCTTCTACTGGACTAACCCCATTTAAATGCATCCTGGGATTCCAACCGCCTTTGTTCCCCTGGTCTGAGACACCCACGGCTCTTCCCTCTGTCAATGACTGGCTTCAAAGAAGTGAACAGATCTGGGACCAGGCCCACGTCCATCTGGAGCAAGCTGTCCGCCGCCAACAAGACCAAGCCAACCGACCTCATCCTCATTTTGCTCCAGGCCAGTGGGTATGGCTGTCAACCAGGGACATCCGGTCTCAGCAACCCTTTTGCAAGCTCAGTCCCAGGTATGCAGGCACTTTTAAGATTTTGAGACAAGTTAATCCTGTGTCTTTTCGTTTGGATCTCCCTGCTAATTCTCGTATGTCTCCCACGTTCCATGTTTCGCTCTTGAAACCGGCTGCTGAACCGAGGGGACCGGCGGTGGAGGAGCCCACGCAGCAGCCCCCCAAACCTAGGCTATTCGAGGGAGAGGAGGTGTACCGAGTCAACGAGCTACTCGATTCCAGGCACCGGGCTGGGGTCCTCCAATACCTGGTCGACTGGGAGGGGTTCGGGCCAGAGGAACCTTCCTGGGTCCCTGCAGGTGATATCCTTGTCCAGAGGTCTCACGGAAGCTTTTCACAGGACGCATCCTGATCAGCCAGCACCTTGACCCCGTGGAAGGCCTCGGCGCCGCTCAGCACCTCACACCAGGAGGCGGTCGCTGGGTGGGGGCTCTGTTACACCCGCGGCTTCTCCATCACATCCTCCAGTTCACCAGAGGGAGCCATCACTGGAGTACTACCTCCTCATTGGGACTCAAATTCCCATCATGCCTCATACCAGAGGGGCTGCTGTGCAAATATTTTGTGGCTACTCCCCTATAGCAGATCAAATCTCACTCCAAACTTTTGCTAAAACTTGAGAGCCCTGTTTTAGTATTGTGTTTTACTTAAAAAAAGACAGTTTACAGAAGGTCTACCCACCTATAGGGTTCCTGAATTTCTGAAATGTAGGCTACTATATTTCTAAATATCATATTGCTACACTTAATGGCATTATTGCACTGGTCTGTTTGACTTGGTTGAACAAAACAAAACAATATTTTGTTGCTTAAGCTTATGTATTCAGTCATTATTCAATGGTATACTAAAAATCCATATGAAAAAACGTACTTCTCACTGTTCTCAGGTCAAATATTTATATGTGATTAATTTCTATTAATTAATTGCAAAGCCTCTAATTAATTAGATTAATTTTTTTAATCGAGTCCCGGATTTTAATTTATAATTGCTTTCTATTTTACTGTTCAGCAACTTATTTTTTTATTGCTTCTTTGATGAATAGAACAGTATTCTTCTAGCTTTTGTAATAAATGCTTTTGTAATGTTATCAATGCATTTACTTTTTTTTTATTTATAGTGCATTTAGTGGCTGGTTAAACTGTAAAAGTTGTGCGAATGTGTTGTAAATGCATCCTTAAAATAGCTTATAGTACAGCCCTTCATTTCCAACTTAATTTTCTTCAAGTTAATTTTTTCTTAAAATAAAGAACAAGAGAGTTTCCTGTTAATATGTCGAGCCACTTCTTAAAATGTATTTTTTACAAAAGAAATGAAATATTCATGAGTTCCAATCAATGTATAAGAGCGAGAGGAAAAATGGAACGGCGGGGCAGAAGGTGCTGGAGGAGGCAAAAGAGCCCTTCAGTTTTCACAACCACAGTAATGAAATAACGTCCTCATTTCTGTGTCCCAGTATAGCCATCTATCCTTTCATTCGTGCATCCATCCATTCATTGCCATGCTATCTTTTGCTTTGCATTAAAAACCGAATGGCAGAGGATACCCAAATCAAGGTTTGAAAAACTCGTTGCATCTTTTCCAAAAAGACTGTATTAGATCAACAGGATGCTTCTACTAAATACTGAGCAATGTGAATACTTAGGACCATGTGAAATTAAAATTTTTCTTTTTTAATAAATCTGCAAAAATGTCAAAATTTTGTGTTTTTCTGTTAAAATGGGGTGCTGTGTGAACATTAATGAGAAAAAAAACAAACTTAAATGATTTTAGCAAATGGCTGTAATCAAACAAAGAGTGAATAACAAAGGTCTGAATACTTTTCGTACCCACTGTATATGACCTATTGCTTTAAATGTGGTGTATTGTTGTCGTCATTAATGCTGTTTGTGTTCTTTTCAAGAAGCAGCCAGAGATTACTTTGACTTTAAATAAAAGCGGCCTTAAAAATTGCTTGACATAATGGCACAACCACCAGCAATCCGTCATTAGGATGTGACCAAACAATACATAGAAGCAATGTGTCTTGTTTTAGATTACGCAGGTCAGCCAAAGCTCTTTAAATCTGCCTGCTAATGGACTAAACCTGCCTCTCATTTAGAGCCAAAACACAGCAGTTAAAAAATATAACAGACAAACATCCACTTAAGCATCCCTTTCCCAAAAATCTGTCCCAAAACACTGAAATATTTATGGAACTAAAGTGTTTCAAGACTGCTAGGAAAATATGAATGACTCATCTTTTGGCAGAAGTGCTTAGAGGAAGTAGTAGTTGTTTTGGGATTATAGAATACTTATTGAATTTTACTACATTGAATACAGTGATATTTATGCAACTAGTGACAATAAATGGAATTGCAATACATTTGTTTGAGTGTTATTATTAGAACTGCCTTTTAAATTAGTGAAGTAAAAAAAAGTGAAATTCAAATTATTATGTAAAAAAAAAAAGTCAACTGTAATTTTTAATTAGAAAAGTTATACAGATAAACAGATGGATGGATTGACAGACAAATGGTCCAATAGAAGGATAGCCAGATGAATGGATGGATGGATTGAAAGATGCATAGACAGATAGAATGATGGGCGGAGAGACAAGAGTTGATAGATCAGTGAATAAAGAGAATAATGGACGGATGGACAGAGGGATTGACAGATGGATGGCTAGACAATGATTTACAGATAGTTGGACATACAGACTGACAAGATGGGTAGACAGATAGACAGATTGATGTATGGATAGACAGATAGACGGATGGAAAATGATATACAGACAGACAGATGGATTGACAGGGGAGTGGACGGACAGACAGAATGAGGTACAGAAAGGCTGACAAATCAATGGATGGACAGATAAAATGTATTAAAAAACATATAAATGCACGAATGAAAAGTCTCAATCTATGCATCTTTGTTTATTTTTTGTTAGCATTTTATGCATGCTATTGTGCTTTTTATTTCTCCAGCAATTAAAGTATAGCCTAATAAGACAATGCAGATCATTTGCATGCATCAATGCACCTCCTTTATGTTTTCTGGTTCTTCTAAGTCTATGAGCCTAAACATAATGAATGTCCCACTTAACAGCCATCACAGTAAAAACCAGACAATCACCAGATGACTTATTGATTAAAAGGATTCATGAATGTGAGATAAGCATGCCGTTTTGCATAGATCTGGGCACTAGGCCTCCTCGACTAATCTCCCTTTTAGTGTTAAGTGTGTGTTAGAGAGAACAAACTCGACAGACCGGGATGACTGCTAGAGCGTGAGGGAGGAGAAGAGAGCAGGAATGCGCTCTGATCAGTGGCGGAGAGAAGCGAGAGCTTCTAGGGTGTCAGGCAGCACGCAATATTCACAGATGAGAGGAAGCAACATTAAATATGGAAGTGCTGTGTTGCTCAGACAGGCTGCATCAGGACAGAAATGATGTGATGGCTTTTGTCACGCTCTCTGGAGAAGAAGCTGAGATTTCAGCTGTGGTGGATTTATTCATTCGTTCATTCATATTTTACTCCTTGTTTCTCCTCTTTTGTGCAGTAACTCTGTAGTGTGGTTATGATTCTTCATGGAGAGGAGCAGTTGGACTGGCCTTCTACACACTGCTTTTGGCCGAAAAGGTGTCACAGAATTTCAGAATAACCCTGTCCAGTTTGTTCTACTCATCTCCGGGTGTTTTAATGGCTGGAACTGTGTCAATCACAGACGGCCGGTTACATAATGGCTTTAAAAGTGTCAGAGTGGCTTTCTCTCATAGCAGTGTTCTGCCGCACAGTGATAGCACAACAGCCTTCACCAACTGCTACCTCTTCAGAGACTGTCCTCACCCTCCATCTGACTCACGCACCTTCTGGCAGACAGTCTGGGAACGATCCAATCGCTGATAGGGCCATGCGAAGTGGACTTCACAGGGTATTTGGCCAGCTTAAGTGAGATTTCAGAATCGTAGAGAGTGTGTATGCAACACAAATAGAATAGAAAAACAATTATGGATTGATATATTATTGTACAGATGGCAAATAAATCAACCTGCAGTATGAATATGTTGGTGTGTTTGTGTATGTTTATAATACATTGTGGGTACCAAATGTCCAGCAGGGAGCGTAAAACCTAAAATGTTTAGACTAACCTGCTGTCCCAATGAAAAAAAAAAAAAGTAAATGATGTTTCTCTGAAAGCGTAAGAGGCTTTCTGTAAGGGGTAGGGTTAGGGTTGGTTTAGCGCAGAAAACATATTGTTTGGTCAGTATAAAAGAAATAGAAGTATATTGAAAGTCCCCACAATTCACAGAAACAGAACCGGGGCACTCGTGGCGTAATGGATAGGGGATTGGAGTTGGAATCCAAAAGTTGTGGGTTTGAGTCCCAGGTCTGGCAGGGATTGTAGGTTCTCCCCCTTCAATGCCACGACTATAATGAATCAAATTTAATTCCGAGTTAAAATCCATTTTTCAGACATTGTGCAATACATATGAAATTAAACTAATTTACAATGCGTTGTTATTAATTCATTACTATATTTGTATTTTAAGCAAGTCTCTTATTGTCACTTGATCAATGTCTCCTGATCCCAAGTCAGACACAATAACTCATTCTCACTCCAAATGCCAGGTAGTTCAGAAAATCTTTGTCAGAGCTTGAGGTAACTTCGCTAACCTCTTGTTCTTCCTACCTCAGCTTCATGAGAGTTTACAGAACCACGGTTGATCCAAGACAAAGAGAACCAAAGCCACACTCGCCTGAACCGAGCACTCTTCAGCCTGTTGTCTGTAGAGATCGTAAGATACAAAGCTTCTCTATCACACAATCATACTTACCTGTATATTACTTACCTGTAAATACTCACCTGAATTACTTACCTGAACTGCATAGTCTGTGATTGAAGATAATGACGAGTGTATTGTGTTCCGCTACGTTCCAGTGTGCACCTGCAACCTCACCAGCGAAACTCGTCTGTTTGCCCACTGCCCGTTCAGCGGAAAGGAGAATTGGTTTCTGCCCACCTAACTAGATAAGTTTACTTATGATACTAACCTGCTATCATTCATTGTGTTCAGGGGGCGAAGAGGATACTGAGAGGACACAGGAGAGGAAACGATCGGTTCAAACACGGAGAGTGATTCTCACACACTGCTGCACTAAGCCCTGCACGCAGAGGTATAGCAATAGAGCAGGCAATTGCCTGGGGCCCCGCATTTTGTGGGGGTCCTGACAGCTGACCATTTGAGCAATCAGAAATCTCATTATTAATAATATACATGTAACATGGAGCAATATATCTGCATCCTCCCTAGGGGGCTCCCTCTCGCGTTACGCTGGGTGTGCTTGACTTTTCCTTGTGATGCATCGGCCGCCGTTTTTAGCACTTACTCGTGCATTTACTAGACTATTTTAAATATAAAACCTTATCCATCTGGCAGCTAAAAACAGGAAAAAAAAAACAAGAACAGGAAACATGATGGAGACAAGATTGACTATACTTATAGTCAATTATGACAAACAAATGTTTTTGTTGTTAATTCCAGCTTATTTTCATTTATTTTCTAGATGAACTCCTAGTCCAATTACTAATAGGGTTACTGGGAAACAGCTAGAGTTGCACTGCAACAGAATAGGTGGTACAGGTAAAGACACGCACATCACCACTTGGAAAGTTTCAGTACTGTGACCTGCTGCCACTGGGGATCTCATGAAACAATAGAAATCAATTTCATTACATTTACTTAGTTGACATTATTTATTTAGCTCTTCCACATTCAATTTCAGTTTTACGCCCTCATTTGAGTTCTTTCCCTTCCTTACCTTTTGGAAAATACGGATGATTAACTCTCACATTGTCTCACTGGTCTTCAGTCTGGGCGTTACACTTATGGTCATTTAAGCCTGTGTAAATTTGATCTAAAATGCAGTAAAAAACTATATTGTGAATGTTGTTCTTATTTAAATAGTTTTTAAATATATTTTAATATTGCTTTGATGTTGTAGTTTCAGCAACTAGCGTTCAGTGTCACTCAATCGTTCAGAAAATATTCTAACTCAAAGATAATTTAATACTTATATTTCTTATTTAAATTAAAACTAATTTAATCTAATTATATTTAGTTATAACCACACTGTGATGCATTTGGTCATGATTCATTGATAAGTTCAAATAACTGCATTTGAAATAGGAAATACATTTGTTATTTTTCAAAAACATTCTGCCACTTGTGATCAAATTAATGCATATTTTCGTTAAAATATATTTCGTTATATATGTGCATATAATACATGTGCACATTAGAAAAGCTAATCGACATGCCCTTAATATTACAGTATGTGATCTACTAGAACTTTCCAAATAAGCAAATTTTATCAAGTGACATTAACTCCTGCTGAGCAAGTAGGGAGCAGTGAGCATAGCGTAGGGCTCCAGTGAATCAGAACTCAGCTTTTCTATGGAACAGCGACACAATACAGCTTCCGTATTTCCATCTAATGGACGTCACTGAGCTCCATCACATCTATTGTCATGCACAACGCTGGAAAAGGTCAGAAGGAGATTTGGCAAAAATGAATTATTGACTGATGCCAGCTGGATTCTGAATCCCTCTGCTCTACTGGGCCCGTCTCCATACACACGGCACCAGCTGAGAGCACAGCGGGCCTCCCACTATCCATTGGATTTCAGTTTAATAAAACTCCTGAATAAGACTCTGATACTTAAAAAAAAAAAACATGCCTGTCCCACAGCAGCTAATATAGTAAATTATATTAAACACATCAAAGTAATGATGCTAAGAATCTCATAGGCTGTAAGGATTTCCCTAAAGCTGACTTGTGAATAGTTGTCGCCTCGTGCTTTGAATTTTGTGTATGGGTCTGCAGTTCTGTTTTGACAGGTGGTGGAAACTGGGATTTACACTTAATGTGAACTTGTGAGTAATCATGGGGAGACTGCTTTTACTGTCTTACTGATCCCATCATGCTAAATTTAATGCAAGGTTTTTGATGCAGCTTATTTAGCCGCTCACAGGTGCAGCCAACAGCCCCAATGTGGCTCGTCATAAAATATTAAGCCTTCCGGAAGAGCGCAAAGTCCCGTCTTGAAATTAAATTAATCAAGTCCTTCCCAAAATAGCAAGAGAACACTTGATGATGCCATCTGCCCAATATAATCAGCTTTCCGACTGATATTCCCCAGAAACTAGTGATTCAGGACTTATAAATACACCCAAACATATATTTTGGAGAATTACGCCAAACATGAAGCTGTTTTTTTTTTTACATGCAGTATATTCATCAAATCTCAAAGGATTATTTTATTGCACCGAGATTACTCTCAGAAAGTTCTTAATTATGCTTAATTTAAAGTTGGCATGAAAAGTGTGATTGTCTTTTTTCTTTTATGACGTATATTTGAGGGAAACGCTTTCTCAAAGGAGAAGTTTGATTATTAAGAGAGCACATGGATTTTTTTAAAAATAATGATGTGCATGGATGAATCATTTATAATAAACTCTGCAATATTCTAAAAGAAGAAAACAAAGAATAAAAATAGGCATCTGTGGTTCCATGAAGATTTACCCTCAATAAAAAGTTTTCTTTTGAAACAATCTTTGGGGGTCCCAAGTGGTTTGGCACTTTTAGTTTCAAAAGTTTAGTCAATTTTGACCTCATGGTTATTTTAACTCCACTTTAAAGGGGTCCTAATATAAAAAATCCAATTAATCTCTTGATATGGAACCATTAAAGCATTATGCATGCATCAAAAGTCTCAAAAAAAAAAAAAAAAAAAAAAAGGCGTGTTTGGATATTGTGGGTTACCCTTTCAGTCGAATCACTTCG
>JAUMHP010000063.1:17072940-17093838 GCA_032361065.1 Enteromius trimaculatus
CAATTGAAGCCGAGTTTCTTTAATGGTACCAAAAACCCAGGATTGGTGCAAACTAATCCAAAACTTACCTAGATAGCCAGCTAATCCGGCTTTATGGTACAGGCCCCAGGTCAGAATGAGCTAAACACACTGTGATTGTTTACTAGACTTTTAAATTCAATAGATACTGAATAAGGCTGCAAAGTGCATAGAAATATTTTTTTAGTACTTTTTGTGTAATTTATGGAAAGGAATTAAATGTACTTAATTTAGTTTACTGTATGAACAAGGGAAGTGTAAACATTCTGCTAAACATCTGTATTCTGTGTTCCACTAGAGTAAAAATAAATAAATAAATAAATATAAAGGGGTTTGGAACTACACAAGGGTTTGTAAATGATAACAGAAATCCATTGGGCAAACTAACTAAAGTCTTGCAATTCACTCTCAAAAAAAGTACAAAAGCTGTCAGTTGGATGGTACCCTTTCAAAAGGTACATCTTTGTATCGTATTTGCCCATAAAATGTGCAATATAATACCTTAAAGACACATTATAAAGCGTACATATTAGTATGCAAATTGTCACTGCAGTGCCAGCTGTCACATGTTTTAATGTTTTCTGTAGTCATTCCCCATGTGATCGTGTTTTTTCCCTGTGACATAGTTCTGTTTGATTAGTGATTCTGTTCAGGTGTGTTTAGTTAACTATCGTTGATTACCTTTCCTTTATAAGTTGCTCTCTGTTCTTCAGTTTTGTCCGTTCTCGTCCTAGTAATGTTGTGTGTTAAACCGGTTCCTTGATCCTTGTTTATATTAAACATGTTAAACTGCTCTGACTTCTCTTCTTGTTTTGGATTATACACACAAACACACACACCGTGACAATAGCTTTTGTAAAAAAAAAAAAAAAAATTAAAGTGTAAAGAAGAGAAAATGCAACATAATCTTAGGCTGATGACATATGGGCCAACTTTTTGGGCAATGTTGCCATCAATGGGCGACCAGGGGCCCGTTTCAGAAAGGAGGTTAAGTGAAAACTCAAGTATGTTAACCTTGAAATAAGAGAAACTGTATTAAAGCTCTATTAATTCGAAGAGAATTACATTTACGTCGGGCAAGGATTTTGATACCCAGAGTAGATTTTTTGGTCTTTTCCCCATAACGATAAATTTTTTTGAGCGTTACCGGTTTTCGTTGCTATCAATTACATATATCCATAATCTAATCCTTTCTTACATCACTAACATCACCCATTGTGGTTATGCTCTTACATCCGAGCAGATACTATGTGCATGTTTACGTTTCTTTGCTAATGGAAGCTGTGGAAGTGTATCAGGGATGCAGAATAAGTAAGGCAACTGTATGTATTTGTAAAAAAAAAAAAAAAAATCATCCATGACATGCTCAAACCTTACCTGATTAAATTATGTTTTTATATTTCATTTTCAGCTGCTGTCATGTTCTTTTAATACCTGCAGGATTGCACCTACTGTACATGAAAATTACAATTAGATTCAATAACATATAGTTCTAAGTTTTACCTTTGATATTACTGCTAAAAATAAATAATTAGCTTCAATTTACTGACCTTCTGCAGGGACATGTACTGTAACTAGATTAGTGGGAATATAACTCGTTCTAAAAACTTTTTTTTAGTACTGCTTACATTCTAAATGTCATCAACCTCTATCACTTGATCAATAAAAAAGGCAGAAACACATGTGCACTTTTAAATCTTTAAAAAACTCAGTTTGTGAAATTTTATTTTAAACTGATGAACGTGTGTAAAAGTCGGAACCTTACACTAAACATTTCCACTGAACATTGAGTTCAGGTTATATGCATTCTTGTTTGTCAAATTTGTTGTAGAAACTATGCAGTAGCCTATTTTATGTAATTTAATGCAATTTCATCTAAAATAACTTCAGAATTACGGCCAATTCCAAACAAGTGAAAAGTCAATAAACGTCACACATTACGTTACTTATTTTTATTAAACTTAAATATTTAAATAATTTAAATATAAACTTATGCATTAACTTGAGCAGCTATGTTTTCCCACGCTATCTCTGTTTCACAGATGCAGGGGTGTTGCTTTTATTTTTAAATATGTGCTCATATTTGCTATAACTTTGCATGAGCACATCAAGTTCAGCTGGAGACAAAAATGGTGATCTCTTTTCTTCAGATGTTGCCATGGTGACCCGTGATATCTGCGCTACATTAATAATTCCTTTTTAGAGTCGCGGTGTACACAATTAACTATGAATGGGACTACGTCTACACTAACCTGGATAAAGTTTCTGAAGAGTTGATCATCCACGCTGAAATTATTGAAAACGCTTACGTTCCTGTATTGCGCATGAGTATGACAATTCGATCTGCGCAATTTTCTGTGTCATCTGCATCGATCTGCCATTTATTTACTTACATTACTTCTTCTTTGAAGAAAAGCTATCTGGAGCATGTACAAACTGATATTATTCTTTAATAGGGCTGTCAAACTTGAGAGCAACCAAAACAACTGCTGTACAATGCCGTCCTGATGATATGATGATTGCATCATATGACTAAAATGCATCATCGTTTTCGAAAGCCTTCATTTTCACAGTCCACACTGCGATGCGAAAACAGCATTTTCAAATTTATCCACTTTGGAGAGCGTTTTCAAAAAGCTCAGTTTTCCTTGACAAAAACGCTGTCTCAGTGTAGACGGAGGGCCAAAACGAGAGAAAAAGATGCGTTTTCAAACTAAAACGTATTAGTGTGGACATGGCCTGAGTCTACTCAGAGTTGATTGACCTAACTCAGATCAGCTGTTCTGAAACCAAAAACTAAAAGGTTTTAATCTCTTGGTAAGTCAACTCAGAGTTCAAGTTTAAACTCTGAGTTGGTGAGACACTGATAGAAATGTGTTAACCATTTGCAATGGGAAGGTGCTTAAGCAACACTGATCAAAAAAAAAAAAAAAAAATCCTCATGTACAGTATCATCAGCTTTAGTCTTTCTCCCAAACTTCAGCGTTTACAGAGAGCTTGCTTGGGACCCCCCAAAAAAAGTTAATTCTATCTCCTCCCCCCATGTTTTGTGTATATATACAACAACAACAAATGTTGAATGACAGCATCAATACCAAAAAGAAAAAATACACAAAGGACACAAGTACAGTAAGTGGTTATTACTTAAGGGGAACCTAAAAGGAACATACAAATAAACCCGTGAAGCAAATTACCACGCAGATTAATACATCATCAATTTAAATCAATATTATAGCTTGGGCTAGTTTGTATTCTAGCCCCATTAATCCTTGCAGTGCTGCATTTTAAACAAACAATATAATTAAAAGACAGCAGTCAGAATCCTCTAAGGTCCATGTCAGATGCGAACCATTGCTGTGTATTTGTGTTTTTACCAGCAGTGACATTAACAATCTTCTCTAAAATAATGCAAAGTTGTAGGAAGAACCATAATTTGACAACAAGACAAGTTACTGTAAGACAACGATAATGGCCACCTTTCCCCACGTTGTTCCAAATCTTTGTGACAACCATCGACTTCCGTTATATGAAGAATGTGACATTTCCCAAAATATCTTCTTTTATGTTTAACAGAAGAAAATGAAAAGTTTGGAATGACATGAGGGTGAGTCAATGACAGAATTTTCATTTTTGAGTAAACTATCCCTTTAACTCTCAGAAACCCATACTAATACTATTTAAATCAGTAGAGTAACACTTTTTTAATAGCTATGGGTTACAAGTACATATAACAGCAGTTTCAATTCTGAAATGTATCAAAGCAATAAGTTTGGCAGAAAAATACTCTAAATCATCATGCCAAAGTCACTCAACATAACACAACTGCCGTCTGTTTTTGATCAAAATTTGGCAATATCCTTGTTCTTCTTGAATATATACGGATCTCTAGTTGGAATCCTAAATTGGATGATGGTTGCTAAGAAGCTGATAATTTGATGTAGTTGATTTGTCATACTTTAGCAACCAAGAGCGCATACAGTAACTACACCTCTCTGTTCTCACCACCCACATCTCACTCGCATGAGCAAAGATGATTCAAATCTTTGCATGGATCACTTAAAATCAGCTTTCAGTGGTCTGAAAAAACCAGCATACACACATTAGAAATGGGTCAGAAGTTTTTCTGTTATTGACTTTTTTATCTGTATAAAAAAATACAGGGGCTTCTCAAACTAGATTTGTAGCTTGCTAACAGTGCGCTGAACTGCCAGCATGCTAAAATACTCTCTGAGAAGTTACGTCTCTAAATTCTTCCCCTTAAAAGCAGTTTAACTTTTAAAAACATATTGAGACCCTTTTGTGTTTTGTTTCATTCTGTTGAGCTCCTTTTAAAAGCAAGAATGCATGCTGTGTGAACAATCTTGTTAGCATCTGATCAGGGTCTTGTGGACGTTTTAAAACTGGGCTAAATATAAAACCGTTTTACACATCACTAACACGCATATCTGTTTATGTGTTTCTGAGCGCCGCATGATGTGCAGAGACAGATGTTGCAGATGAACCCTAAAGCAAAGATGGTTTTAGAGCTGGAGTGATAAGATGAGCAGAAATTGACGGGGGATGGGCAGGTAAAAAACTATCTCAAGGGCAACTCCATCACATCCGCTTCGACTGTCAACACCGATCCTCGTCTGATGAATTTTCCTGAGCGAACAGCACTCTGGATTTTCACGAAGGTTACTTTTGATTCTAATCTCTCCCGAAACCCCCGTTTCACCACTTTCTCTTCAAATTTGTGGAAAAATCCTTTCATATTGCTCAGCTAAAGCCATCTACTATTTGATCTCCATCTGAGATTCATCTAAGACTAAATAGACTAGATATAAAGCTGAGAGTAAACCATGCTCATGCTCACCATTGAGCACTTGGTGTAATATCTACTGTACATGAGTACCAGGAACATTAGTGTGATTAGTTTGGAGGGCTGTAACAAACACTACCCTGCTTGATTGAAATAATTTCCCTTATGACAGGAAATGAAATTCAATAGTCATCGACAGGCTAAAGATAGAAACATATGCCTCCTGTTTGTCCTGATGCCTGCAGTAGACATCTGTAACGTGGTTAAGATCATTTTAAAGTGAAGCGTAATCAAATATAGACAGAGTGATTGAAAACGTGTTAAGAAAAATTAGTCTGACACTGAATACAGCAGCAGTTTGAGTCCAGGTTTAGTATTTATTACCACCCACATTAATGACTTTCCACACTGGCACATATCCAATGACCAGAGCTCAGGTGATTGAAAGTGTGCACTACAAATCAATTTAGCTTCACAATGCAAAATCCAATTGATTTAATGCATACATATATATCCGGTACTTTCTAAATTTAAAGATCAGGGTAAATGTAACGTATTTTGTCTTCTGGGAAACGCAAGGTATCATCTGTAGCCTCTAAAGGGCAACAAAAACATGATATTTAGGATATGATATAATAAGAAAAAATCTCTATTCTGTTCAAAAGTTTCCTCTTAATGCATGGTTTTTCCATCTGGAGCATTAATGAGCACCTGAACCTTCTGTAATAACTTCATATGATTCCTTTAGTTGTCCTCAGTGTGAAAATACGAATCTCAGTATTATACAATCACTGTTGAAAAGGTTTCAGATGCACAAAAATGCTGGAAAACCAAACCAAATGTGGCAACTGCAGGATTTTTCTCAAGAGCAACAGGCTGTTTAAGTGTTCAGGACAAACAAGTGTAGTGAATCAGAGTGAATCAGACACTTAAGACAACAAGAAGTCATAAATCGGCCCATTATACCCTGTTACCTGCCTGATGCATGTAGATCCAACAGACATTGTCACAGGACAGCTTGCAACATTAACACAAAAGAAAACTTATTGAGAATCCCAACTCAAAGAGATTGTCAAAGTTGGGCAAATAACCAAGATATTGATCAAAGACACAGGACATCATTATGTGGGTAAAATAATTAAAGTCTGTCCAGGCTCAAATAGATTGAACCAGACTTAAATTCACTGATATGAATAACTGCATTTTATATGTAAACCAAACTTTGAACTATCATGTGTTAATCACTCGTTGTTTATGTATTTTGAATAACTATTGAAATTTCCATGTTTGGTATGGTTTTGCTTCAGTCTTCTTGCTTGAAATGTTTCTTCATACAATTTTTTTGTCAAATGTATCATATTCATGTATAGAAATCATGTCCAAATTTATACTCTGCAAGAGCGGGAAAATTCGGACCATGTGACTGATAAGATAATATTTCGTTTTATGATTCAAGTCTTTAAGTCTCTGACTGCACCGCATCAAACTTCAAACGGACTGCGACTCGCTCCTCCTGCAGCCACCACCCAATCATCGACCTCCCATTACTTTAATGACAACTGACTTCCAGCCAATTTAGCAACTTCGGGAAACCTCTTTCTACAGCAAGGACCACAAAAGAAATCATGTAGCACAAAGGCAACACAAAAACAAACCTCCAGATTCAGGCTGAACTGGTAAAATTTATATAAAGGCGTAAGGGCTCGGGCATGTACAAATTAGAAGGCGGACAGTCAGGTGGCATGGGGTCAGTGGCTTGAGCATCTCGAATCTCTTTGACTATGTACAGGTGCCAGGATGATAGATGGGAAAATTATGTTCTCTGGTTCGTTCACCTGGATTGTGGAGTCGAACTGGCGTGAGAGAGCATCCGCTTTAATGTTCTTAGAACCTGGCCAGTATTTGATTTGGAACTGAAATCTCAAGAAGAAGAGTGACCATCTTGCCTACGGGGCATTCAGTCTTTTTTAGCGGTTCACAGGTATTCTAGGTTTCAATGATCAGTGTAGACAAGAAGAGGTTCCTTTGAAAGGTTCCTTTCCCCTCAAGCCAGTGGCGCCATTCCTCAAGAGCTGCTTTTAATGCCAGAAGTTCTCGATCGCCCATGTCATAATTTTTCTCTGCTTGGTTCAGTTTGCCGGAGTAGAAAGGGTAGAGCTTGAGTGGATCTCCCTGGTGTTGGGACAGGACAGAGCAGATGCTGTTGGAGGCATCTACTTCGACAACAAACTGCCGTTCAGGGTCGGGGTGGCGCAGAATGGGTGCATTAGTAAAACAATTCTTAAAATCTTGAAAGGCTGACTCACTTTCTGGGCTCCAAGGAAGTCGACGGTGTCCCTTGCGGGTCATGGAGGTCAGCGGTGCGGCCACTTCTGAAGTTTCGAATAAACCGTCGATAAAAGTTGCCAAATCCTAGGAACCGTTGTAATTCCTTCAGCGTCTCTGGTTTGGGCCAATTGCCCACGGCGGTAACTTTCTTTTCTTCCATGTTCTACCCCGTCGGCGCTAATGATATAACCCAAGAAGGACACCTTGGACTGGTGGAAAACACATTTGGAGTTTTTTGCAGTTTTTGAAGGACAGTTCTAACGTGACGGACATTGGAGTCATAGTCTTCTGAGTAGACCTGGATGTCGTCAATATAAATATCTCATTGACCAAGGACTGGAAGACGGCCGGACTGTTGGAGAGGCTAAAGGGCATGACCAGATACTCGTAGTGCCCGTTCGTGGTAGAGAAGGCCGTCTTTCATTCATCAACCTTGCTGATGCGGATTAAGTTATAGGCGCTGCCTCTAGGTGGGGTTGTGCCAGGCAGTAGATCGATGGTGCAATCAGTGGGTTCTAAAAGTCATTGTATACTCCGCTGAAGTTGATGTGCCCTGCTTGAGAGACATGAGCTCGTCCTTAGCAGTTTTCCCATCCACTGAATGATCAAAGACCTCCCGAAACTGGCGCAGAAAGCTTGAGAACGAGGGAAATGCCATGCGCCAGCCTCTCCATAATGCAGTAACCCAGTCAAATGCTTTTCCTTCCAGCAATAAGCAGACAAGCGACACCTTGCTGTCGTCGGTGGTAAAACAACTCGCCTGTTGTTGCATGTAAATCTCGCACTGAAGAAAGAAACCATCACACTTGCCTGGGGCTCCGTTGTATTTCCAGGGCAGAGCGAGACGGGCTAGGTTAATAACAGTGTTCCCGCTGCTGGGAACCGGAGAGAGCCATGGAGGTGCGGCTTGTGACACCGATCTTGTTAATGTGCTTATTAATAATATAATCTGGATTTTAATATCCAGCGCAGAGTTGATTTTATTTGATTTTTTATTTGCTTACACAAGGGACCAACTCATGTAATTTGTGCAATTTAGTCTGGGAATAGCTTAAGCCCTGTCTGTGAAACTGGGGGTAAGAATCTGTGTCATTCTTAGAAATTCAACTATTATTTTCTCTCGTGGACTATATGTAAACGTGTTTTATGTTGATTATCTTATTCAAGCTAATAGCATGCTAATAGCATTTTGTATAATCCCTCTTATTCTGGTTAAATAGCATTGCTTTCATCAGTTTTTAACACTGCTTTTATCAAGAAAAATGCTGAGTATCATCAGCTGTGGCATTGCTCGCCAACTATAAGCAACCTACACTTGTTTACACTTGGTGGGTGGTTGGGTGGGTGGTATGGTAGATGGTTAGCTAGGTAGGTTCATGGATGAATGGATTGATATGGACTGATAGGTAGATGGCTTGCTCTCTCTTTTATTAACCATTAATCATTTATAAGCTCAATATAATTTTCCAGTAAGTTTTGTACATTAACACTGACCCTGAGTCACACAAATACACGCTGATCTTCAATCAGCCACTACAATCCCTGTTCTGAATTATTCATTGACAATGAACAAAGATAAAACTATTTGTTAGGGTTATGAATATCATCTGAGACATAAACATCTTGTTTTGATGTCAGGATTTTATTAACTATTTTCCAGATTGCACTTTATTAATATTCCCTAGGCATTTTGCTTAATGCTTTGTTCTCAACACCAACCCCAAAGTATTAAATTTATGCAATTTAATTCAGATGTTGTTTTCTTGACTATTTCAGCATGCCTATGTGATTACTTGATTAAAATGTGTGTGGTAATGTGGTAATGTTTATTGCATTTGCTTTAGTTGTTTCCATTAAGTTGACAAAGTTCTAGATGCACTAAATGTATATACTTCTGTGAGCCTTCATTTTTTTAACAAAGTTTGAGAGCATTTTAATAACTTAAATGTGTTAGGCAAAATACAATATTATTAAGAAAAATACTGAATATTAAAAATATTTAAACTGAGGTACAGACTTCTGTTCAAAAGTTTGAGGTTTAAGTCAGTTAATTTTTTTTAAATAATCTCTAAACATCATCTACAAAAACAGTTTAAACTGAAGAAAAGTCACAGGGAATACAGTATTAATAATATTCCAAAAAACTTTTACTTTTCTCTTAGCAATCCTAAAAAGCAGTTTATATATATATATATAAAAAAAATGCATATATATATAGATTAAAATATGGCCCATTACAGAATATGGCCCATTACAGGATTTCTAACAGAGGTAGAATCCATGATGCTATGTGTCTAAACAAGATGTCCAGGACCTCCAGCAGAAATATAGGCCTACAACATCAAAAAATACAGCAGTATGCTTCATTGTACACAAGGGGTACTTTTTATACCTGTGTTCACCAAACCCATCTTGAGTTTTTGCTACGCGAATATGCTGGAATTTGTTTTTGGATGAGGTAAATGTTTTTTTCTTGAAACCCTCCCAAACAACATATGTGATGTAGGGGCTATTTTTAAATTTTTAGTTTCTGAACCCCAAGACCATGCATTAGGACAATACAGACTCACGTCCTCTTCCAGGCAGCTTCATATTTTATGTTTATTGAATTTTTTTTATTTTGCTCTGATGGTGGAAGTTTTCACACCTTTAGCCCTTTTCTTAAAACCAGTTCACTAATTAGTGAAGCTCAATTATCTTTTGCTGCACATCAGAAATATATTCTTTGTTTTTTTCTAATTGTGATGGGTGACTAAGCTAATTTAGGCTTTGTTCACCCTCCTATTTATATTTCTTTGAAACAGAAAGCCAGGGCTGGGTAATTTCATGTTGGAGTGCTCAATTTTATGAATATAAATGGGAATATACTTCAGAAATATTTTACTCAAGGGATGTAAAGCAAGGCGTGCGATAACTGTGGCCAACATATATTGGAGAAAAACATTTGTTTTGTCATGAGATTTTCTCCCCATTTTCAATTGTTTTACTCCAATGATAGTTTAGAATTTTGTGAATTGTTCAAATGAAAGATCAAAAGGATAATGCAGATTAATTTGCAAGGCCACCTTTGCTCAGATTTACCACGAGTACCAATATTAATGTAGGGCACTGTATATTATAATCATATTTGTAAAAAATGTCAAAAGATTGTGGTATATAAATACACACACCAGAATCTTTTTTCATTTTTTTTTAGCTTTACTATGGCATCAGAATAAGATTCAGCAGTGACAACATGAGATTCTAGATCATTCTCATCTCACATTCTAAGCATTCTGTAATTTTCTGCCTAATGCTTATGAGAAAAGCCTCCTTATCACAGTTTTGCACATTTAACAGACAGCTACTCTGCAATATTCTAAATTGCAGTCTTACTGTATGTTTCTAGATGTCTTGTGTCTGTGTATCCCTGTAGTGTTGTACTACACTCACTGGAGCTTGTGTAAAGGTTCATTACCGCTGCACACACAGCTGGGCTGATGGGCATAAACAAAGCCTACCTGACAGAGCTGAACTTTAGGTTGTGTTTAGCGCTCTGGGCTTTAAGCATGAACCAGTCGCTATAATTTCTACAGCTAATACTCTCAGTAAAAGTGGAAAAAAAGATCAAAAACAATATTATTTTTTAGCATGGTTTTATGATGTAGTATCAAAAAAAAAAAAAAAGTATGAAATTAGATGAGTGTCTCTTACCTGTGGTTGTAGGCAGGCTTGGCGTCTCCCCCAGTACCAAGCGAACTCTCTTAGCGTGTGTTTTGCCCTGGTAGTGCGATTGAGCTACGATGGCAGATGTGAAGAACATGTTGCAGAGCGTACAGCATTTGTTTCTGTCTACCTCATTCTCTGCACTGTCCTAAAACAGATAGAAAAACAGGGAATATAGTAGTTTTTCTCCAAGGTGGAAATGCGTTTAAGGGTTACTCCACTCCAAAATGAAAATTTTGTCATGAATCACTTTTAGATATTTTGGAGGAAAACCAAGAAGCCTGTGACTGTCCCACTGATTGGAAAGTAATGAATACTGTCAAAGTCCAGAAAAGTATGAAAGACATGATTAGAGTACTCCATCTGCCATCAGTGATTCAACCTTAATTTGAAAGGAAAGAAAAGGTAATGTAATGAAACTTTTTTGTATGAAAAAACAATACGGCACAGTAATGGCAGATGAAATACGGCACAGTAATGTCAGATGAAATATTCTGTCGATGTCTTTCATACTTTTCTGGTCCTTGATAGCACAAATTGTATGGCAGTCAATGAGACTCCCGGTTTTCATGCAAAATAACTTAAATTGTGTTTAAAGCAAATTAAGCTTTTATGAGTTTGAAATGGGGCAAGCAATTAATGACAAAATTTAGATTTTGGGATAGATTAACGCTATTAACATATTTGATGCATTTACGAAAATTATCACAAATGTATGTTATATTAAAAGGTTTTGGTTACTGATGGTTTATGGTAATGAATGAGTTTAATTTAATCTGCATGTCTAATCTCTTAAGTGATTAAACCATTTGCAGTTAATACCATTTAATAGGTACTGTCACAAATATATATACATGTTGATCAGATATAAAAATGGTGTAATTGCGCATTTGTAACAGAATTATTGCTCATGTTATTTTTCACACACTTTTTCCACATGAGAAATAATCATTCCTATTCATCATATGGAGGCAGTAATGTTCTTAAATACAAGGTTCCAAACCAAAATTGTGGGTTTCATTGCATTTATTTCAGATGGACAGTAGGAAAACAAACAAAACATTCAGCCAGTATTCTTTGGCCATCAAAAACTGATTAGATGTACTTCAAATTCCAGAATCTTACCACCAGAAGATATTTTGAATATTCATATGTCAGTAAAAACGCACACAGACAAGCGTATGATTATGGCCACATTGTGTGTGCTGCAAGCTGCTGCCAGTGGCTTGAACTGTCCTTCTCGTCTCTGGGGCTGGACTGTGGATTACGGGGCCACTATCAATTCTAGCACAGACGGGGCCCTTGGCATACTCCCAACCCCCTGCTCTGAGTCAGGTCCTGATCTTGTGCAGCAGAAAAGAGGTCAGCTTTAAGTAAATCAGGCGAAAAAAGAAGCCAAGAACTGTCCCAGTCCACTGACCTGCCTTTCTAAGCAACAACAATAGCACAATCTTTAAAACAGAATAAATCTAAAGCTACAAATGAATATTGTTTATAAATGAATATTAGGAATAGTAGTAATAATAATAAATGTTGTTGTTATTGCAGTATCTGTATGTAAAACATAAATGCAAGATATTTTATTGATATTTCTATTTAAGAAATCTCAAGAGACTCAGTTCCAGCAAGAAAAAATCAATAGCTGCTGAGTGCAATTAGAGTCAGAATCTCAGTGAAGAGAGCGGAAAAACCTTAAGAAGTGACTGACTGATTCCTTTTGTAAAACTGAATTTGATGTAGTGTGTGTGAGAGAGAGATCTTTCCAGATTGATATCAGAGGAAATGAGAAGTGTTTACCCTGAGAGCATAAAGGAAGCTGCATGGAGGGGGAGTCTAAAACAGACAACATGCGATGTTTAAGAAGATTAAGATGATTTTTAATGTTTAAGATTTAAGAGTGTTTCATAAAAGATACTGTATTGTGTCAGGTTTCTTCGATGCTTCTTTGTTTATGCTTCGATATACCATATATGGAATCATATACATTACCATTAAATAGATTATGGTCTGCATTCTTTTAAGGAAATGAGGCATTAGAGTACACAGTATAATGTTAGCTTTAATTTCCAATTAAATGCAGACTGTTTCAACATTCTATTCATTCAAAAATAACAAAAATGTATCATAATTTTTACAAAAAAAGCAACACAACTTTGTTCAACATTGATAATAATAAGAAATGAGCAGCAAATCAGCATATTTGAATTATTTCTGAAGAATCATGTGACACTGAACACTGGATTAAAGGCTGATTTTCAGGGTTACACTTTATTTTGATAGTCCACTTTAGATATTCTACAAACTATAACTATGTCGACTAATTTGCAACTGTAGCATTTGAACCAATCAGGTGCAAACTACTTGTTACATTTAACAAAATAATCTTTAATACCGCTTTACCAGCCCAAAGGGTAACTCAAACTGCAACTATGAGGGTCTGTGGACCCCTCCCCTGAAAGGCAGCTAACACCCCAGGAAGGCAAACCAGGCCTCTGATTCCATGGCAACCGACAGATAACACCGGTTTATTTCTAGAAGGAATGTGAACAAAACAACTCTGACTAGTTCTCCTTCAGTCGAGTCACTCCGGCGTTATGACAGCGTGAGTATAGGAGGGCATGGATGTAATGCACTTGCAGCTTTTCACTTCGGAGCCTCGCCTGCTTTTGTATGCTGATCGAGTCTGGAGAATCTGAAAAAAAGAGAAATCCACTAAAAAGAGTTTCTGTGGAGTTCATGCTCTCTCTTCACTCATCAAGCCAGCCTTGGCCTACCAGCGAGCGACCTCGACCACTGAATGCACAGCGTGCTGGGATGTCGATCCGACTGTGCCCTTCTGGGTGCGGGAGTTTCCTCACCTCCTCAGACGGGCACGAGCACTGTCTTACGGGAGCACGCTGAGGCAGCGCTTGTGGATAACTCATTGCGAGCGCATGACTATCGCTACATCTCGATCACGAGATGGTTCCCCTCGCGTTTTTCCCGTGGTAGTTCGGGGAGCAGTAAAGGCTTTTCTGCTGCCACTGTGAGGTGCCTGGGCGACTACACCCCGTAGTCCCGCTGTGGTGCTTCCAAAGCAGAGTGCTCCCCCGAATACCACTGTGCCCGGCATCTCCTTTGGTGCACCCGAAGAGGCTTCGAAGCTGGACGATTGGTATCTGGGTGCTCGGCCCGCGACCCTGTTGCGGTCACCCCCCAGTGCCTTTCTTCCCGGAGGTGCATGAGGAGCTGACCAGATCGTCTGGTCCCCAGCTCCTCTCCCCTCTCCACCCTTGATGGAGGTGCAGCCAGGGTGTACGAGTTGATCCCCTAGGTCAAGCACGCAGTGGCGGTGCATCTCTGTCCACACAGCGTCGCCGCCTGGTGTGGCCACGGCTCCCATTCAAAGCGTGTAGGACCTTGTCGGCTCACGCGGACAGGCTTACTACGCCGCTGGACAGGCTGCAAACTCCTTGCATGTGATGGCCACACTTCAAGAGTACCAGGCTAAAGCGTTGCATCTGCATAAGGGTAGATCTGACCACACGTGCCCTTGGTCAGGTGATGTCTACGGTAGTGGCTCAGGAGCACCACCTGTGGCTGAAACTGGCACAGATGGCCGACGTCGACAAAGTGCATTTTCTTGACGCCCCCACCTTCCCGGTCGGCCTCTTCAGTGACACTGTCGAGGACTTTGCCCAGAAGTTCTCTGGAGTCCAGCAGCAGACTGAGGCGATCAGTCACATCTTGCCTCGGAGGGAGTACATCGCTTCTACCCCGAGTGCCCAGCCTCAACATGCCTGTCGCCGAGGGCATTCCCCGTGCCAGCCAGACCTTCTGCTCCGTCCCCAGCCAAAGCACACGATGCTAGGCTGGCTGCACAACGTCGAGCTGGCCGCGAGCATGGGCCCAGCCAAAAACACCCGCAAGAAAAAGTGCCCCTGAGATGGGCAGCCCAGAGGTGAGGGAAATTGCTCTTCGGAGGACAACACCATCTGCACCCCCACTTCCAGAGTACTCAGCTGCCACTGACCCACAGGTTGGTGGTACCCAAATTTTCACAAAAAGAGCAAATTTCTATCCCTCTGAGCCCAGTGCCCCGAGGTTCCTATCTAACCAAATGTCTTTTCTCTCCTCAGATGCGGACCCGGAGCCCTGGATCACCAGCGTGGGAACCAGTGGAGCAGGTAAAACTGTTTTTAGTTATGTTAGTTAATAAAACATTTGCACAAATTAAATGAGTTTCTGATTCTGGCTTGCAAATCAATGTCCCTTTATGATTTTGACCCTTGCTACATGCTCTAATGCAGTGATACTGTAAGGAGGTATTTTTCTGTGTCCACGAAAATATCCCTTCTTAAGAGTTTATATGAACTCACACTATATGATCGCTGAATGAACAGATTAGTTGATGGTAATCCTGCTAAAGTTACTACCGGGAGCTTATATAAATAATTGCAATTATTCATAATTAATAGTAATTATTTATATACATTTTCCTTAATTAGCTAATATGCTACACAACTAGATGTATACTATCTCTTACATTTAACCCTAAAGGCCTACTCTGAGCAATATTATACTTATTGGGTTTGTAGAATGAGTCGATGTATACTTTGTTTCTGATAGTCAGTATGTTATATGTTGTGGACCCATCAACATTAAGTGGTAGAAGATATTAAGGTGCTAGGTGACATGTAGTTGCAATGTTATTTAATATTAGTAGAATGTTTAAAGTGGAAAATAAAGTGTATCACAAATGCATTTTAAATATATAAAAATATAAAACACAGAAAAAGCATTACCTAAGACTGACTTTCAGTAGTTTATTCTGCCTCATTGTCTTAATAATAATACTCTAAAATGTAATAAATGTGAATGTAAATGTCAAGCTCCAAAAAGATCAAGCACCATAAATTTGTTTTTGTGTGCTATATTAAGTCATCTGTAACTATTCAATTGTACTGTGTGAGAAATACATCAAAACGTTGAGGCAGGGTGCATTCAGGTAAACTAGGACAAGTTTTACCATTGAGATGCATTTGTGTGTGTAAAACATTTTAATAATGAAGAAAATGCACCTTTAGCACTATGCTGAACTTTCCATAAAAGAGAACTAAAGAAGCTGAGAAGAAGAAAAAAAACTAGACCAAACACATCATCCAGTTCGGAACAACATAAGGGTCAGTAAACGATAACAAATTCTTCATTTTTGGGTGAACTATTGTTGGTGATACTAAAAATAGCATCTGCTCGACATTTAAAAATAAATCTGCCATATTTTAATTCCAGAGTATAGAAAAAGTTTATTTCAACCATGTTATGTCAAACATTTCCCCTACTCTTAGGCCAGGTTTCTATCCCTGCATTATGTTCAACCATCACTGCTGACATTTCTGCAGTTAAAAAAAGGTGCAAACTCATGAGGGATGCTTCATCAGCAAAACGTCTGTAAAACAGCAGTCATGGAAAATCTGAGATGCTCTTCCACTGGAAGGTGTGATGGTCTGTTTCTCTTTCTGTATCCCTCTCTTCTTCTCTCCCTTTTCTCGTCTCTGTCTCTTTGTGGATATTCTGTCAAATGAATATCCAGACAGCTCTCTCTGTCACGCTCCCTCGGGGGAGCCATCTCGTTGACTTTCAGTGCCCGTAATAAAATCTTTATTGGTATTGACAGCTCTGTTTCTCCCCACTTTTTTTCAGTGAGTTTGAAAACATGGACAGCACCCATGACAGCATGTTGAAGCAGCGGATGGCTGACCACCACAGCTGCTCTACTCTTTAACCTCTCAATTGTTACTCCTAAAAAGCCAAAAACATAAATAGGGGAAAAATTAAGACTTTTGTCAAACATTTGGATTTTTCTCTTGAGAAGTACACAGCAAAAAATAAAATTAAACCTTGTTCTAATTACTATTATACATGTTGTTGTTGTCGTTGTTGTTACAAAATTTAGTAATATAATTCATTTGTGAAGTGAAAAATGTGTTGTCACCAATGTCCTGTTACACATTTGTACACATAAATCCCATTTTGAGAGTTGTTACATGTCTGTAGTTACAGAAATACTACAACTGCAGATACTATATGTACCAATGCATAATACATATAGTTACTAGTAATAATCAACTCCGAGTTCCTTTTCAAAATGAGCTCTGAAAATAAGTTTAAGAAGTGTGTGAGTCCTTGTGGCCTGCACTGGATGCATCTCTCCCTGGCTACTCTGCTCTCAAGGAGGGCTCTCTTTGTGGAGGGAGCCTTCGTTAGTGTGCCTCGTGGTGCAGGTCCCGCTGAGGCGGACCGGCGCCTGAATTCATGGGGTTCACAGTTAGATCTTATGGAGGGAATTGAGACGGGTGATCCCCTATCTCCTTTCCAGCCTAATAGATCTCTCAGCTCCCCGGGTAGGGAAGCACCGCTCGCGGTTACTTCTCCCCGGAACAGCCATCCCATTGGCATTCATCCTTCTCTGAGGAGGTGGATATTGTCAGCGTGGATAGCCAGCCACCGCAACAATCACCTCGGTATGAGGATCTGCTGGAGGTAATGACTCGTGCTGTAGAGTGGCTCAGTCTCGATTGCCCTGAAGCTAGTCGGGTTGATCTTCCAGCGAGTAGGTTGGATGAGCGGTTTCTGTAGCCTCAGCCGCCACTTTTACGCCGTAGCCTTCCATTTTTCCCGGACCTATTACGGTAATGTGGCGGGTCTGGTGGAGAAAGGCTATAAGAGGATGCCCCCAGTTGAGCAGATGCCTGCGAGCCATCTGTCGCCTGTAGAGGCATCCTCTCTGAAGGCTCCGTCCTTACCCTCCAAGCCGCTGCGTGTCACCTCAACCCTGGTGGGAAAGGGGTATGCCTCCGCGGGTCAGGCTGGTGCTTGTCTACACACCCTAGCGGTGTTACAGGCATGCAAGGCTGACTTGCTGAGGGAGCTGAGGGAGTTCAGTGAGCGCGGTAGATGCAGATGGCATCCTGGAATTAGAGAGGAGTGCAGATTTGGCTCTCCGTGCCAAGAAGGAAATGGCCCAAGCAATTGGTTGATCAATGGCAGCATTGGTGGCGGCGGAGAGACACCTCTGGCCCACTCTGTTTGATGTCGGATCTCAAGACAGGGTGTGCCTACTGGATGCCCCGCTTGCACCCTCTGGCCTCTTTGGCGACGTGGTCAATACAGTCGTTTAGAGGCACACAAACAGACAGCGGCATTTCAATCTGTCCTCCCACAGCGCTTGCTGGCTCAGAGGGCTGCCGGTCAAAAGCAGCGAGCCCCAAAGCTACCTCCTCTTATCAAGGTAGCCAAAAGGAGAGCATGGCTGCTTGTGCACCCCCGTGAGACCGGGGTGAAGGGGCAAAGCGCCGCAGCGCCGCTCTGGTGCTGGGGCCTCTGCGCCTAAGCAGGACCTGAGGGAAGTGCTCATGGCCAGAAAAGTCCACAGCATGAATACGTCCTGATAGGAGGGTCAGGATTTCTGAGAGTGAGCCGCAGTACACGGCACCCACTTCCCTTCTCTGGTCTCATCACGCTCCTCTGCTCTCTCTGGGATGCATCCCAGAAGGGCCGGGGTGCGTTCTTCTCCCGAGGGGGTTGCATTAACGGTTCATTCCGGCCCCTACCGGCAAGCCAGGGGGGTTTTACAGCTGGTACTTCGTAGTTCCAAAGAAGGAGGGAGGGCTGAGGCCCATCTTAGATCTCAGGCAACTGAACCGCTCAGTCAGTCAGCTGAAGTTCAGGATGGTTACATTGAAACAGGTCGTGCTTCAAATCAGGTCCCGAGGCTGGTTTGTCATGATAGATCTAAAATACGCGTACTTCTACGTGTCCATCCATCCGTCTCACAGGAAGTTCGCTTTCGAACACACAGCCAGGTGCACCTTATCACAGCGTGAGGCCACGGCTGGATTGCACTTGCAGGTTTTCGCTGAGGAACCGACCCAGGGTTGTGGCAAGGGGATGTAACATCTCTGTTCCCTCCTTCAGGGAGCGTGGGTTTCCTACGTAACCTTAGATGTTCCCCTTCAGTTGAGTTCACTCCAACATTACATATGGGAACAGACCCGTGGAAGAGGCTACGATCCTGAGGCAGCGTTACGCGGAGACACCAGTGCCGACAGACGGGCAAGCGTGTCGACAGGAGAGTCTGCACGTAACCTTCCCAATGCCCATTGGGATGACAACTTTTACTTCCTAGTATTTTAAACTTGAAACATGGGTTGGGAGGATGGAGACATGAAAAGAGTTCTTCCATTTTTTTTTTTTCATAGAAATTCAAGGAACACACTATATCGATAAGATATAGATATAAGTGAAGGGAAACACAGCCTTCTGGCTGACTGTGGAACAAGTTGTAAATAGCCACAACCCACTAGTGAAAAAAGTCCAGCAGAAGCACAGTCAGGACTGACTCCGCTCTGAGTCTGACTGCAGGGCAGGAGGAGGGGGTTCGCCTTGGCATCGGGTAAACAGTGAAAGGGCACAGCAGCAAGCCGACACCGCCGGTCTTCTCGCTACCTGCTTCAAGATTCAAGATTCAAAAAACTTTATTAATCCCGAAGGGAAATTGCTCTTGGTTACACAGTTGCTCAGAAAAAGAAATAACAATAAGTAGAAGTAAAATAGAATAAATTAGAATAGAATAGAATAAAATAATACTTAGCTCTGAAATATAATTTAGTTACCTATTGCACTAAAACTCAGTATAAGTAAAAAGGAGTATTGCACAAGTGTATTGTTATCAGATAGTGCACATTAAACATTTAGTTGTGTGAAAAAATGTAAAATGTTATTAGTTATCAACCAGGAACTAATGACAGTCCTGACCTGTAGTAAAAATTCTATAGAGAAGAGTTATATAAGGATTTCCTGTGTCACTCTCCGTAGAACACTTGGTCATAATTAGTCTCTGGCTAAAGCTGCTCCTCTGGTTGGTAAGAACTCCATATAGCGGATGAGAAGGATTGTTCAAGATTGTTCGTATTTTGGACAGAATCCTCCTCCTTGCCACGACATCAACAGAGTCCAAATCCATACCCAGGACAGATCCAGCCCTTTTAATGACCTTGTCCAATCTGTTTCTGTCTGCCGCTTTTATGTTACATCACCAGGAAGACCACGGTAAAGAAGATGACACTCGCCACCACAGATTCGTAAAACATCCGAAGAATAGTATTACAGATGTTGAAAGATCTGAGCCTTCTCAGAAAGTACAACCTGCTCTGTCCTTTCTTATAAAGGGCCATTGTATTAACTGACCAATCCAGTTTATTATCCAAATGCACTCCTAGGTATTTGTACTCAGAGACCATATCCACTGTCTCTCCCCGGACAGATTATGGGGGTCACAGGGGTACCACCTTTCCTAAAGTCGATCACCAGCTCCTTCGTTTTCTTGACGTTAAGTTGAAGGTGGTTGCGCTCACACCAGAAAACAAAGTCACCCACCACAGACTGGTACTCGGAGATGTCACCATCCTTAATACATCCCACCACCACAGAGTCGTCAGAGAACTTCTGTAGATGGCATGATCCTGAATTATATTTAAAGTCTGATGTATAGAGGGTAAAAAGAAATGGAGACAGAACAGTCCCCTGAGGAGCACCAGTACTGCAGATCATTGTGCAGGTGTATGATGGCGTCATCTACTCCCTGGAGCTGCTGGTAGGCAAACTGAAGAGGGTCAAGAAAAGACTTCACCTGGGGACGAAGTATATCCAGTATAAGTCTCTCAAACACCTTCATAATATGCGATGTTAGAGCGACAGGCCTGTAATCATTCTGGGCAGAAGGTTGTGGTATCTTAGGGACAGGAACAATACAGGATGTTTTCCATAGGGCTGGGACTTTCTGTAGAGACAGACTAAGGCTGAAAAGGTGCCGTAGGACCCCACACAGTTGAGGAGCACAGGATTTCAGGACTCTTGGGTTGATATTGTCTGGACCTGAAGCTTTTGTAGGGCAGAGTCTGCTCAGACCACATTTAACCTGGTCATTTGAGATGTTGATTGATGGGATTGCAGCAGAGTTAATGACCGTTTTCTGTGTGGGGGTGGATGGGCAAGCAGTGGAGCCT
>JAUMHP010000063.1:17111539-17143093 GCA_032361065.1 Enteromius trimaculatus
TCAAATTTTCCGTGCAAGTAAAACTGATATCTTTAACATCTATTAGAACAGCTGCTTATTTTTTGTTATATTAGAGCATAAATGATTAAATAAAGTGAAACGCAGCATGTCATTGACAAAATAAATATCTTGACTCTTTTATTAGTTTATTAGTTATTGAGTATTGTTATAAATATCTGAATATTTTCTGTATCTACATTGCATTTTCTGTCTTCTTGTTGTTGATTATATGGCACATCAATAGCGCCATGTTTTGTTTTATTTTTCTGTTTTTGCCTTTATTTAGATTTGACAGTTGGTTCACAGGAAGTACAGTGAGAGAGATCCCCAAACTGGGACTTGATCTTGGGACACCTAAGACAAAATGTGCAACATGTTTTATTTTTTGTCTAGGAAAGCAGGTAAATGTTAAAATAAACAAGTGAAAGCAGAATAGAGAAATGGACTGGACTAACAACACTAGGTGATTTGGAGAAGGCAGAAGTGTCCAATCCAGACAGTGAAGGGCAGCTACCAGGTAACAAGGTTCCTCTCAGGAATGAGATGAGACATTAAACCCTAGCTTTTAGTATATGTCCGTTAGCTATCCATCAGATTCTTAGCAATGCGCACACACGCTCGGATGCAGCATGAGAAATTGAAAGAGGAAAAGGCCCCGAGATATCCGAAAGTCCATTAAAGTTGCTCTGACAGGTGGACAGAGTTTGTGTGGTTCAGTCCCAGGGGAGCGACTCTAATGCGTGCTGTGGTGCGGCAGACTCATGTTATCACACAGAACATCTCTATCTGTCTCTCTGTTTTTCTCTCATTCTCTCCCTTTCCTTCTCTTTGCCTCTCCAGGGAAATGGCCGGTTGATTTAGTGCCTGAAATGAACTGGTCACAGTGACAAGCTCATTGACTTGGAGTTTCCTTGAGAACACAGCAGTTTTCTGGATACTTGGGAAACATTTGCTGCATTATTTGTCATCTGAGGTGTATAGTATATAGGGTTGATATATATTTTTTTTATTTTTATCATTAACATTATAAAAAATAAATAAATAAAATAAAAATAACAATGTGAATATTGTTATATTCAATAGGCTAGTTGCTGAATTTAATCAAGGAATTTAAATAATGAATTGGCACTTTTTAGTAAAGAGAAAATATATTATGATTATTTAACATTTTTAGCATTTATTATCCCATATCTTATTATCTCTACAGACTTTCTAGTTGTCCATTTCATTGAATAATTAAATTCAACATGTCATTTTCCATCTATTATATGATAAGAATGAATATTATTATTATTATTATCATCATCATCATTATTATTATTGTAAATGTTAATTAGTAAAGGTGTTAATATAATTATGAATAATATAAAAATACTACTTTTAGAAAGCAAAAGGAACTAAAGGTCCTTTTACAGTTGATACATGTAAAAAAAACGTTTTAATCAATATAAAACAAATAAATAAATAAAAATGAAACTATGACTCACTCAAATGTATTTAAAATCCATTACTATTTTTATAAGTTATGAATATCAGCAAATTTTCTGTATATTTTCATATATGTGAATGCCTTGTTAAAAACATGTAGATGAGTGTTGCATTTTTTTGTGCTGTTTTATTTGGCCATATCATGTTTAAATATCTTTTTTTTTTTTTTTTTTTGTAAAAAGCATTACGTAATATATGTCTTGGTTATTTTGAATAAATTTATTTTACTTGGATTAGTAAAGCATTTTCAGGTAGTTGAAATGACAGCTCCCATAACTGTAAAAAAAAATCATTTTAAGCCATTTGAGCGAAAATATATAATTATATTTAAATGAATAAACGTAAATTCAGTATTCATTCACATGTAATTCAGGACTTCAGCCTGTGACATCTGAGAGTGTTTACTCAAGCTGAGGGATCGTAGGGATCAATGACAGAAGAGCTAAAGTGTTACCGTAACACTGAATATAGCTCACTGGCTTCTCTTCGTAAACCAATCTGGCCAAACGATCCTGTTGAACAGACACGTTCCCTCAGCTACACTGATTTTGTGCAAAGGAGTTTGTCCTCATTAGTGTGCTCATTAATCTAGTGATTGCGTACTCTGTGGTCTCAGGAACCGTGTGTGAGAGAAGTAAATAATGCAGGAGGATGATTATTTAATGGTCAATCATTGGGTTACTTATGAAGGGGTTGTGGGTCTGAGGAAAGGTGCACTGCACTTCAACTTTAAAAGCAGCGACTGAAAGATACATGAGAGAAGCATTTAGGTTACAAATGATTATTACATCCCTGATGATCAATTGATGAGGCCTGCTTTTAACGTAATGTGTGTCACTGCTCTCTCTCTGTGTAGGTGTGTGTGTGTGTGTGTGTGTGTGTGTGTGTGCGTGAGTGCTCGAACCTCATAGTGTGCCACACGCTGGGACTCGGAGATCAGCTGAGCGTTGCAGATGTTACAGTAGCTCTCTGTGAAGAGTCCTTCATCACCAGCTCCAGCAGACTTCATCTGATCAAACACACACACACATAAAAAAAGGTGAGACTCACAGGGCTCCTTTTTATAGCATTTATTTTGAGTTTAGAATGATTTGACTTATTTTTAAGTCAAGTCAATGTTGGTTTTATTGCTTTTCTGCAGTGAGGAAGTACAAGGAGACATTATTTTTCTCAAAGATGTAACATAAGACCTTGTGTTGAAACAGCATGTGACAAATTACATAAGTATGGCAATGCATAATGTGTATAGACATGCAAACAAAGGCATTAGAGCTCTCACTGCTGCTGGTCTTACAAGGTCAGGCCTGTCTGATTGGTTATTTTTGAGCAGTTTTGACTACTGGTTGGCTGGTCAGTCTATACGACCAGTTGGCTGACAAGCTAAAATGATCTCTCCTCCACGAAGAATGTTCTTAAAACCTAGTATGAGTCCTAATTTTCTATGGAAACATAATTTTCTTACCACCCTGCAACCTCATATGTGACCCTGGACCACAAAACCAGTAGTCGCTGGAGTATATTTTTAACATTATCTAAAAATACATTGTATAGGTCAAAATAATTGATTTTTCTTTTACACCAAAAAAAGTAAAGGTCCTGTTCCATGAAGATATTTCGTAAATGAGACACTGCGTCAAAACGCTATGCCGTTCCCATAGCGTTTTGACGCAGTGTTGAGTTTCTGAAAAGGAACGTCTTAGGGTTATGTATATAACCCCAGTTCCTTGAAGGAACTCAACACTGCGCCGAAACGCTATGGGAACGGCATAGCGTTTCAACGCAGTGTTGAGTTCCTGAAAAGGAACTTATTTATTCAGTTTCCAGATGGTGTAGAAATCTTAATTTCGAAAACTCAACCCTTTTGACTGGTTTTGTGGCCCAGGGTCACATTTATTTGTTGAACATGTTTTCTATTATTATAGTTATTGATTGATCTCTTAACTCTTTCCATTCCACTGATGCAATTTCCCATCATTTATAAGACGACGCTCGCCCACCATTCACAGAATTTTCTGTCCTTTACAGTTATACAGTAGGAGGCGCCTGTTAAACATCTTCTTAAAGTTTATGAATCTCTGAATCAGAGCATGTAAAGAAGAAGCAGACACAAGGGCTTCCATATGATTAAACAGCATACTGTATAAATTAAAACATTACTGTATAAAATGTACACCCAGGAAGTGGTATTTGACTAACTGCATTTCCATTACCCTTCAAACTGCACAAATTAAAATTGCAAATTGGAATATACACGCAATGGAAACGTACAGTAAATGTAGCAAAATCTCCAATATATATCAAAAAGGTTTTTGCAATCGCACAAGGTGAAAAACTGCAATGGAAACAGTTTTGTCAAGTCTGTCCTCCAACAAGAAATGGCGCTATACGTTATTTATGCAAGCACCTTATTACGATCCATATTTTCATTTAAAAAAAAATTACATATTGTGTTGTGTCTGTTGTCATGAAATGACGTATGACTGGCATTACTAACCAAATGCGTGTTTATTTAAATTGTTTATGTGGACCTTTCTCACAGTATGGCCTGTTGCAGTTGTAGTATACGCTCTGATGGGTCATATTTCAGGGATTTGGACAAACAACCTATACGGGTGTATTGGTCGGAAAACAAGGTCGTTTTGTCACATTTACAGATCACCATATACTGTAAAAGTCATGTTCATACTATAACCTCCAAGAAACACCTCAAACATGGCTGCTTGCAAGTATTAGGGGCTTTCCCTGCCATGGTTGATAATTTATTTGCAATAGTGTATTTTATTTTTTTTTTTTCACTTTTTGGATAACCCCTTAATTTATACTGCGTATGTCTGCTGCACATTAAGGCTACGACATGCTGCTTCTTTAAAGATACATGTCTGCATCACCTTCAATTAAATATAATAAGTGAAGTGACTGTGATATACATAAACCTACCAACATCCATCCTCACAACTTATCATGAGAAGAAAAAATGTCATTTCAGTCACATAGCATTGTTTGATGGAAACGCTGTCGTTTTGTAATAACTTCATTTATTATAGCTCTCATTATTTATAAAATATTGTGCAAGTTTTCCACAAGTCTGTAATGAAAACGCACCTTGTCTTTGTGGGTATTGATGGAAGTGACCTATTCCATCTGTGATCATTCTGAATCCGATACGGGCATAGTGTTTGACAAAAACTAATACTCAGTATTTTAAATCATTTAGCTTAGGTTGTTTCTAATATATGCTGCATGAATTTTAGTTAAACCATTGGAGTGGGACCACGTCTATGACACTTTAAAATGTTGTCTATGCAGCTCACTACATTTAAGAACAAAGCTGAAGTTTGCAGTTTTGTATTCTTTCCACTGAGGTAGAAAGCTATTTTTACTGTGTGCTTAGAAATGGTGTG
This sequence comes from Enteromius trimaculatus, assembly GCA_032361065.1. Lineage (NCBI taxonomy): Eukaryota > Metazoa > Chordata > Actinopteri > Cypriniformes > Cyprinidae > Enteromius > Enteromius trimaculatus. Next base: position 17,116,429 of record JAUMHP010000063.1, read on the forward strand.
AATGTTTGTCAGTCCTTGGCACAGGCTACTGTTTGCTACGCAATGTGTAAACTGACCTGCTTTTCTCAAGGTCACACATACATTGAGAATGTGAGCAACAGTATGGAAACATGGGATTATTTCACTCCCACTCTTTTATTAAAGAGAACAGACTTTGATTGACGTTTGAAAAGATATTTCACATCCCATTGTTCCTGTACATTGATGTTTTCTTTCAAAGCCCATGAGTCAGAGGAAGAGTTGGCATTTAGCATTTATCACAGAAGAAAACAAGGCTCAGGATTCCTCAAGAATGAATAAGATATTCGAAGAAACCACCCATCAAACCAAATCCTCGATGTATAATTGAAAAGCATAGTGTCCTAAGACTTCAACATCGCTCTTTCGCCATCTGTGAGTGAGGATGATTCTGGTGTGCAGAATCAATAATTCAGAGTGTTGCACTTGTGAAATTCAACTGTGGTTTAATCTTGATTTTTGAAGAGCCTGCATACAGAGCTGAGGAGTTCAGGTGCAGTTAATATGCAAGGACCGATGGGTGCACATCAACCTGACATGATGTGTCACACCAATGACTCAGAGCGCCCAAGAATCTTTGATAAAAGCCAAAATAATAAGGCACTGAAGGAACACTGAGTACACAATCAGATATCAGATTGCCCTTATCATGACAGCTGAGAACATACTGGACCTTCTCTTCAGTATACTGTTAAATTTATACAGACTGTCATTTTTTGATTGTATGGAGCTAATCAACGGGTACCGATATTTAGGTATTCAGGTGCACTTAAAGGAACATGACTCTTTTTTGAAAATGGGCTCATTTTCCAACTGCCCTAGAGTTTGGTGAGACACAAAATTGAAAATTTTTCAATCTATTCAGTTAATCTCCGGTTCTGACGGTAGAACTTTTAGCTGTAGCTAAGTACAGTACTTAGGCTGACGTTAAGTAAAACATTATGATATTCTAGGCTGAACTATACTCTCATTCCGGCGTAATAATCAAGGAACTTTGCTGCTGTACCATGGCTCCAGTAGGCACAATGATATTATGCAGCACTGAAAAATAGTTCCTTGCTGTGTTCCTTGATTGTTATGCCAAGTGCTATGATTATTATGCCGGAATGAGAGTAATATAGTTCCTAGTTATATAAAACTAAAATCGCAACTTTTCATTTTCTGTCTGTCTTAGTACACAATGTAACTACAGAAGAACTGTAGAAAACTATACTATAGACACTATAGAAAAAATATTAACACTCTTTGGTCATTTTTGATGGTTGTGATGCTAACGGTCTAATCAGATTCAATGATCTATGCTAAGCTACAGCTAAGTGCTACAACCAGACTCGGAGATCGGCTTAATGGATTTGAAAACGGTAAAATAATAAAATAAAAAATAAAATAAATAATAGAAATTTCGACAAAATAATAAAATATTAAATGTTAAAAGAAGTTAAAAGAAATTAAATGAAAATTGAAAATAATAAAATCTAATGCTAAATATTATTTAATTCAAAGTATATATATAACTGGTGCAGACACAGTTTAGTCTAGCACATTTTTAACAGTGCAGATGAGGTGACTGAGGTGTCTGCTGCATCCTCCACAACCTACAGCAGCATTAAGAATCTGCCTGCAAGCTAGGTAAAATCCCATGCAAACTTCATTCAGATCCAATTTTGTAGGCGCCATTACCTGATTTGCATAATTCCTTTAGTTTATCTGGTGCTAAAACAATGCTGACAATGTGTGCAAATAAACAACATTATCAGTAAGTACAATTCATTCTTATTGAATTCCCCCCTCAAGAGTGTTGTTTGAGGCACTTAGTAGCAACTGAATGAGATAAACTTGAGCACACATATTTCTCTTTTAGTTTCTGATTTCAGATTTACCTGTCCCTAAACATCACAAAAAGAACATAACATGACTGGTCACTGGTCCCTCAGTGGTTCAAGCAGCAAAATGAATTAGATTTGGTCAGTAGTGAACCGTTTGGCTGTATGGGAGACTAATGACTGAATATTTGCTTTTGCTTCATGGATGCTTTTCCCAACAAAGATGCCAGTTGATTAAAATAATTTAATTTTAAGTTCATTTCTGATTCACTCTGTGTTCTTATTATTATCTGAGCACCGAAAACAAGCCCTCCGTGTGCATTCAGACACAAAACCTGTTTCACACAATTAAATTTTCTGTGATTATAATTGTATTGTGACACATCAGTGATCTCTCACAGCACCTCGATGATAGGATGACTTAATATGCTTCAGTTTTTATTTCCTTTGAATGACACAGAAAACCTAAAGTATTGAGGCAAATGTATTTTTTTAGGGTAAGTTTTCATTATTTCACTTATTTTTTCTATCAAAGACATGACCACAAAATGAAGGAAATTAACACCTTTATTTTATTTTTTTTATTTTTAATTGAGATTAAGATTGCTTCAATTGTGTTATACAACTGTAAGCTATTACACTATTATAATAATGTGATTTAAATTAATAATAATGAAGACATCTAACTATGTACATATTCCTTTTTCATATATATATATATATTTATTTCTCCATTATTAATTTATTTAATACTACTGTACCTCTGCAGTCATTCTGAACCAGCTTGTTCACAATATGAGAGCACTGCTATGTTCCACTCCTTTAGTTCCCTTTGTAGTGAATCAATAGCCTATATCACAAACACAGACTCAGTACTAGAATGTTCGTTCCACTAAACAGTGAGACATTGATGATTCAATTTCCAACAACAAGATTATGAACTATGAATCTGACTGAGACACACCACTTATAAAGAGCAAAAACTTGTCATCACAATGCTAGAAGATTCTGAGCAAGATATGTGTGATTCAGTGTCAGGTATAAAGTGCAATAAAAATGTATTGTGGCAAACAGGATGCAGAATTATGTCATTTTTAACTTAGAAACGAAAGACAGACAGATATATACATACTGTAGAGGCCATCCTGGATGTAGATGAGTTTTTGTCACTGGAAGAGATTTGCCATTCAAATCTTACTTTCTTACAGATGGATCCCTTGCAGTCTTAACAACTGATAAAAACATCACAATAGTCAATCAGCACAACTCTAGTTCACCAATTAGCATCTTGTGATGTGAAAAATTCTTGCCTGAATCAGGAGAGAAATATGCACAGATCAAGCCCTGTTTAAACAATTATCTTTCAGGACAACAAGGAATAGACATTATTACTGGAGGAAGTGTTACTATGAACTCATATTTTGTCCAGAAGCAATGGTTTAAAGTTAAAATACATTAATGGATTTTTCGAGAGCAGCCCCTTGCAGTCGGGGAAGGAGTAAAGAGACTGCCGTCAAGTTCCATGGAGACTTTTATGTAATGCAATATGACATTTATTATTTGTCTCTTTGTTTTATAGGACATTTTTCAAATATAAGCAGTATTTTCACAAACATCCATAGAAAAACGGCCTCTGGTCGACCAGTTTTTTTCCAAACTTTAACTCTTATACATTATCGCCTAATCCTCTTCTTCATCATTAATGTTTTGTTTGAATATCAGATATTCAATATAAAGATTGATTACATACAGAAACTTTTTAAGAAAAAACACGCAGCACACATTGTGCTTGTCGTCACATAATCTGATGAATGAGAATAAAGTATGTCATCATCAAGGCTTTCGCAGCCGATTTTGAGAAACTGCAGCGCCTGACCTGTGCGACTGCTCTCGTTTTGCAACGGACAAATGATCTTACCAAAATGCATTGTTTTGTAAGGCGGCAGCCAATTTCTTGTGCCGCTGCTTTAAGTTGAACGCACCTACTGTAGTGTTTGACAAACTAGAGTCATGTTACATTTTTATCAGCTGTTTGGACTCATTTTGATGGCACCCATTCACTGCAGAGAATCCACTGGTGAGTAAGTGATGAAATTATAAATATCTCCAAATCTGTTCTGATAAAGATATATATATATATATATAAACCTTTCCTTTAAGCAAATATGTTGATCCTCACACAGTCCGATTTCTCATCTAGTTAGGAAATCATCTCATTATCACACAGCCGCAAATACGAAACCCTCACAAAACAGCCCACAAGATGCTTCTTTCCAGGGACTACGTCCACATTTGCTTACGTAAGTGTAAACGTACCACACATAAGAGACGCGTGATTTCGATTCGTGCTGATTCCCATCTGTGGGATGTGGTGCACTTGTCTAGAGCACTTCGCTCACAAAAGTCCTCCTCTTCATCGTGCCTCCTCCCATCTGCCTCCTGCTCTCCTGACAGCTGGATGTGACTTTGTGGAGGTCATTCTATCATGACATACTGATGTTGTCCCGTTTCTTTCACAGCCCATGTGGTGAACCACTAGCAGCTTCATATCCCTCCCCTACAGCTCTCTCTCTCGCTCCTTTCCTCTCACCTCATGCAGCTGTCAGACAGAGGACTAACACACTTGTTTTCTTGATAAAGCGTAGTGTTCTACAGGGGGAAAAGGCGGTGATAGATGATGGGAGAAAGACACAAGAGGAAAAAAGGGCCGCCCTACCATTGTGGATGCAAAAGTTCATGCACCACTTTAATCACAGCTAAGGTATTCAAAAAGCATTCTCTCTTCAAAAGAGCATGTAGGTCCAACAAAGTAAGAAGAGAGTGTCATTTATCTTCACTGTAGGTGGGCTTTAGCAGCTTTTTAACCACCAGGTTACTGTTAGGTTTTAAAGTTCCCCTATTATGGGCTACTGTATGAAAAGTTCATATCTTGGTTTTGGGAGTCCCAAACAACAAGTTGACATGCATGCATGCAACACTTTCTGGAGAAACAGCTATTTTCACCACTCTTAACGCGGCACCTAGAGGCAAAGAATAAATTCGCATTTTTATTCAGACCAATGTGAAAAAACAACTAATAGGCGGGCAATATGCTAATGTTTCATGTTGAAATGGATTGCGATTCATTTTAAAACAACTTGTTTCAATGACTCAGGGTCAATATTTTGAGAGACAATAACTTTCTACACGGTTTAAAACTGTGCAGGATGTTTTCAATTACTTAGAGCTGTTACATGAAAGCTCATTTTCAAAAAATCAATAATAGGTGCATTTTAATATACCTTTGCATTTGTGGATTTGGATTCCTAGTTAGTCAGCTTTATAATCAAGTTTGTAAAAGCTGAGAATTTTTCTACAAGCTTGATCAAATTCAGTCTGTGAAAGTGATTTTATTTAAATGTTGAGACATCAAATGTTACAAATCAGTTTTTCAGTTTACTTTTTTATTGTTTACATACACTTAGAGGATGTATTAATATGTTTGAATAAGCTTTAATTTTTTTATCCAGTACAAATTTTTGTTTGTTTTAGCAATTATATTATGTGGTTTTGTTATTGTTATTAAGTTTTCTTTAGCTTTATTTATTATTATTCTTTGTGTTTTAACAATTTGCTTTAAACTTGTCATCATATTGTATTTTATTTTAGCTTTATTTCATTTTTACAAAAACAGTATTTTAATATTTTGTAGTTAACAGTAACAACCATTACTAATGTATGAAATTTACCCTATTATACAGGTGATAAATATTTTATAATATTCACTTATATTACAGTTATTAAAACACTTTTAATTGTTTTGTAGAACATCATTGAACACTTGTACTGCGTACTGCGTAGTACTGCGTATATCAAGCAGCTTTGATTCTTTATTAACTGAACTGTAAGAAATTGTATGAATATGCACAAAACTGCCAATACAAGGATCTGAAGTATTTCTGAAGTTGTCAAGGTAAATGATTGTATCTACTTAGCCCTCATGAGTGACCTTCAAAGCTCAACAAGAGAACACCGGCAGACATCTGCTGGCACAGTAAGCGAGCTGACGTTTTGCACCACATAATATCATTAGACCTCTTTAAATAAATGTGCTTATATGCTCTCGAATGGCAATTACAAACACCATCATGAAACAGAATGTAATGCACCATGTGCTGCCATATGTATCAAATGATGCAAAGCATCATGAAGTGCTGTTTTGTGCCTAATATCAGATTATTTGATTGTTAGCTGCAGTGAAGAGATACACACTTACAGTCATTCTGAACGCTTTCCATGTAATCTGATAATCAGCGCTTTTACATGCTTTAAGGACTGGGGTTACAGTATCAAAAATCATAGGTTTTTTCACATCGTCCCATATTCGCCCAGCAGAACATGAGTCTCTGCGGGGGAAAGACTCTGATATGAAGGTAGAGAAATGTGTATGTAAATGAAATTAATTTTGGCAGGCTTGAAAGCCTCAGGCTCCCATGACTGGCACCGAATCCCACAGCCACGTCTCTTCAAAGCGACCCTAAAAAGTTGATGAGAACTTTTTTTTTTCACCCATCCACCAGCACGAGGGAAGCATTAAAAATACATCAGCTAAAAGACGAAAGAGATCTGGGCCTCGTTCTCCCTTCGCGATCTCTTCCCCCACCAACCCCACAGAGAAGAGCAGTAGAAATCTCTTCATCTGCTTCGCTTTCTTGTCGCAATTAGGAACGTTTCCTGTCCGATTCCGTCCCACAGGTTGACTGGCTGCTGATTAAAACATCAGTAAGAGGGGTTCTCCCGTTTGCAGTGAATTTAAATGATGTGCTGTATTGCTGCAAACACTGCTAGTCCACAGTTTCCATCACTTGCGTGGTAAAATAAAAAACATGAATGAAAGCAGCTTCACTAATGTGCCATGTCAAGTGTGTGAGGGATTTATCTGCCACACACACACACACACTCGCACCAGAATAAATGAGGAGAGACAGAAGCTCAAGTAACAGTGTTTTATTTACCGCTCAATTCCGACAGTTATTTAAGCAAATAAATTATAGAAAAGTAGCTTATTTGTTCTTGATCATGAAAAAATATGTGAAATTTCTGTAAATTGTCAAATTTATTTAATTCACCTTAATTCCAAAAAGTAATGTATATGTTTCTTTTTTTTCATTTTTGACAATTTTAGCAGTGAAATAGGACATCACCATAGATTCGTAAATGTATATGCTACATTGTGGTCTTCCTCATATGATATTGGCTCGTGTGTTTTTTTACAAAAGCTTGTGCATGCTTTAATTTTAGTGTTTCAAGAAAACACACTAAGTTCATAAAATGCTTTTTTTTTTTTTTTTCCTGAAATCAGCAAACTCTATCAAAAGCAGTGACATTTACATTTCAGAGCCGCAAATACGATGCAATGACCCACTTGCTCATTAAGACTGTTTGAAAATGCCACCTAGCCAGTGAGCTAATATAGATTATTCCCTCTCACTATTTGCATAGTCAGATATAGCGCTGTATTAACTGAGGACTCCAGCGAGCAGTGTGCTACTGTATCCTTCCATTTCAGAGGGTAATGGACCAAAACATTAGCATCACAAGCTCATTTACAGACTACAGACGGCCCCAGAAGAACGTCTCAGATGGACAGAAACATCATTAAGTCGCCAAAACACATAAACTGCATTCATTACCTCAATGTGCTGTGTTTTGTTCATCAATAATCATACATGGGCTAAAGATGCAGTGAACTGACAGTAAATCATGCCCTCTGACCCGAATGTACATTTAGTGTAAAAAAAAGGCAATTGTATGAAATTTAAAGACTGTGGATCCATAAATTATTCTTTTGAAGAAAAAATCATATTTGGACAAAAGAAATGCAATTCCATTGCCAAATAATACAATATATTCATCTAAATAATAAGCATACAACTTCTCAAAGAAAATGTTTAAGGAATTATGCTTTCATAAAATCAATCAAATACATGACAAATGCTGGCTATATACTAATAACAATACTGAAAATATTATTAACTGAAATTGTTGAATATTGAAATATATAATACAATATTGAAAATATACAAACCATATTAAAAATCCAGAAATGTGACTGGTTTGAATAAACAGTATTTGTTAACACTTAGTTGATTAGTCAATTATTTCATGCATTGACTAATATTAACAATTAACAATATATGGCATTGTCACTCTCGCCCTATAACATTAGTACCTTATACTCTTAGTTAAAAAATGTTCACATTGCTCAACAGTGCGTTAACTAATGTTAAGTACTTTATAGAAGCTTCTTTTAGTCATGAGAATAAATAAGACAAATCAATAAATAAAAAAGGTAATTGCCACTTTTTATATTACAGTTCTTACATACAAGTTAATATCTCATGGCTCCAGCTTTTTGTAACAAGCCGCACCTCTGTGGCTCTCCAACCACCATCAGCGGGAACCTTTGCCCGAGTATTAGTTGTTTCCCTCCAAACTACTTTTCCCACGTACCTAGGCTGATTTCGGCCACAGGTGTTTCTCATCTCAGTCCCTTTATAAGCCCCGGCGTTCCTTCCTTGTTTATTTTTGCCTTCTGTATATTACCCTGGACTGTTTAACGTTTACGATTGTTATCTGACCCTGATCATTCACCACGAATAATAGCTTGCAATGGATCCGACTGACTCAGACCCCTCATTACACTTTTCTTCTATTTTATATCTTTTTTATTGTATGATAAAAAATATATATAATGTATGATAAGTTGTTAAAGAGATTCCTCCTTCCATGTAAAGAGTTTTCAAAAAAACGCTATAAACAGTAAAAGTAACAAATTATTATTTATTTATTTTTTGTATTTAACTCACATTTTAAAATTTTTACTTTTTTTTAAAATGAAGTTAAATTATGTTCCATAAAACTGTGTAAACATCAATAGGAAATGGAATATGAATTTAAATCAGCCTGAAATTAAGCCCAAACTCAGAGAGGGACTGTGCTTCTTCATTTCAGAAGTCTCCCACACATCACTGCTACAGACAGTCCAAAGTCATTGACCTCTGGGAGCATCCCACTGTCCTTACACCTGCCAAATTCATCACGCCTATCAGTGGAAGCTCTCGGTGAGATTGGCCATTTCTAGCAGAGATGAGAGATGAGGATGGCACGGCAACAAAAGCCTCCAAGCTGGATGAACAACCCCCAACCGCAGAGCTACAGCATGTCAGTCCAAATAGGAATCAGAGCCATGAGAAACACTCTTTCAAACAGCGAGAGACACCAAAGAGCTAATGCCGCTTTGTTAAACTTGCGGCTTAATGTTTTGTGCAGGCTGTTAGTGTGTAGTGCAGATATATTTTCCATGATCTCGTCCATTATTCAGTTTGTGTGCGAGCTTCGCACAAACACCTCCGCTCTCCAGGGTTTTTTGGTTCATTTCACAATGCCCTGGATACGGTCTGGGGCTAAATGTGGGCTGCAGCTGATATCGGAGCTTCTAAGAAAAGCCTTTGAATAAATGCCTATTTACCCCACTTTCAAGATGACAGAGGATTAGCCCTGCTTCCTAAACCCTCTCTAGGAATGATGGGAGGCACACATGCGCTGTATATTAGATACATGCTTTCAGGCGATAATGCGGAAATCCTGTTTATTCATGAATTTCCTTGCACTTTAGCCGAAGGGTTTGTTCTTTAGATTCTGATATATTAATGTCATAATAATATGCTGAGGAAAAACTGAGGCAGGTGCTTCCGAGAGGGTCGTGAAACCTCAAACCTCTAGATTATACAAATATTGATTTTCATACTCAACACCGACTTCTGTTCACCGAGAGTTGGACGCTCTGAAATGCCACGCTCTTTCTCTACCTCACGTCTCTTGAGACACAACCTTCAATCCTACACACAAGTCAATCCAAGCTGTTTCGCCAACTTCCACTGACCAAAAAAATGCAACCGGTCAGCAAAACCGAATGCTCAAAATGACTAACAAAACAGCATCCTCCAGTCTCTCTTTTTTTTTTTGACAGGTGTGATATCTCAGGACACTTATTTTGGTGTGTGATATTCCAGAAGAAAATCACAATGCACATTAAAATTCTTATATTATATGAATATGCTATCCTTTTGAGACTCCAGGAGCCTTTACACAGATCATATTCTGTGATATCTCCTATGCTTTAAAATGCTTAGTTTAATTTATGCACAATGACCGATGAATGGTTTATTCAATGATATACTTTTTCATCTTCTTCATTGCAATTACACTATGCTTATACTGACATTTATTCAGCAGCTACTGAATTAGTTCGTTAGAAGTACTGTATGTATATAATGCATATATACAACTTTATATATATATATATATATATATATATATATATAATGTATTTTTCCACTCTGACTGAATTCACAAATTTTGTAAAGAAACTGCTTTAATTTACATGCAAGATTTTTTTTTTTTTTTTTGTGAGCTATTTTACAGCTCTTTAACCATCTTAGCCACTGATTCCTGCATTATTTTTCATCCATAGCCGATAGAAAATAATATGCACACTGAATGTCATAATGATGGCAAAGCGACTTTGATGTGGCATATTATCCATGCAGAACCAAAGCCTAAAACCTTTAACACTATACTTTTGCTGCCTTGCAAGAACTGGTATTTTATTCAGGAAATGCAAACTAGTCACTTTCTGTATTATCTGCCTGGTACAGGCTTTAAGATATGACAAATAATAAAAACAGTCAGTTATTGTAGGGATTTATCTTAATTAGGGTTAAAGCAAGAGGATGCTTCATTCACACAGCGGTCATTAAACACTTACGGCCTCACGTTTTCATACATACTGTACTTTGTCCTTTACATCAGGGTGTTATTTTAGAATGACCTTACACACATCTTAATTGAATGTGCTATAATACTAAATGTCATGAGAATATGGCCTCAGTCAGCAATAAGACCGAAAATAGCTGAGAAGCAATAACTGCAGAGATGCATTTCAGTAAAAATGTCATTTTCTGTTGTTCACTGAAGCACCTTGTCATGTGCTTGTTCACAATCCTGTCAATCACAGTTTTTCATTTTCCTCTCCTCATTTCATACCATAAAGCCAAATATATGACTGCCAGATGCCTGTAAAGCAAAACCACAGTCATGTGCGTCACTTCCTGCAGGCATTTTGTGAATTTGCATTTTCCTTCTATGTAATTCTTGGAAATGCATTGGGGGGGATGAACCAGTTATGCCTACAGGATACCAGCATATGAGGACAGATTCCATGATGCAGCGAGAGCAGAAAGACTGTGTCTCCTGCTGAGGTGCTGGCGCATAGGGCTCCTCATGTGCCAGGAAGCATGGAACGGCCCTGAAGCTTCACGTCATTGGCTTTGGCACCTCAATAGTTGCCCTTACTTGTACCTGGGTTAACAAGATCACCTGCAAATGACAATTCTGTTTATTTACTAACCCTCATGTCACTCCAAACCTGTAGAAATTGCTTTCTTTCCTGGAATACAATCAGTGATATGCTCTTAAAAAAACAGTTCACCCAAAAATGCAACCCAGGCTCATTGGAAAAACATGCCTCTACATATATTGTTTAACCGGAGTTTGAGCTCCGTTTCAAAAAAACACCATCATATTTGTTTAGAACTGTTCTAGACTGTTTTCATTTCTAAAGAATGTTTGATCTGTGCATATTTCTCACCTGATTCAGACAAGAAAACTTTTTTACTGAAGAAAGCAATAATATGGATAGGGCACTTTTTTAGCCAGAAATAAAAAACTCGAACTGGGAACGCCTTCTGCATTCTGCACACTCTCTGTGTCTCTGTTCAAGAAAAGTCTGTCTGTGTGAGTGAAAACGTGTGAAAGGTTCTATTTCCCTTTCCTAAAGTGTGTGTGTGTGTGTGTGAAATAGTAAGATAAATAAATAAAAAAGTCCTAAACATGCAGTCAGAAAAGGGCAAAAGCAAGCCAAGTTCATTTAGGCGGAGTGTGTCTCCTTGTCAGCACTTCATAACAAGCGGAGACTCACACCAGCTCTGTGTGGCTTGCTTGGGACTGGAGCATGCAGTGGCAGCGTTAGAAGGGCCAGACAAAAGCTGCCCTCACTGCGAGTTGCTATGACCCGCGTCTTCCTCTCATGGAGCGCTCTCATCCTCCGAGTCTTTAAAATATGAAGAGCTGTTGGAGGTGGTCACTAGGGCTGTATATAAGTTAAATATCGATTGGCCGGCAGAGAAACAGCAAGAGCCGCAAAAAAGTAGGCTCAATGAGCGCTAACCCCAACCGAGTACCAGCTCCTCCATATCGCAAGGGTTCAAAAACAGAGCCCCGAGGCGGAGTCACAGCTCAAGGTAACGCTCTGCTGCTGGGGCTTCCAAGCCTAAGACCGACTGGAGAACTATCATTGTGTCTCGGAGGTCCCAGCAGAAGAAGTCCTGATGTTCTGAGGGCAGGCCCCTCTGGGGAAGAGCGCCAAATATCCATACTTCCATGTGTCCATACGTCCGTCTTACAGTAAGTTCCTGAGGTTCGCTTTCAGGGGAAAAGCGTACCATTATCGGGTTCTTCCCTCTGGCCTAACACTTTCACCTCTGACACTTACGAAATTAGTAGATGAAGCCTTAGCTCCGTTGCGGCTTTAGGGTGTTCGCATTCGAAACTACATAGAGGACTAGCTAATACTAGCTCAGTCGTAGAGCAAAGTGATCGGACATCGAGATGTCCTCCTTGCTTATGTAAAGCGTCTAGGGTTCAGACTAAATGCCAAGAAAAGTGTGCTCTCTCCGGTACAGAAGACCACTTATTTAGGCGCTGTACGAGTTTCGACCACGATGCAGGCATGCTGGTCCCCTGCTCGAGTAGTCTCGATTCTCGAATCAGTCAAGTCAAGAGAGTGAGAGAAGGCCGGTCACTCACTGTCCTACGGTCTCAGAGACTGTTGCGTCTGAGGGCGGCCAGCATGATACCATTCGGCCTGCTATACGCCAGACAGGGGGCACAATACCTACAGTAGTGGCTCAAGACCAAGGAGATTTCCCTGTGAGGGAATCCACATTGAGTGATCAAGGTCTCCCGACTATGTGTGCGAGCCTTAGACATATGGAGAAACCCTTGGCATCTAAAACAGGGCCCGGTGATACAAGCTTCTGGTCACCGGCTAAAGTTAACGATGGATGCGCTCACCAGTGTGAGAGCAGCCACGAGTGGCCGCTCAGCCTGTGGTCTGTGGACTGGTCGCCATTTCACGTGGCACAGCAATTGCATGGAGATGCTGGCAGTGTTTTAAGTAGTAAAACACTTCTTCCCAGATCTAACAAATCCCCACATGTTAGTACGCTTTTATGTCATTCACCACAGGGTTCTGCGAGTATGCCCACTGTATGTACTGGCACGTCAGATGCTCCTGTGGAGTCAGGGATAGATCCTCTCACTGAGAGCAGTGTGTATTCCTGGCCATCGGAATGTAGGAGCAGATGTCTTGTTGAGGCAAGGGCCGAGACCCGGGGACAGCATGCTTCACCCCATGGAGGTAAAGCAGACTAAGAGAACGAGTTATTAAACAGAGGTCAACCTCTTCGCGAGTCATTAGAACGTGCCATGTCTCCTCTAGTTCTCTCTAGCTCCTCCAGCTCCCCTGGGGCTGGAAGCTATGGTACAGACCTGGCCGAGGCTACGGCTGTACACTTTTCCCCCAATCGTTCTGCTCCCGGGAGTTCTTTTGAGAGTGTGCAGACACAGTGTCCGCTTCCTGTTAGTAGCCCCGTTCTGGCCAGGCCGAGTAGGGTTCTCAGACCTGATAGATCTCTTAGATGGATAGGAGATTCCTGTCAGGAAAGATCTCCTTTCACAGGCAGGGGGCACAATATTTTGTCCCCCCCTTGGGTTGTGAAAGCTATGAGTGTGGCCCCTGAGAGGGCTTAACTCATGGCGTTGGGTCTCCCAGCTGATGTGGTGTGGTGTTTTCCAATCCAAAGTGGAAGTTCTTCACTTCATGGTGCAGAATTCGCCAGCATGATCCTGTCTACTGCCCAGTGGGGACAGTTCTTGAGTATCTGCAGGCCCGATTCTCTACAGGGGTCTCCCACTCCACCTTGAAGGTGCATGTGGCGGCTATATCGGCTTACCACTCACCGTTCGAAGGAAAGACAGTTGGTAGATACCCCCTGATACAATTCCTCTGCAGTGCATTAAGGTTGAGACTGCCAGTATGCTCTCGTATCCCCACGTGGGACCTGGCTGTGGTGCTAGAGGCTCTGTGCAGACCGCCATTCGAGCCCATAGCGGAGATTTCTGATCGCCATCTTACTCTTAGGACTACGTTCTTGCTAGCGACCTCATCTCTCAAGAGAGTCTGAGACCTTTCAGGCCCTTTCAGTGGCCCCTTCTCATTTAGATTTTGCACCCGGACTGGCAAAAGCTTTTTGGACCCGGACAGCAAAGATCCTTACTACTACCGCCCCAATTGAGCTACAGGCATTTCATCATCCTGCCTTCCAGGATCCTGATCATGAAAAGTTGAACTGTATGTGTCCTGTGCGAGCACTGGGCATGTATGTTCACAAGGCAGCCTTGTGGAGAAAGCCTGACCAGTTATTATTTGTGTGTCGGTCCACCTAAAAGAGGTCAGCCTGCTACAAAGCAGACTATCAGTCGTTGGACTGTTGAGACAATCACGATTTGCTACATAAGTTACATATTTGAGACATTCCTTACAAAACTGCAGTATTTCACTTCATGATATGTTAATTGCTGGACTGGAGTTGTGTTTATTGTGTTTTTTTTTCAGTTTGTACTCTAATTTTGACAGCCCCTGTTTTTTAGCAGATGTTTGGGCTCTGATTTTGATAGAAGCCATTCTCTGCAAGAATCTCCAAAATCATTTCCCCAAAACAGTTTTGATGAAGAAACTTGGATGGTTGATGATGAGTAAATGTTGTTCCAATTTTCATCCTTTAGTCAATTGCTTTTTAAATAAAGTATCCAGAAGAAGGTGTTACTAGCAATGCAATATAAAGAACTATTTTAGATTAGAATTTTAGAATATTTTAACTTTTAGAAGTAAAAAAAAAACAGTTTTTTGTGTGAAGAATATCTTAACAATTGGAAGTGCTTTTTTCACTATGAAGTGCAATGCAAATTTTCTAGGGCGTTAAAAGTTCATCATTAAACCATCAATGCCATTTTTTGTGTGTGCATGATGCAATGATGTGACATTATGCGATAAAGGCTACTTTTTTTTTTTAATCACTATTCATATTTACTAAATGTGAAAAAAAGTCAATATGTTCTGTAACATTTTTTTTTCTTTCTTTTTCATTTGCCTGTTAGCATTCACTGCTCAAATTTCTACAAGAACAAAGTAATGTCCTTTTCTGCCAGCAGCTGTGGTGTTGCTTACCTTGAGGTGATATCATTTAAAGCGTAAACAAAACATTAGAGAGAGAGAGCGAGATGGAGAGAGTACAAACAAAATCCTGTAACAAAGGCAGACTCGCATTCCTTTCATCCTAGTGGTTCGTTCACACCAGAGCAAGCGGTCTATGACTCACAGCCCTGTGAGCTCTGACTCTTATTGGACATTTGAAACAAAAGTGAAAGAAGACAGATAGCAGACAGAGCCATCAACCCAGTAGCATGAGAGACATCACTGCTGTCAAATACACTAAGATATGTTTAAAGCGCTGCGTTACTCAACCTGAAATGTTTGTATAATTGAAATGAATGATATCAAATTGAATGGCTTGTTGAAGATACACCACCACAGTTCAATTTAATTTACATTGCATGTAAAACACAGGTCTTTCCGTGTAGCTATCTTCTTTGATTAGAATTTAATTTTGGCATTGTACATCGTAACAGAAGGATAACTTTACATGTAACTTCATGCACTAATATAGAATTCAACTGATGTAAGGTCAGATCACCATGTTCTCTTTTCATACATTTGGCTGTTTTATAGTGGATTCAAACGTGTCTCTTTCTATAATAATTTTAATTTTACTGACTTGTTGTCTATTAATCATATGAATAATCTTCATCTGATATGAATAATCTTCCTTTTGGATTTGGATTCATTAAGGTATAATGAATTATATATGATCATGTCAATTTCATTAAAGCATCTAAGTCACTAGATTATTATTAATAGACATTAATGCATGGTTATTTGATGTATACAAATACAGGTTTGGAAAATTCCACTACTGTTGTGACTTTGGAATCACTCTAATAGATTATTGAGAAAAGGTATTACAATTTCTAGCAGCCATTACAGTCTTCAGTGTCACATTACAACTGGAACACCCAGCTGGAGTTGCCAGTTGGGACTGCAATGGCACTCCAGACTTTGTCTTTGTTTGTCATGTATGTTTTTCCCCATGGACTAATCACCTGTGAACTCTCATCTCCACCATTCTCATGTGTTTCCATAGTTATCTTCTCCGCCCCCTCAGTGTCATTACCTCCTGTATAAATCCCCCAGAATTCCCTGTGTTCCCCGCTCATGATTGTGTATGGCTTGTCGTTTTCCCTGTCTTTGTTTTGTATTTTGGATTTACCACTGCTGACCTTGCCTGTTCTACGACTTCTCCTTTTGCCTCTCCTCCGTCATTGTTGTCTGCCGATATCGACATCACCTGCCTGTACTGTGTTTAAGCCTGTACATTAAAATACCCTGCGAATGGATTCGACTGTCTCTCCCTTCATTCATGACAGAATGATGAGCCTCACAGAATCGCGGCCAAGATGTCCTGTGGCATTTAAACTCCATATTCCAGCGAGGACATTGTGTTGAGGAATACGTCAAGGAGTTTATTGCGCAAAGCCATCTAGCTCACGTTGACAAGGGCAAAATCAAGAACTGTTTTCTTCTAGGACTCGACCCGGAAGTCCTTTTCGAGGTTGATGACGAGCTGGTGGAAAACCCGGCATGGACTCTCGGCTAGCTGATCGATGCCGTGCTGCTGATCCTCAGATCGCCGCTGACAGTGGGGGAGTGCGGTGTGGAGGAATATGGCAAACTCTACACTCACGAGGAATATAGAAAGCTATTTGTTCCTAAAACATCACAATCAGGAGAGCTGTGTAATACAGACTACTGGATAACCCATTCGGTGCCAGTATCACAGCTAGGGGAGCTGTCACCCATCCTAGCGGTTCCAGATCCGCTAATGATGAGCCCCGACACCGTTTCACAGCGACAGGGGCTGTGTGGTGCCCAGTTGGTCCCGGTATCACAGCTAGGAGAGCTGTCACCCATTCTAGCGGTTCCAGATCCGCTAGTGATGAGCACCACCACCGTTGCACAGCAACAGGGGCTGTGTGGTGTCCAGTCGGTTCCGGTTTGGCAGCCAGGTGAGCTGTAGCATGGTGTGAGGAACCGTATAGCACCCTGCCTACCCCGGTTACACCGCCAGGAGACGCGGTGCCTAGACCGTAGTTGACAGGTCCTAGCCCCATATTAGCCATTGAACACCACGTCGGTACGGGATTATTTGGCAGAAGCACCGTGGAAGGACTTCACGGTGTCTGGTTTGCCTCTTTCGGGTCCTAGCCCCGAGTTGTTATGGCCCGAACCTCCTGTGCCCATTGAATTTCGACGTCTTGTGGCCCCATCCACCAGAGCCATGTGACGTTTGAGCGACACTAATGTATCGGAGGTCCCGCCAGTGGCTGCACCAACCCCAGAGAAGTCGATTCTCTGGGGTTCCCGCTGTTGGCTGCACACTCTCCGGGTCAGTCCATTGGGGTGGCGCAGGCGAAACTACTTCACGCTGTGTCACTCGCTGGGGTCATGGAACTTTCACCAAGCCCTGAATGGCCATGGAGGCCGTTGAACTGCCTGTACAGTCTCGGAGGGCGTTATCTCTGTCCGTTTGGCTTCGAAGGGCACATTCACAGTCAGTCCAAACACAACGGGCGTTTTCACTGTCTGTTTGGTCTTTGAGGGCGCAGTCACAGCCTGCTCGGGCGAGGAGGGCACTATTAGAGAATGTTCAGCCCAGGAGGGAATGGTAAGAGACTGTTCGGCCCGGGAGGGCACTATTAAGGATTATTCGGCCCAGGTGGGCATTATGGTTGCCTGTTCAGCCCAGGAGGGCATGGTCAGAGACTGTTCGGCCCGGGAGGGCACTATTAAGGACTATTCGTCCCGGGAGGGCATTATCATGGATTGTTCGGCCCAGGAGGGCAATATTATGGACTGTTCGGTCTAGGAGGACATCGCCGCTGATGGTTCTGCCTCGGAGGGTACTGCAATCGTCTGCCCCGCCCTGGAGAACATTGCTTCCGTTGATTCCGCCAAGGTGGGCGCCTTCACCGCCTGCTCCGCCCAGGAGGGCGATTCCACCATCTGGTCTACCCAGGTGGTCATTCCCGCCATCTGCCCCACCCTGGGGCAGAACTGTCGAACTGTCTGGTCGGCTCTGGAGAGCATTCTTGTTCCCCAACAGGCTCGGGTGGGTCGTTCCACCATCTGCCCCACCCGAGAGAGCACCTAAACTGTCTGATCGGCTCGGGAGAACACATCTGCTGCCTGGTGAGCCCAGGTGGGCATCTCCACCACCCACTCCGCCCTGGTGGAGGTCTTCGCTGTCGGCTCCTTCTTGGTGGTCGTTTCCATCTGCTCCAACCTCCAAGGGGGGGGCTATGTAACACCCAGCTGGAGTTGCCAGTCGGGACTTCGATGGCACTCCAGCCTTAGACTTTGTCTTTGTTTGTCATGTCTGTTTTTCCCATGGACTAATCACCTGTGAACTCTTGTCTCCACCCATCTCATGTGTTTCCATAGTTACTCATATGTTCTCTGCCCCCTCAGTGTCATTACCTCCTGTATAAATCCCCCAGAATTCCCTGTGTTCCCCGCTCATCATTGTGTATAGCTTGTCCTACCTCTGTAAGCGTTTTCGGTCATTGTTGTCTGCTGATATCGACATCGCCTGCCTGTACTGTGTTTAAGCCTATACATTAAAATACCTTGCAAATGGATTCGACTGTCTCTCCCTTCATTCATGACAACAACTTACTGTAATAATTTATATAATTTATTATTTATATAATATATATATACCAAAAAATAAAAAAAACTATACTTAAAGCTTAATAAATTTATATGATTTATTATTTATATAATTTAGAATTATTATTTATAGTTACCATACTAAAATCACTTGCACTGTAATGGATTTTGGATATATTAGTGCAAAAAATTGCCCCAAAAAATCTTAATGATTCACAATGAAGGATGTACAGACAATATTGAGAGTCTTTTGACTTGGATTAGGCAACCGCCTAGACCTTTAGAAACATACTATAAACCACGTAGAATTTCCTAACAATACCTACTCTCTCCAAAAATATATAAAAATGAAATAAATGTAAAATATAAAACACAGTAGTACAGGAAACATGTTTGAGGAACAGGAAAACATTCACCACGGAATTCTGTCTTGAAGCTTTTGGCACATTGGCTTACATTTTCAGCCCATATTCCTGTCAGGTGTATGTTGTTCAGCTTACACACTCTTTCTCTCGCACACACACAAACACATACACAGCGAATATATCAGTATGTTCATCTTAGTTACTAAAGAACTTACAGCTGAAGCAGAGACAGACACCTTATATGTCTCTGGTTAACAGCATTTCCAAAGATCTTCTACACACACGCACACTGTCAAAAACCACAGAAAAGCTTTTCAGCATGATATGAGAGCATTAGTTTTAAAATAGATGTTGTTTAATGTGCAAGCGTGGATTGCACATTCAAGGAGAAGAGATCAGATCTATCATTTACACTGTCAACCCGCAGGATTTACTGTCTTTTAGTCTTAAATGTCTTTCCATTACATCTACAACAACATATCTCATAATGATGACATGGGGGGTTTGCATATGATTAAAGTGTGAAAAGCAATTAATGCAATTCTGGAGATATACCAAAGCTGAATGTTTCTTTTTCCCTGATGGATCGCCATGCCTGTTGCCATGGAGCAGTGTTAAGAAAAAATACAACTAGTGTGCATGGTCAAAAGATCAGCCTGTCTTAGACAAAAAAGAAAAAGGCACATGATTATCATTCCCTCTGAGATGGAGCAATTATGTTGATTAGGCAAAAATATGGGCCACATGGGTTTTGACTCCACTCGCATTAAGAATAATCAAGTATAATCATATTGCTGCTATCTGAACTTCGTTTTAGCATATATAGGAATGGGTTATGGTGGTCAACTAGTTGACAGGTCATACAACAAACCACTAACAGCCTAATTATCCTTTAACCTACTAGTCGATAAAGAAAATATGTTGTTTTGTGCATTCTAACAAGCTGCGGTTCTGCCTGCACACATGCACACACATATTAAAGGTTTATTTTAGGTCTGTTGTTATTTCTTGCATTGAATCTCTGCACAGGAGAGTCAACAGCTTGTGTATTGCGCGGCACAGCAAATCATTTGCTCCATAAACTTCCCCTGTGCACCAGCACCATATCTATCATTCAGTGCTGACGGGTGTCACAGCTGCGAGAGAATCCCTGCTCACCAGAGATAAAGCACAGAGGGCACAGTACAAATATATCTTCTTTAGAGAAAGCCCCATGCACCTGCCACCCAGAGGTGCAAGGTATTAAACAATACAGCCAAACCCAGAAAAAAAAAAAGCAGATTATAGAAGAATGGACTGTTGAAAAAGCATACAGTATGAACCTGCTGTACATTCCAGCACTCAAATAGAACAAAGGTTTAAAGGGTAGAATTCATTTGTAGAATAGAATATCAGTTTGTTCCTCATAGAAGGTTATTGACCAGAACAATTTATATCTGTTGGAAATATATAGTTTGTGAATTAGACTATTTTATATCATTATATTAATACCCAAAAATGAAAATTTGCATAAAATTTACTCCCCAAGAGTTTTGGAGAAATTTGGCACTCTGTAACTTGTTCTGCAGTGAATGGTTGCCATCAGAATGAGAGTCTAAACAGCTGAAAAGCATTATTATGAACCGCAATGATTTAAAGCTAAAAATCTTGATGTATTTTGTTTTTCTTTTTTTTACAAACACACAGCTTTTTGCTTCACAGGATGTTAATAGGGGTGGAATGGATTACTTGTGGATTACTGATGTGTTTATCAGCTGTCTGGACTCTCAATCTGACGGCACCCATTCACTGCAGAGTATCCATTGGTGAGCAAGTGATGTCATTATACGTTTCTATAAATCAGTTCTGACAAATAAACAAACTCTTCTGTATCTTTTCTTACTCACTTAAGGCTGAATACATTTTCTGATAATGAAAACAAAATGACAGCATGCAGGTTTAGAATAATATGAGAATGAGTAAATAATTACTTAAATTAAATTTTTTTGTCAATTCATCTTGCAACTCTTTTGCACTATTGTTTCATGCTGTTTTTTGTCTCAAATAACCAGTAAAAGCCAAAAACCTTACCCAGCACAATGAAATGAGAGAGAGAAAACATAATTATGAACCAACTGGATAAAGGAGAAGTCAAAAAATGTTCAATTTTAAGTGTATTGCCATTAACATGTTGGCTCACAAGTCTAAATTACTTTGTGATAATCAACAGCATTCCACACATGCAGTCAATACTTCAGTCATATTTGACCAAGAGCATTTGTTTTAAATGTGCTACAAATGCAGAGACTGAATAGTTCTGGCCTTGACAGAATAGTTTATCACTTTAGTTTATTATTAGCTCTTAAAGATGTTGTTCAAGTTCCATCATATGCTACTTTTATAAAACAGTAACAGCATTATAATAAATAAAACAATGCCTGACTGCCTATTTATTACTGATAGAGGCTTTGAACATGACTCAACCAATCAGGGTTTTGCTTTGTGTTATGATGTGTATTTTTGTGTTTCCGCAGATGATGGGATACAGTTAGTGTAGAGTAGGATTATATTTAAGCATCTACAAAATTAAAATGTAAGTCAGTTCATCCCTGGCTAGAAAGCCGCTCTGCTCTTTGAATGCTATAAGACAGTGTGAAAGTTTATGGAAATATATCACAGATGGTATAAGCAGCAGACAGTAGGTCCTACAGGACTGTAACAGAATTCTAACCTGAACCAAACAAAACACCCACACTGGACACGCTTCTAATAAATTTCAGTTTAAAAGCAAAAGACAGGGCTGGAAAAGCAGGGGTGTTAAAGTGAGAGCATGTAGTGTGTTGTAAATAACACTTGTGCATGTAGTGTTGGCAACGTAGTGCACTCTGTGAACAGTATGAATCAAGGTGGCAGAGGCTGGAGATGTCAGCAGGCTTCTATTCTTTCAATTAGTTTCAAATGCTCGTAAAACAAACCGTTAAGGCACTCTTACTGTGTCTATTTCTGCCTGCATGTTCAGTGTGCAATGGTAATGTCACTCTTACGAATCAAGGGTTTATGTTGACAGTTACAAGATATATTGTGCATCTTGTTAACATCAACATGTTCCCAGGACTGTTGTAACGTAACACTCACAGGCAGCTCTTATCCGCGGATGCGTTTATAAGAGTCTTAATGGATAAAGATCAATGCAACTTAAACTTTAACAGTCTCATGTTTCTAAAGCGCCAGCTGGTTGTGCTAAAACTTCAATTTAGACTTGACACTTTAACACGCTGATACTGGTTTGAATAATATAAAAACTGAACATGTGTAGCCATAATTACAATAAGGACGTACTGTACAAAAAATAAATTAAGGATTTGGTTTTATCTGAATGATCTAAAAACAACAATTCAAAACTTATAATAACTTCAAATACTTTTCTCTGACAGAGTCTGAGTATGTTTCAAACAGTAAGTTTGAATAACTGTTTAGTGAATTGTAGAAATTAAATTCACCAAAGATTGATTTTACCTGAAAACTTACATTTTCTGAAATTTATTGGCATTTGTTTTTCGTAATTTGTGTGTCTCGTAGGCTAGTTAGTCTTTCATATTACAACAACAACAGCAGGTCGTGGCAAAATCTGTAAGTGTGACAACATGCCCCGCTTTCAACGTGCGTGTTTCCTGCGCAATATGATGAACAATTTTCAAAAGCTTTGCGTAAACTACACTTTTAAATCTGCGAAAGTACCAATGCTTTCCAAATCAAACCAACCATAACAAACATTTACTATAGTAAGAAGTGTGACAACTAGTCCCAGTCTCCCCTGTTTATGGAAAGAGCATCACTGTTGCTGTAAAGAATCTCCTGCAATGAGTCAACTCTAACCAACATCAGCATCATAATTATAATAGTGTGTGTGTGTTTGAGCTCACCTTGCGCTAGATCTGATCTGATCTACTGGAATCCGGCAGTCCAGATCTGTGTCTGTGATCATCAGCTGGAGTTAGAGAGAGATCGCACCTGTATCCGGCAAACTTCTCTTATCTCCCACGGCTCGGCTCGGAGCTCAAGCGGTGACACAGTTTCCACAGAACACTTTGGCGAAAATGTAGTAGAACCAGCCCTGACAATGTGCTATCATAATATCTGCTCCTCGCCGTCCATAAACCGTAAGATGGTAAGCGATGATCGGAGAACGCAGAGAGGAGCGCGCGGCGACGCCATCAAACTGCGCGTAAAGCGAGAGCGCACAGATATAAGAGCGCGGGCACACACGTCAGTAATCCAGAGATACTACTAGCAGAGATATGGATTACACTGCTCACACACAAGCACACACACATACTGTACACACGCGCGCGCGTGCTAGCGCGGGTATCATTCTCAGAGCTCGGTTGCAATATTGGGCGTCCCTCTTGAGAAGTGCCTGTAACGGCTTACTTTTGTGGTGTATGGTGTTGTGAATGTATTACTGCGTGACAGTACCATGGTACAGTGATGGCAGCATATGGTGTTTGATATTAACCTGGCTATTTACAAATCATAGTTCTCCAAGAAATGTAAACCATTAATAGTACAGTTGTAGATCCAATGACGATATTGGGAGTCACAGTATTTGTATATGAAAGTACTTGCTCTGCCATGTTTTATTTTGCTGCATGTTTGTTATGTTTTTAAAAATGTAGAAGAGGATTGTTCTCCTCATTTCATGAATGTGTTTTTTCTATAACAAGATTATTATTATTATTTTTTTTTTTTTTACAGTTGACCTATAATGATGGGCCAATTTGATTTGAGTGACTGCTGATATTTAAATGGTAATTGATCATTAAACTGATCATTTGCACTTTTCTGAACTCATGCTGCTTTGATATAATGCCAACTGATAATTATACTATTCTATTCTGTACTGATCTATTCTATTCTGTTCTATTCTTCTCCCATAGTTATTTATATACTAAAGCTATTATAATCTTGAATACACGCACAGGTATTTCCCTCTTTATTTCTAAATCAGAAGTGTGACTGCCTCTAAATGAAGCAGATTATACATGCCTAAATGTGTTTCTGTCTTCACAGTTTATTAACTCCATATTGAGACAGCACTGTTTAATCACACAAAATCTGTTTGTGAAATTGCCCAATTTTTTTTGCTGAACACAAAAGACAGCATTGAATCTTAGAAGTGAATGTGCTATTATAGTGTCTCAGCAGATATGACAGCTGCTTTTGTAGAGCATCCAAACACTTCCATCCCATCACAATGCACATGCAAAGAAGACAGAGGAAGCCAATTCATCCGAGCGCCTGGTAATCGGTGATGCCGCTGTTCATTTGTCTCAAGCGTCATGTGTAGGACCACATTCTGGCACAAGCAGATGCTTTTCATTTTGTTACATTTCACGTTGAACTGTGCACATTTGCTCTCTCTCTTTCAGTGTTCAACTTTACAGCACTAGACACAAAATTTGTTTTATGAGGGTGTTCATTATTTTAAAAGTCATTGATTGTCAGCCATACATGCTGAGTTATACAACAAGACTTACATGCTGTAAAACAAGACGTATATACTGGTTTGCAGGTTGTATAGCTGGTCTCCCAACCTGATTGAATTCCTTTTTTTGGATACGTTTTATCTAGTCAAGCAGGAATCAAACAGCTGGCCAGCTAAACATCAGTTATGACAGACTGGGAGACTGGAGAGAGCAGCTTAAACCAACTAATCAAAGTGTATACTTTTTTTTTTTTTTTAATAGAGAGAAATCGGTTTGAAAAAGAGAGATAAAGAATAACAACTGGAATGTCCCAAAAATATGGATGTGATTTAATTTTTAGTGGTTGCAATGTTTGATTGGATGCCACTTTAACAGAGACTTTTCACTTGTTCAAAAATGGATCCTCAACAAATGGCAGTGAATGGGTGCCATCAGAATGAGAGTCCAAACAACTGATAAAAAAAACATTACAATAATCCTCCAGTCAGTCAAACAATTTCCTGTGAAGTGATGAACACATTTTTTTTTTACTTTAAACCAGTGACTTTGACTAAAATACGAGACTGGAGTCACGTGGAAACTCATATTGACGGCACCCATCCACTGCAGTCTATCCATTGTTGAGCAAGTGATGTAATGCTAATTTTTTCCATATATGTACTAATGAAGAAAATAAACTCTACTTATTGCTTGCCCTGAAAGTGAGAAATATTTTTAATATACAGTTCAGCTTTAAAGTTGTTGTACTTGTTTACAAGTGCAGGTGTGCACATGCATGTTGGTCTGCATCCTGAAATGTCCTTGGCATTTACTCTCTCTCTCTCTCTCTCTCTCTCTCTCTCTCATGGTGTCTCTGAATCAGCAGGGATGAGGCCGTGGGTCTCTCACATGACTGTGCTGCAGGACAGAGCCAGAGGTGGAAGCCAGGCTGTCTGGACAGTGGCTGAAATCTGATGACAGCCGCTGAGAGGAGGTGCTGCCAAACGCCGGCCCGCCGCCGAGACGAGGTCAAACAGGACTCGCTACGCACTGCTTGTATCCCGCCTTGCGTTCCTCAGATCTGACGAGACAAGGATCCAGGCGCAGCTCATTAGACTGCAGGAGAGAGAGAGTGAGTTCTCACCCGCTCCCGTTTGGCCTCTAAAAACAGTGTGCTTAATGGACTCATGTAATAGCTGCAGGGCTGAATCACACTACTGTCGAATGCACACATCTATTTTCATTTTTAGCAGTTTTAGCAAATGAATTCCTTTGATAGCGCTGACATCTCACTGCCTTTGTGGTGCATCTGCTTGTTTTTGGCTGAAGCTGTTTGTATTAAATTACTTTAGTCTTGGTTTTGGTGAATATTTTTAAATACATTTTTCATTTGCATGATTCAGTATTTCTGACAATAAAAAAATAGATCAAGTTAAAACACCATGCAAACACCTCGCACATTTTCTAAACCTATCCAAAAAAAAAAAAAAAAGAAGCTTCTATTGTTTTAACAATATTTAATTGTTACAGAAAATCTGAAATTCAGTAGTCATCTTATTCATTTTCAGGCAGAATGCATGATTGTCTATTAACTCCATAACTAGGGGTTTGAATCCTGACCTAACTTGAAGTAAGGTTGGTTTATTTGTCATTTGCACAGCTTGTTCTGGGTATGCTGGGCAATGAAATGTTTCCACTTATTTTTAAACTTATTTTAATCAATTGCATTTGAACTCGAAAGCATGCAGATAGCTATTTTTATTTTCAGTATTTTTAGCAAATTAACTCTCTCTCTCTCTTGATGGCACTATCATAATGCTTGATTGGTGCAGCTGCCTGTTTATTGGCTTACAGCTGTTATAGATTAGTTTAGATTGTTATTTATTTATTTGTGGAGATTTTAGACTTTTGATTGTGTTAGTCTTTACAGTATGTAGTAAAAAACAACTAACGAATTCTATGCAAACACTTGCATATTTAAATATGCTAAGTTTGTATATTATATAT
>JAUMHP010000063.1:17176932-17200156 GCA_032361065.1 Enteromius trimaculatus
CTTCACTACCTGCATTTGGTGCTTATCAGTTTATTTCAAAGGTACAAAAAAGATTTCTGTAATTTAATAGGTTGGTGCAGTAAATTAACATTATGCCAGTTAATGAAATTACAGTATTTAACTGTACATTTAACTGAAAAACCACAGCTGCTAGTTTTTTACCGTAATTTTTTTTTTTTTTTTTTACAGTGTATCTTCTTCAGTTAACCACAGGAGACACAAACAAACAAACAAATGGTGGAATGTATCATATTTACAAAAATGGTGTGATTAAGTTAATTCTAACAGCTCTAATAGCTGCAAGTTGTATTTCCTCGCAGAAGAAGGGAAGTTAAACACCAGAATAAGTCTTTCAGTGGTTCATCGCCATGAAATCACATCCTTACAGATCTGTAGTGTCACTAGTATGCACAAATGTATTTCACTGGACCTGAGAAAATGTTTTTGGCCTCTCCAACACAGGATGTCTCAGGATGTTATAGAAACCAGAGTATTTCACACTCACCGCAGACGTACGAAGACGAATGCATGGGTAAACTTTTAATAGGTCACTGTGAAAACATACTTCTCAGCAGTTTGACAGTGAAAATGTTCACTGGAACATGCAAACAGCTGTACGTGACCTTCTTGGAGATGATAGTTATTTGCTGATCTTATTTTTAACTGTAGACGTCAAACATGGCAAGTGAAGTTACAGATGTTTATCGTGACACCTACTGGGGTATCAGCTTTCAATTATTTAGTTCACACATAATGACATTTCAAATAAATGTTCTTTTGAATTTCTATTCTTAAAAACGTAACATGGTGTTCACAAAAAAAATAATAATTATTAAAGCACAAAATAAGCATATTATTGGAATTTCTGAAAAATCATGTGATGCTGAAGACTAAAGTTTGGTTTGGAGTTAAAGAGTTTTTGGAGTTATTTAATTTAAACGTTTAATATTTCACAATATTACTGTTTTTTAGTATTTTTGATAAGACGTATTTCCCAAAAATATCTCCTCTTTGACCACTCCCTAGTAAAAAAAGTAATACATTTAAAATATATTTATTTTATACTAAGTATAGTTAAAATCCAATAACATATTTACTGATAGATAACTCGAGACCTACCAATATAAAAATTTTAATTAAACTTTATTTGGAATATTACTTGTACACAATGCATATTTCCTATTAACAAGCTTAAAGTGTGTGGTAATGTCACTTTTAATGAAGATTTGTGTAATATTGCCCTTTAAATGCAACATTTTTAAAGTGTACCTAAATTATGCTTGGAATAGTTCCACTTTAGCACAATCAAATATAAGTATGTCTTTAATTGGAATTCAGCACTACTTCCGCACAATTAAACTGTATTAAGTTCAAAATCTGTTGTTCCAATTTAGCAGACTTTAAGTATACCAGTTTAACTGTACTAAACGTACAATTGCATGGCATTTTATTAAGTATAGAAAATATAAAAATGTATTTGTAGTATACTGAGTATGAAATAAATGTAATTAAAATACATTTAAGTGTATTTATTTTTTCACTAGGGCTGGTAGCAGTTCTTTTGATATTGTTTTTTTTTTGTTTGTTTGTTTGTTTGTTTTTGTTTTCTACATTATTTAATTATTTTAGCAAGCAAAGCAACATGTGCATTTTCCGTTTGCGAAAGCTTCCGGGCTTCTATCACATCATCGATCTGCTTAACTCAATTAGGAAGAATGCAGGATGTGGCTTATAAGGTTTGGAAAAGCCATTCATTTCTTCAGCTAAAAATACAGAAAGCTCTATACGATCCCTGTGTGGCGGTTCTAACAGAGCAAACCGTGATCAGATTGGCTGAAGCTTGAAATTCTCCACTGACATCACCCACACAATGATGTGTGTTAGATCTGATCCCGAGGTGGCGAATATGATTTTGTCATTTACTCAGCACAGGTCCTCCCTCGAGTTCACAAAACAAAAGCATCTGGTAACAAGAACTTACATGGCTCGTCTCCAGACTCCCCCTTCCAGGTTAAAAACCAAGGGTCAGAGTTTATCACCCCAGCCTCGAGCACAGCCATAGCGGTAGATAATGAGGAGAGGGGTCAAAGTTCACCAGGCTTCAGTGCACAGGTCATGGGGAGTTGAACCCCTCTGTAAGTTTCAACCGTCAATTGGTCCATGAGTGGACATTCCCATCCATTCAATATTCGGCAAGTCGGAGACGTGACGTGCGTGGTGACTTGCACACTTTGAGCGTGTTGTGGAGAGAACTTCATTTCAGACTTGCAGGCCATAGCGAACTGCATACTTGAAGCTGAAATGTCTTATTTGCACTGCAGAGCGATTTATCCTGTTTTGCAGGGTGGCTTGCTGGCGGGACGCCCAGTGGAATCGGAGCCAAAGCATGTGTCAGGAGACTGAGAGGGGGTAATTCTGCAAACCGAGTTTCTGCAAGAAGTGCCAATTCAGAGATTGAGTGATATCAGAGCAATACTGATTTTTTTTTTTTTTTTTACCTATTTCCTTAAATTTCCTGTTGAATTCCTTCTCATGTTCTTTTAAAACATGTGTAAGAACACAACAGAACTGCTTCTGAAAGGAAACTTATTAATCAGCAAAAGTGCTTAAGTGACATGCTTAACAGCTCAGTCCTAAACCGGTTTCTACAATAAAAAACCTGTTGTCTGGTAAACTAAAAATGTAGTTCACGTGGGAACATCAAACTTTGATAGGAAAGAAGGACAGCTACATCACAAAAGTGTATAGGACCTTCAAAGGCTGAATTGAGTTCTTGCAACAAGGGTATTTTTTATAAATTATTGATCAAAAGAATATGGTTCGGTACGAATACATGTACCATTACAGACAACAATAGAACTGCAATGTTCCCATGCAGTTACAGAAACGTAGCACATCTGTAAAATAGTCCATGTGACATAATATGTTCATTCGTAATTTTATAAAGTTACAGGAATGTTTTTTGTGCAAAGAAACAAATATAATTACTTTTTTCAACAATTCTGCTCCTCATCCCATCTGCTGTGGCGCACCACCATTGTGGCATGACGCATTTGTTTGCTTCTGCTTCAAGTAAACAACGCAAGCACATGGTTTTGCTGCTTGCGCAACATGCATCATGCCTTGCTTACATGAAGCGGAAGCAAGCACATGCATCATGATTGGTTCGCAGTGATATTGCCAAGTAAGACATGATCCTGGATTTAAGTCACTGTCCAAAAATTTAGGCTTATCCCAATCCCTACTCCTAAACCTAACTCTACCCAAAATGTATTCCTAAAATCAGTGGGAAATGATAGCTGATTAGGGTGTAGAAGCACCTTACCCTAATCATAAGCCTAAAAGAGATATTTCCTGAAAAACTATCCCTTAAATCTGATTGGTTGATTGGAATGTTGATCCAGGAACATGTTGTACTTGGAAAAATCATGCTCATCCATCATGACATGATGACATGACATCATTCTCGACATGAGTAATTAATGACATATTTTTTTGGATAAACTAACCCTTTAATGCCTGGTTTTGTTGTGAATACATACTTTATATATTGTGACAACATGCTCCATTGTATTGTCGGGAAAAACTATCATTTGAATGCTGTGTCTTTTTTTTCCTTGGGCAATAATGCTGGAAATGCCACATTTTTTTTACTTTAAAGTATATTGCTATCCACCTTTTTCCTCGATGTGGAAGTAAACCTATGGGTGATGCTATTGGTAAATAATGATAAAACTGTTTGCACTGTGTTCATAATTATGATAACATGTTAAAATAACATAAGACAGACACATTTTTAATATCAAGCATTTTTGCACAGTTAAAAATAGCTGGATGTGGATGAGACCGCAAACTATACCCAAGGAATTTACAAAAAGGCGCATAATATACTCACTTTGGGAACTTTTCACAGAAGTAAATATTGTGACAACTAGCCATGGCCTTCTTTATTACTGAAAAGAGCTTGACTAAAACCTTAAGCCATGAAATCCATCACTAACTACTTCTCACAGTTTGTCATGCTGGATATACGAGTACATTGCAAGTCCTCACAGTTTCCTCAAAGAGACGTCCTACATGTGTTTCCGCGTCTGAACGATTTCTGCATCACTGACTTTCTGTATCACAGTTTATGCAGGAAATGTTCTGTTTAAACTATGCACAGGTCATAATTTTATGGCTCATTTGGACCCTTGAAGTTATGAGCAGCAACACTTTGGACATAAAACATTAATCAGGGTGAAAAACTGCTGTGATTTATGTCTGTTTAAATGTGCAGTGAGCGGAGACAGAGACAGGTTTACATGTCTCTTTGAGTCACCCCTCAGGCAGCAGCCCCCCTGCATTCACCAGAAAACTGCAAACAGTGGAATACACATTCACTCTAGCTAAGCCAGTAAGTTTATTTTATCTTGTACTTATTACGTCTAGCCGAATTAATTGTCTCAGTCCTGCTCTTACAATAAAATATAATCCTTTTTGTAACTAACAAATAGTCCCACCCTAAACTCACACCATTAGTTGAACAAATTTCACTGCAATTAGTTGTCTCTGAGTATTAAATTATGATAGCAGATTTTTAATTTTTTGACATTTTCCATTAAAACTGACATGTTTTAGGTTTCAAGAATTTAAGCATGCAATATGCTACCTGGTTTCATGGCATAAACAGACCTTGGTGCACTTTTTAGCGAGACATGAAATATGTACCAACAAGTACATAACACTAGAGGCAGTAAAACTCGGACACCTTTTATTCCTTTTTACCCAAGTTTGAATTACTAAAGTGTAATTTTAGCACAATTACTTGAAGAATACCATGTAATGACTTAAAGACAATATTAATATGCTGGGATATTTGAATGTTAGAATCACACATGTCCTGCTTCATATCTATGGGTTATCATAGATGGTAGGTTTGTTGAGTAGCTCACAGAGTACCGAGACGTACTTGAG
Organism: Enteromius trimaculatus; assembly: GCA_032361065.1. NCBI lineage: Eukaryota > Metazoa > Chordata > Actinopteri > Cypriniformes > Cyprinidae > Enteromius > Enteromius trimaculatus. The sequence continues at coordinate 17,181,889 of JAUMHP010000063.1, forward strand.
AGGCGAGGAGTTCCGGTTTGAATCCTGTGTAACCACGGATCAGCAAACATTTAAAAATTGAGTAAAAGGAACGTTTTAATAACAGTTTTGCATTTGCTAACGCTATCGAGTAAGTTTAGGGTTGCATTTTGTGTGGGGCATATTTCCAACATAATACAGCATTAACATTTAACTACAGTTCACGGATATTTCAAGTCTGAACTGCCACAATACATACCTATATGAATGTATTTAAATGTGCCAGGGTTCAAGTATTGAACCTGTGATTTAGTGCCACCCAGTGGACATTTCTCTTTGAAAGTGCGGTGAAACATGCAGCAAGTCACTTTTTATAACTAATGTTAAAATATTATATTATTTTTCAGAGGAGCCAGTGGGATTGTGTTTGTTTTGCTATTTGTTAAGAAAAAAGTCTTCTATTTGTAAAATTAACAATTTTGTTTAGAGAGGCTTTTTGCTGCTAAGCCCAATGTGATTTACTGGAATGTATCATTTACTGTCAGTCTCCAGAAACAGCCGTGATGCATGTCTGTGGCTATGGCTGTGAACGGGCCCAGTCCCAGGATTTCACCTCAAACCACAGGGGAAAAAACAGCTCTTCATGTCCCTGGTCAGCCGCTCATGTGTGCAGGAACCGATGGCTGCAGGCCGGAGTGACTGGTCGTGTCAAGCAAGGGTTTGTGCTGTCATGTTATCTCTAGAGTCCTGTTTCACGTCGATGTGCACACTCACCAAAACACACATCGCTGGAAACGCTTGGCCGCAAGCTACTTTCCCATCCAGCTGCGATGTGGAAAGCACATTTGACTTCTGCTAGTTTTTAAGCTTTCAGTATCATGTCATTTCAGAACGGCCATGGTTTGTAACCGATATTGTCTCAAAGGTCCCACTCTTTCTCCACTTGCTCTTGGGTTTGCTGCAATTTTAAGGAGCTTATTTTTCCAACAGAAGCCAAGCTACTTAACTTGGAAATATGAAAACAGTGTCATGGAGTCACATTTTTTCAAAAGCCATTTTTTTTCTCCTTCGAGAACATTGTAATCCATCAAATCTTAGTAGTGAAAAGAGAAGCTGTGTGCATGTTTACACACACATTTACTTGGAGGCATACCAGACTTATGTTGTTTTATATAAAGCTAATTAAGACTACAGACTAACCAAAATCCTTAATTTGACCTCTAATTAGTTTGCATTCTTAGAATAATAATAAAAATATTACATATTATAATAAATTAGCTTTAATGTTGAATATATATATGTGTGTGTGTGTGTTTATTTATATATGCATAATTCAAAAGGAAAGCTAAACTGTACAATAAATGTGATTGCAGTATGATGCATTCATATTTTCCTCATTGCTTTGTATAGCGATGTGCCATGTGTGCAACAAGTAATGCACAAATGTCACATCCCTACAAAACAATGAAAAAAAATATGAATGCATCATACTGCATCTGTATTAAAATATACACTTTTTTGTATTCAAATATACAAATAGTTCAGAAAATAAATACATTTTTTTAAGTTTTCATTTGTACATATTAATTATTTCTTTGGCTACACTTTTTTTTAGTTGGCATTTTTATAATATATTGTCCTAATAATATGGCTCAATACCATCCTCAAACGTCCCTTGAGCACTGACTACCCTCTTCCTTCCTCTGTCTGTTACAATAGTCCTTCCCATCTCAGTGAGACAAAGTAATGTACAACTTTTCAGACTAATTAGTGATCCAAAGGGTTTGGCTGCCTGGCTAATTGGAAACCTAAATGCACGATTAAACAAAGAGAGAGAGGCAGGGCGCAGCAGGAACGCTCTTCTCCACATTCCACATGAGATGTTTGCTTTAGATAGTGAAAGTTTTTGTCCTTCCGAGAGCTCTCGTTAATTTTACTTTCTCAAGAGCCTCTGGTTAAATAAAGCAAGAGAAAATCCACCGATGGGCCCTATTGTATAGATTTATGGAGCATTAATGATCATGATTTTTCCACTTTCAAGTTTTAATAATCAGCAAGAATGAAGCACTGATGTTTTTATAGTGCATACAAATTTAATTAAGAAATGATGCCTAATGATGAAATATAACTTGGATATTTGCATGTTTTATTTAAAAACAGTGGTAAATTTGGTTTTGCAACAGTGTGATGCTGTTAAAATGTCTTTGTTTTCTACTTATTTTTGCACGAAATATCCCCTGTGTAAAGTAATTTCTACTTTTCTTTGAATGAATCGAAACATTTGAATCAATAATACAGTGTTTTTTTAGGTCCTACCTGGAGTCTGAGTGGCGTGACCCGCGGAGAACTGCATGGGAATGCACAGATCATTGTCGATGGGAAACTTCTCGCACTGCAGCATCTCCGGCCAGGGAAAGCCGTAAGTCTCCATGACCGGAGCGCAGCTGTCCCGCACCGACTCACATAGAGACCGGCAGGGGTAGATGGGCCGGTCCAGGCACACTGGAGTGAAAAGAGAACAGAGGAACACCTGTGTATCAGCGTGACATCGCTTTGCTAGAAGGGGCACCCAGCTGCCCGCCTGCTGCTTGACCTCAGGCATGGTCTCGTGGTCCAGTAGGTTTGGCAGGCGCATCTTTTTGTAGCCCACGTTGTAGCAGAGCCGCAGGTCGGCTGGAATATCCACACACTGTGGCTGCTTGGCATAGAAGCGGCCGTTGTGGAAATTGTCCGATTGCCAGCTGTAGTAGTCGTACTCCTCTGCCGAAGCGGCTGAGGTGAGCAGAACCAGCGCTAGGGTCACAGCCTGGGTCAGAGACACCTGCCTCTTCTGCTCTGCCATGCTTTTAAAGTCCTGGTGTTATTCAGAAGAGGAATTGCGGGAGGTGGTTCAAAAAGATGAATTTTAATCCTTTTTGTTGTTGTGTTTGAAAAGAAAAAGGATAAAAAGGTGCTGGTTCTGTCCCTGTTCCTTCTGGTTGTCCTGCGGTTTGATGCACTTAAACTCCTGGTAGCAGGCAGTAGAGGCAGATCTCAGAGCACAGCTCTTTTCTAGCTTGACTCAAGTGCACCTAGTGTATAAAAGCCAGTGGACTCAGGGCCCTATGAGCTGACAACCCCTGAGTAAATCTCAACCCACCCACCTCCCACTGGTTTCCCCTGTCCACTCAAAGCCCCTCCCTCTTTCCCAGCCACAGCCAACTGCTGCGCAGTGGGCGGCACCCCCGCAGCCCACCCCCCTCGCAGACACTTCTACAGGCAGACCACGCGCTGTCCTGCAGTACAATGCGTGTGTGGAGTGCGCTGGGCTCATTCAGTTTCTCTTTAGAGAAGAGAACACACACACATTTTCCACACACATCTTTTGCCCCGGCCTTTCACATTCCACGTTATTAGGAAATAATCAGAAGGCGGTAAAAAAGATTCATCTACAGGTGGTCAGGGCTTTTGGGCTGTGCTGTTTGAGATATGCTAATGCTGCTGCTGGATGTGAATAGAAACTGGCTTTCTCTCTGTCTCCTTCTATCATTCGCTGTCACACCGTGGGGCCCAAAATTCAACCCACAGCCACCTAGCAGCAGGGGGCCGTACTGCCATATTACAGCCGCCCAAATTGAGCAAATATGCTGATAGATCTTTATCTGTTAGCTAAGCTTTTATACAATTTACTTGATATGCGTTTCGGTGGGCTTTCCTTTTTTTATTGTCTATGTTGTATAAAGCAGGATATAGATAGATAGATAGATAGATAGATAGATAGATAGATAGATAGATAGATAGATAGATAGATAGATAGATAGATATAGATAGTTTTGATGAGTTATCTTTAGAGATTAGTGATTAGTGCAGTGGGGGAAAAAACAGGCCAGGAATAGTGCATTAAATGGGCGGCATACAAATGACATAGCAAACTGTGGTTACAGTAAATCTAGAAAGCTAACAGAATGCGGTTAGCAGACTCTTTGAATGTTTGCTTCTTGAATTTTTACTAGCTGGCAGAGAGCGTCATACATTGCATAAGTGTTTTATATGTGACAGCAAATTCTGCAAAAAATACTTATTTTAGTGTAGAAAGTGGTTTGAAATTTAGTTTGATAGACTTCCATAACTGGTTCTTTATGAAGTTCATATTTTTTTTAAATCCAGGACTGATCACTGTGGGACTGAACTACAATCGCCCGCTCTCTAGAAATGGAAACTTTTTGTGTCCTGTTGTGTTTTGCCCAGATTGTGTCAAAGACTGAAAGAAGCACAATTTTATGCTCCTCAGAAATCAATAATCACTACAACGGATATAAATGAGATTATAGTGATGATGAGGAATGTTATTGGGGCAAATATTACGATGATATTTTGTGACTATGAGGAATTTTCAGAAATCAGCATATAAATCTGATACCAAGAGATCGCAATAAAGTCAACTTTGTGTGTTTTTAAGCATTGATAGGAATAATACTTTGTGGCAATTGATACACAGAGACAATATATCAATTTATCATTCAGTTTGGGGGACAAAAGGATATTTATAAAAATGTTTTATGGCTGTAATTTAATTCCAATCTAATTAGAAATAATTCTTAGTTGAACATAGCTCCTTACTATCAGATGTAGTGAGTGGAAACTGCTGTGTGAGCAGGTTCTCATTAGATGGGACATGCTTTTCATTGTAGTCCCTTAAAAGACAAACTCCTTCAGCAGGCTTCATCAGCATGCAGGGCTGTGTTAATTGGCTATTCAACTCTACACTTCAACTTTCTCCAGCTTTGTGATTGGCTCAGCATTTAGAGATTAAGTTCAAGCACCACTGGAAGTGCACTTTCAGCCAAATGCTGAAGAAAGGATTTGGAGTGACTATTAAAAGGGTTAGTTTCAGGGTGCTGGAGGGGTGGCCCAATGCCCAGATATGCTCAGTAAATTCTTGCTTGATAAGCCGGGCAAGGAAACCCTGAAAATTGAGAGATCGCTCTGGTCAAATGAGGGCAAGGGATGTTTATTTCTTCATAGTAAATGTTATTTTAAAAGAAAATGTAAATGTTAACACAGTGCACAATAGAAATATGTGTTTCGGTTGGAAACAATAATATCCATGGAGATTGTTTTTCTGTGTTTTAGATTGAAGTTCTCTTCTCTGAGGTAAAGTTAATGTCATCTGGGTGTGATGGACAAACAATCCTAACGGAATGACTGCGATTAGAACATCGTTGCATGTGCTTTATAGTTTGTTTTTACATTCCTTACAAACTGATGTAATATATATACTGTATATGTTTTTAAGAGTGAAATGTCACAAACAATCCAATGTGTTCTGTGTATTTCAAAGTATTGTGAACATTTTTGAATGCAGATAACCATAAAATGTTTATAACATCTGAAAACTAATAAGCAAAGTTGAAACCTTTGTGCGAAAGGCCCGATTTTTTTGCATCCACTATCTGAATGTTCTGTTTTTAGTTATCGGCCATGATTGTTTTAATTATTGTAAATCCAATACTTCTCTGTATACAGAGTTTCTGAATGTCTTGTGAAAAAATGGAAGGGTCCACAAATTAAGGCCTTAAAGTGTTGTTTCCTCCGCAAAATTAAAGTATAGTCATTAATCGCTCCATCCACATGTTGTTCCAAAGCCCAAAAGCCCTATTTGAAGCTCCCGGATGAAAACCGAGAGGTTCGCGATTGTCCTATTGGCTGCTACGTAAACACCGCAGGTCCAGCAAAGTATGAAAAACATTGATCGTTTTTAGTCCATCTGCCATCAGTGGTTCAAATATAATGGTATGAAGCGTCGATAATACTTTTTGTGTGGATAGAAAACAAAAATAGTGACTATAGTCATCAAATTTGACATTGAATGGCAGTTAATGAGACAGCTTTTTCATGATGATGAGCTTGAATTAAAAAGTTGTGTACTCTAATATTGGGTGTTCTGTACACATTTATATTTTTAACTTATTGTTCCCTTCCATTTATTCCATTAAGTCTTATAGTATGTTAAGTAAAAATCGAGATTTGGTTTTCTTGTCTACTCTGACTATATAATCAAGGGCTTGTCAATTTTACAATTTATATTTTGGAGTCAGAGGATTGAATCACAAAATTAATTTCCAACAATCTTAAGTGTATCTTAAGGAAGTTTGTTATAAAATCACAGTCGCTGAAATGTGATGAAATACAGGGGTACGTTTCTTACCGCAGATTTGACTTGAGAAAGACCCAAAATAAGTACTTTCGCTGGCAAATGAGTTCCACAGAAACCACTTGGACACACCGGACTGTGAACCAATTTATTTATTATCCCTGGAAATGCAAGATCACATTTTCACTGTATTAGACTCATTGCCTGGCATGACTGAAGGGACGCCGTACTTGCAAGGCAGCCATGGAGTCAGGCATGCTTGCGGGAAACGCACTTCAGTTTGGATTGCGCTTCCCCCAATCACAGGCGGGTCTTTAAGGGGCCCTTGAAAAGATTGTGGTCATGGAGCAGAATTCAAAGGGACAGATCAGAGAATAAAGGGCCCTCAAAGCCAGGTTCTGCAGAGGATGGAGGAGTCCAGGAGTCTTGGGGGTCTACACATGCAGGCGATGATGTGAAACTTCCACTGACATTAAAACATTAAAAGAGATGAAAATGAAGTATAGTTGAAGTGTATTAAACATTTATATGTCAAAGGATTTAATAATAATAATAAAACATTTATAAAAAAAGGCTTAGTGGAGGGCCTCTAAAATAGAATAAATTGTGCCACAATTCAGCTTGTTTGGAAGATTGTTTTATTCTTAAAAGAAAAAGAAAAAATGGAATTGTCGCTTTTTATATCGGAATTCAGAATTGTTTATGTCTCACAATTTGCTATTTTTGTCTTAAAATTGTAAATTTACATCTTGCAATTTAGATTTTTTTCTTGAAACATTTTTGTTTTTACGAAACTAACTTTTTTTCTCACATTTGTGAGTTTACATCTTGAAATTCAAACCTTGTTTCTTCAGTGTTTTGAGTTTACATTTTGCAAGTTTATATCCTAATTTTGAGTTTTTACACTAAATTCTAAATTTGTTTTTTTGTGTGGCATTTGTTTATGTGTGTGATTTAATCTATGCAATTAAATAAAAAAAGTAAAAGTGAATCTTTTTTTTTGCTGCAGAAATGCAAGCAAAGAGTAAGAAGTGTCACAATGATCTTTTTTAAAATCTTTTGGCAGTAACAAACATCCATTAACTTGGCATCTATGTTACTTTGTCAGCACATGGTGGAAGAATTGGAATACAATACTAAATCACACTACTGCCATGTTCTGCGCACATTTAACATTTATGTAATGTTATCATAATAAAATAGGGTTTCCAAATGACATGCCATTGGAAGCTGTAGATATTTAGGAAGTACACACACAGTCACTACAGATAATTCATCACTCCTTAATGGTAATTTGCATGTTGCCTCTGCTTATAATACCAAACTACTGTAACTTAGCAAACAAATGACAGTTTGTGTTGGGCAAAGTCTCTGATATCTAATAGTCTAGCATGTGTCAATTGATTAATGCCAAACCTAGAGTAATTATGAAGTTCTCTGCCTTCTTTACACATATAGCAAGTGTCAGCAGTGTTGAAACAAAATGGGTATTCAGACAATTCCAAACTTTCCTCAACTGTCTCGCTGGCAAAAATATTTCTGCAGAATGTGGCTTTTGAACAGGCAGACTCGAATTCCCTCCAGAGGATTTTCTTAATCATCTTATATGCCCTGCAAGGATGCCCGTGGCTCAGCTGCCATAACAGTCTACAGCAGAGAAACGGCTTTACAGATCCTGTAAGCGATATTAGCTATTCAGGAACTCCACCAAAGGAGACTTTAACACTAGTCTTAGTACTCCCTTCACTTCCATTCATAGGCATGTCAAGTGTGGGAGAGAAGAAATGCAAGCACAGGCAGAAAAGTTTGGACTTCTGCTGCACATTAAAGTTTGGTGACTTGCCAATGTCTAATGATGTCAATGTAATAAGTCCTAAACCCAGAAACTCAAATAGACTTGTGATTGTGAGAATTGTTGTCCTTCCGGTAACAGGCTTCATCAGTAGCCTACCCACTAGTGGTCCCGCTTTTAAGAAATTATTTGGACCGCCCCAGCCCGCCCTGCACCACTGTATCTATTTTTACAACCCGCCCCGCACCCGTGAACATTAAATAGACATACTTTAGGTATTGTAATTTAAGCCTGAAAGTGCTTGGAAACATCGCCCTGTAAACTGGTAACAACATATTGTGAACATGAACGATAAATCTGGTCATATTAATAACAAGATAATGGTACACATTTCAAACATTTACAAAGCAGCGTTTTTTCATTTATCACACAGAATTCTTCATTTAGCATTTTTACGTACGCTGTGCAAAAATGCATCCACTGTACCAGGGTTTAATTTATTTCACCTGGACTCCAGCACCCGGCAAGCAGAGCTGAATATGCGCTCGCTTGATGCGCTTACGGCTGGCAGTGGTAGCTTCTTGGCGCTTTCGTGACTTGTCACGTTACGTAACCTTATCAAAGAACTTAATAAAATATGAAAATAGATATTCCCAAATATTTAATATAGGCTATAGGGAACTGCACGCAACATTCTTGTTTAATTTAATTTTGTTTTTATTGACCCGCCCCACAAATAAAGTGACAATTTCTTTACCCGCCCCGACCCGCGGGTTACGAGACGACCCGCGCATAACTTGAAAAGGGTGGTAGCTAACAAGTTGATAAACGGTAGCCTACTACAAAAGGGACGTTAAATATTGTCCCACCAAGCATGTAAAATCATCGACTCGTAATCTGAATTTACAGCATCAGAATGTTTATACTCACACGCTCTTGCGTTTACTTTCTTTTAAACATTTTAACTCAAAGTTTAACTAAAGATTTTATTTTAAAAAAATTTAAAGATTTGTCAGAAGCTCGATGGTGCCAGTGCCAGTCAATGCAGTCTTGCTGTAGTTTCTTTACTGGGCCTATTGTTTATTAAGCCGAATTTCCACCACTGATTAATAAATAATTATTTTAATCTCACAATTCTGACATTTTTTCTTAACATTTTACAGAAATAGCATGTTTTTATCACGCAATTCTGACTTAACCAGCTTTATAACTAACTTTAGCTAACTAACGTTTATTTTAGAATTCTGAGATAAAAAGTCAGATTTGTGAGATAAAAAGTCGCAATTAACCTTTTTTTCAGTGGTAGAAATGGGCTTTATATTCCAACTTTAGAGTAAACTGTAAACTGTTACTACCCCACTTTTTCTTGTTCTAATTATTATATGTAACTTTAGTAAATTTCAGTATTTAAATAAATAAAACTGTAATTTAAAAAGTGCAACTGTTCGTGTATAGAATTGGATACGCCCACTCTTCTCAAAGCCCCGCCCCACAACATGAACACACAGAAAAAAGTGTTTTGACGCCGCAATAATCAGCGAGAAAAGTCACAGTAAGAAGAGATAAAACCACATAATTTTGATGTCAGTATCAGCAAATGTTAACACTGAACACCTTGTACAGGTACCATGACTCTCAGCTTCCGGTGTTATTGGTAAAGTTATTAACATCTAGGATTTATTTAGTTTTTTCTGTGCTGTTATTTAAAATAGGCTTACAGAATCATATAGGCTTAGCTCAGTGATGAAAAGCCTGTCGACCAGTTTTGGATGGTTCTACTCTTGTTTTGGCTGTTGGGGTTTTTCTCTTTCCGCATGCTGTCTTCATCTGACCTTAAACAGAATTATGTTACTTATGATCGGCAGCTCGCTTCTGCTCTGTTTGCGTTTGCTCAGTATGTGGTGTTACCCATGTGGAGAACGACTCCAAGAGGTGTTAAGGAACCTAGTGACTCGTCTTCATGATTCTTCTCAAGATTCTTCTCATATGACTCATAGTTTTCCAAAGAGTGTTCCAGCACAGCAAGAGCAAAGCATGTTTATTTACTCTGTGTGTAACCCTTATGCCCTTATGCCTATCCATACTGGTCCACACTAACCACCTTTGCACCTTCCTCTATTCAACTAAGCAGATTATACATTTTTCATCGTATTTATTTATTTTTATTTTATTTTATTGAAGCCACTGCAAAGTATTTTAATAAAATTGTTTTTACAGCAGAACTTGAGTGTGATTTTTTTACATAAAAGTATGTTATGATGTTAAAATAGGCAAGCACAACTTTTTTTTGCAGGTGGCTATTTAGAACCAGTTCAAAATATTTTTTCTTAAATATGAAGCTTAGTATATTATTAAGGTAAGATATAACATTTAACCACTATAATGATGCATTTTTGTTAAATGCTAAAGTTACTTTTATTATATGAAAACAGCAGAAGTCATTCTACAAAAAAAATTTGTTTTGTGTTCCACCAACACAAAATCTGTTATTAATTAATAAACTGATAGCATAATGACAGGAAAGCAGTTCATTTTGTAATATAATTTTGGATAAAACGTTTTTCGATTTTGATACATCCTCTACAGAATTGATATGTCCTTGTTGGAAAGGTGTTGGAAGCATTTGAGGGAGACATCCTTGTTCTATACATGGCTGTCATACTCTGTTATGAGCTCTAATGCAATTAAAAACCTCCCTGTTTGCAGAACAATTACAGATGCCCAGAGGTCTGCCAGATCTCATCTGTTTTCCTTCACCACACAAAATCACTCTCATTCTATTGTATTACTAATGTTGTTCTTTTCCTTTTCCCTCCCTTTTTTTTTCTTTTGAGGTGTTTTAGTGTTGCTGCCAGGTGAAACAAGATCACGCTGTTGCCTGTGGTGCGAGGAGAGAGAAAACGGCAGTGAGGATGATTTCAAGTTGCCCTTTCATATTAAGTCAAAAGCATTACGTACTCAACACCAGAATAAATAGACTAAGATGGTACAGCCTACGGTGTGTTCACTAACCATATAATGCATATTTTACAAAAAACTGGCAAGTACTATTAGAAAATAGGCAATTACAATTTGATTGGATAGTGTTTTTGCATTTCTGGCAATGGGGGTCCAGTCTAACTGGAAAAGCCATGTTTACAAGGTTCTTGGTTTATACAAGTGCTTTTTGATAAGTTTGGCAGATTAGCAGCATAAAACATTTGGCTGACGTTTAGTTTTGTTTGAGGCACGTAGTTGCCAGTGAACTAGACATTTGCGACTGGACATAAATTGTGATCATAATGTTTGCACTCATTATTGTTAATTTGTTTGGTGTTTTAGTACAACTTACAATAGAGAGTTCTTTTAATGTTTTTAGCTTTTTCTTTTTTTTCAATGCTAGTCCGCTATTATGGTGTCAACCATAATACCATATAAACTGTGATTGGTTGCTTTAAACACTGGTCATTTTTGTGCAAGTATGTTTTTTTTGGACAGAGTAAGATGCAGTTTGGACCAAACTTGTGCCATCTAGCTATTCGAGATTACCCAATACACGTCCCAACCACAAGAGGGGGTGGACAGCATGAAGGGAAACAGGATGGATATAGCAGACCTTTCTTGACATTACCAAGGGAAGGCTGCTCCTTCAAGTCAAGGTTCATGTGCTGGACAGAACTTTTGCATAAATTGAGATTAAATTTGGTCAGGCTCCAGAGCAGGTTACTGCATATGAAGTCATAAAGTTCTACTGAATCTATTATGTCCCAAGACTGGCTAAAGCCAGTTTGACATAATCCAGGGGTGTGCAACAGGATCTGTCCCCTTGAACATCAGCATAGGAACTCTGACGTATAATTACTGAGTAAGCTTTCATTCGGCATTTGATCAGTCACAGCTGCTGTGCAATCATGTACACCGAGAGCCAGCGTTCAGTGTAGTTTTTCTTCAACACCAGCAGGAAACTGGACCCAAACCAAACCAGCCTGTTCTGATGGCTGTTCTAAGTTCCATTCTGACAGCTTATATTCAGAAGACACAGGACCTTATTGATGAAAATGTGAATGCTCTTTTGTTTTTCCCTTTGCTTTGCTAAACTGGCCACCTTCAGGTTGATGTTTTTGTCTTCAGGATGTGTGGCCTTGTGTTTCAATGATCCTTTTCCTTTTCAAAATGCAACACTTTCCAAGAGCAGCAACTGCAGAGGCTGATGTATGGACTTTTAGAGGAGAATACTCTGAGCTATATTTGAAGCAATTGCACACTCATGTTTTATGATCTGTAAAAATGTAAAACCAAATACTTTCACTGGACATTATCCAGAGAATGATGCTTTTAAGCTATTGTGAGTCAGTTTTGGACGTACTACTTAAAATATGTAGCTAGATCTGCAACTAACATGAAAGTTAGCTTATCCCGAATTCAGACTGCATGATTTTAGCCCCAAATTTGACTCACCGACAGGTTTTGAGAAATCACCAGCAAATGCCCCAAATCACAGACAAATTGTTGCTCGTTCACGTGAGTGACAATCACACAGTGTGAATTATCAAAGACAATCTGAGAGAATCGCCGACGTGTCGCCGACACCCTTGAGAAATTTGGCATGCTAAATATTTGGACCTGTCTGAATCAAAATCATGCTGTGTCAAATGTGTTCTGACTGAAAATAACATTGGTGATTACCTACAACCAATGAGAGAGCAACATCCAGGGCAGCGGGATGTTGAGGGAGAAGTTATGAAGGTATAGAAGGTAAATATCCTCCTCCATAATCTTCTTTTCTTTGCAAATGGGCGCACATGCAGTTTGTATGGCAAGCTTCTTTTGCTTGCTATCATTTTTAATAATAATCCCAGTCTCACGTGAGAACTTCGGTCTTGCACATGTGACCTAGCGTTGTTTCCATGTCACTTCTCGGCAGTGTGACAAAGTTGTTGGATATTCTTCCTATTGTAAAATCATGCAGTGTGAAAACCCCTTTCGCCAATCTATCATGCAGTGTGAACTCAGCAGCGAAAAGATCTGTGATGCGACTACTTTGAAAATCATGCAGTCTGAACTTGGCATAAGATAAAAGTTATCATTGTGATATTGTTTTTTTTATTAAAAGCAAAGGGGAAAACTGCTTTTGGGCCCCTTTGCACCTTCACACAAAACGTCAGTTTGCATAGATTCTTATTTAAAAAAAAATATAAACTGTGTATTGTAACATCCACACCCGGCTCCACCCTCACAGACTCACTGGACTGCATTCATGCATTCATTTTGACACTTTGAAGCGTTCGTTTGGGCTCAGTCTTCAAAATGAATGCATAACACTTTCGATGGCCTGGATAAAGCAGTGAGAGCTACACCCAGGGTGTAGAAAACACAGACTGGACAAAGAAGATCACAAAAAAAAAAAAAAATCCCACATTGGGATGTCAACATAAGACGGCTACGACCAGTTTCTGTCAGGCAGATAAGTTGTCACCGGAAAAAAAAATCTTGCCATCTCCTCATCTCCTCTACCTATAATAAAAGTTTATTATTAATATTATTATTATTATTATTATTATTATTATTGTGTTAAGTGGTAATTTAAAGATATATTTATTGTGTCTTTTTCATTTTGAACCTCTCCTGTTCAAGACGAGAAGGCAGCAAATGCTTCTTGATTGACCAAAACAGGACAATACTTCATCTCCTGGACATCTCCTGAAAATCCTGAACGTAAACAAACGAAAAGATCGGAACATATCAGTCAAGTACAGTCTTCTGTGCAGTAGTCACCCGAAGAAGTATTTTTATTTATTTCATGCATTTGCGTTTATTTGATTGATATTCATTTATAGTATGAGTCTCTGATGTCATATTCCGCATGTTCTCGTTTTTTTTTTACTTATTTGTATTTATATTCACATACAGAACTGTTCGGAAATGCATTAGTTCTTCATCACTGTCAGCCAGAATTCAGGTCTGGATTCATGGCATGTAATATTCTGTTACTAATATCCTATTTATGTTTTGCTAACCTATTAAAAGAACACATTAGCCTTGCTTCTGAGAAATCCAGTTAAACTAATAACATACTCAATTTAAAACGATGCTACTGCCCACACTGTTCTGTTTTAGTCCTTAACCATGTTAAAAGTATTTTGTTGACAGATAGTTAAATCTACAAGATCGAATTTTGTCACAGTTGGAATTCTAGCCCTAACTAGTTTCTGCGCTGAGGCCTTGTACTGTTGTCGCAATAACATGGCTATCCCATACTGCTCGGTCTGAGGTCTTTCTTATCTGATGAAATTTTGAAAATATTCCCAGCAGAACGAAGCGTTTCTGGGATCTGAAACAGTAATGTAATCTCTTATTGAGAGCATCAGTCAATGTCTCGTATCTCAGCAGGACCATGACTGAGATGGAGTCCTAATTTAGAGCTCTTCATGAAAAAAAAGTATAACCCAAACATACCCCCCCCTCCCCCCCATCAAAGCTGGATATGTTCCCAACATTGTAATCATGTATATTCTAGAAGTTCATGTTTGGGAAGTGTGCTTATCTTATCAAAGATCTGACCTGTGGGAATAGACGAAAAGACCATAAAATACCCTCCTTAAATCCTATAAAGGCCATGAGATATCCTGAGATAAAGGATTGACCCCGAGACAAAGATCATCCAAAGTCCTGGATGACACTCAGAAGAAGCACGTCTTGAGGAGTTTTTGTTCTGTTGGAATTTTAGAATTGTGTGTATATTTTACATATTTGAATCCTTTTTTTTTTTTTTTTTTTGGCTGTATTGTCTATTGGCAGCAAAGCACATTTTAATTTTGTGGAGTACTAAATTAAATAAAGTACATGGACGGATGACTATAATGTACTAAGAATTGCTTTGACAATCAATGCAATGTTTTTCTCAGGCGTCCAAAATTCCTTTTGAAGATTGATTTCTAATAATCGCTTGTTTGGATATGTATTGTCCAAAAGTAATCAGGTCTAATACATGCTAAAAAGGCCAAAGAGAATAATTTAGGCCTTAGCCTAAGCCTTTTGGAGAGTAAAACAAAACATTTTCCCTCTAGAAGAAGAGAGTTTATTAAATCTGATGGTGCTGCATTCTGTCAGTCTTTTTCTAAAACGCCCCAAGGGTTATTATATAAGCCTTCTGTTTAAAAGAAAAACTCCCTCATTAGAAGGGGATCTGAACTTCTATAAGCACAGTGTTCATCCAGTCTTTAGCCCCATATTCATGTTCCACTTCCATTTAGACATTCAGCTCTTTCTCAGCACTTCATTTGCAATTCCATTTAATAATTGTTCAAAAACAGGGGATTTACAGTAAGTATGTCACTGAAAAGCTGTCAAATACAATGAAACTTAATGGCATGTTTTGTTTCCATGGCAAAATTTCTTGTAGACACATGGTTATGCATTCAAATGTAAAATATGTGCTTTGAAAATTAAGAAACTTCAAATTTAGTATTAGTAGAAGTATTATTATATACAGTAGACTTTGAGTTGATGTTACTATGCTATTTTGCTGTCACAGAATAAAGCGATGACAGTGCCGTGAAGGGAAAGGAGCGATACAGGACATTAAATCTTGTTGTAAACAAACTTTGCGTGCTAACTCTGGGGCCTTGACTAATGGGTTCGTTTTACTGTTACAAGCCATTCTAACAACTAACAGTCTCTAACAAAACTGAGGATTAGAAGAGATACTCCTATGAAAACAGACATCCAGATTTCTGAGTCTGAGTAGTTATTTTTTGTAACTAATTAGCAGTGACTTTCAGTGAGCCTTAGTTAATGGTTCTTCAAATTGATTAGCATGTAAACCAGGAGTAAACCATTTCTCTCGTCAGGCTGTAAATTATACTGGTTAATTAATCATTTTTTCCATTTGAGGTAGTAGTGACTAAAATGTTAGTGTATCACCGGTTGTCCAGTGTTTCAGTAATCTGCTGATTTAGTGCTGTTCTCAGTGTTTCGCACTGCTAAAAATCCTGGTGTTTTCCCAGTGATCCAGTGTTTTATCTTTCCAGTGTTATAGTGTCGTTGATTCAGTATTTTTTCAAAGCTTGCAGTGTTGAAGTGACTTTGTGTTTCAGTTTAAGTACTCAGTGTTTCGTGATTTTTGTTTTCAGTTTTCCTTTCAGTGACTGAATGCTTTTCTATCTTTCCAGTAGCCTAATGTTTTGTGTTACGTTCTTTCCAATGTTTTAAGGCGGGCGTACATGGTGCGATTTTTGAGGTCGTACAAGCTCGCAAGCGATTTCGGAGGATAGGAGGAAATCGTCTCTTCTCGTATGGTCGGGGCTCATATGATGTGTGAGAAATTACGAGATGAGCAGAGTGCCTTATGAGCACTTCCCGACCTCACGATCATTTTTTAACATGTCAAAGAACTTTGGCAGTTGTCAGTTGAAAGCGTGACGTGTGTGCTGTTGAACGAGCCGATTTGTTGAGCAAACTGGAAATGACCAATCAGAAGCTAAAACAGAGAACCACAGAAGAAGAAAGATGAACATGGCAGCGCCACAGAGAATTTGGACTGTCGAGAAAGAGGACAAACTCACTGAACTCTGGCAAGAACAGCGAGCACTGTATGATATATCGAGCAGCATTTAAAATAAAATAATAAATAGTGATAATCCATAAAAAAGTAACTGGCAATATTGATTTCATTGTCTGCCCTTCAGCCAAACTCTTTGCCATGCCCTTCGTTTTATTTTATTTTGTTTTTTGCAAGCCATTGCTGCCACAAAGAAAAGGATCTCTTCCTCAGAGTCCATGTTTTTGACTTTGTGAATGTGATTGACTCGGAAATCGGCAGGTTTCAAAATCGTGACGTGTACCACTGCGTCCACAAACAATGTCATTTGTGACGTGTGCGTGGCCATACGGTCTTCCGACGGTCCGAATTCACACCGTGTACGGCCGCCTTTAGTGATCCATCTGTATTTCAGTGTCAATAACCCAGTGTTGTCATGTTTCCTATGCTCACAATTTTCCAATATTTAAGTTACTTAATAGCTTTGTTTCCATCCAAAGCTGCAAATTTAACCTGTGTGCAAAACTGGAATATTGCAGAAAACATCTGTTAATACTTCCTGATAAACCGCCACTAAAAAAGAAGCCACTCAATATAATTTTCATATGCAATAAATTACTTGCACCTCAGTGTGTTTTCGGAGGTGGATGCCTGTTGTTATGGAACTCAATCGATAGTTCTGGGAGACAATTATACATGACTATTATACAATTATACATGACTATTTTGATGCACATGTGTTTCCATCTCCCATTGTTCACAATTATCTCTTTTTCACATCAGTCAAAATAGACCTCAAGTGAGCGTAAAATTTGGTGTTAAAAAGTTTTGGCTTTGTTTGTATTTTCAGAGTTTCAGTGTTAGTATGTTTCCAGTGCTTGCAGTGTTTCAGTATGTCATGCATTCCTTTGTTTCCAGTGCATCACCGTTTCCGTGATTCAATGATTTTATGTATTTTCCTGCATCCATTCACAAAATTGAGAGTGTTCCCAGTTTTTCAGTGCTCAGATGATTCAGTAGCAGTAGTTGTGTTGTTCCAGTATTTCAGTATTTCCAGTGATTCTCACCCTCTCACTCCACACAGAAGCCTCTCGCTCCAGTCCTGTGTAACTGGCCTGGGGTTTACCTCTGTTAAATCACAAAATCATTCACCGCTTACTGAGAGCATTCGTTTCTAGCAAACAGGACAAACCCTTTGCAAAGGTGCTCAGGTAGTCCTGCAGCTATATGGAATCTTGGCAGTAGCATTTGAAAACGAAACACCCTGATAACTTTTTTTCATGTTTTATTATGCTTTCCCATCTAGAACTTTGCTATTTCCTGCAGAAAGCTAATTTTCTATGCTGAAGCAGATGTTTAACAGATATAAAAATTGGCAAACCGTTGGATCTTCCCCTCATATTACAGTATGGAGAGTCTTACTCCATTGACACTAGTGAGTTATAACACTTCTGATATTGATTACTGTGTGGCCTCCAGATGGAAAGACAGCAGTTTAGTCAGAGGATATGTTTGAGATGACAACATACCTTCAGCATCTTCCTTTCCGGTCAGGAACATAGGACATAGTCGTGTGAGCCCACAGAGCAGGATGAGGGTTTCGTGGTGTTATTTTCCTGCGCTCACACTGCTGTGATTATCAACCATTTTGCCATAATGAGGCCCCACAGATTCTGGCCCGTCGTGTGCAGAAAAGGGCCAAAGCAGGGTGGGATGTGCTATAACGGTTTTGGAAAACAGACATGACTTCAAAGCATCAAGACATTGGCAGATCTTTAATAAGATGGAGAGAGGGAAAAGGAAAGGGAATGTCTGACAATTTAATCCAGAGCAGGGGGGAGTTATTATTTTTTTGGCTATTCCTGCT
>JAUMHP010000063.1:17222025-17232963 GCA_032361065.1 Enteromius trimaculatus
GGTGTGTGGCTTTCCTAATCAAGTCCAATCAGTATAATCAAACACAGCTGGACTCACATGAAGGTGTAGAACCATCTTAAGGATGGTGAGAGGAAAAGTACAGCACCTGAGTTAAATATGTGTCACAGCAGGACCATGTGATATTTCAGTTTTTCTTTTTTAATAAATCTGCAAAAATGTCAACAATTCTGAGTTCCCTTTCAGTCGGTCACTCCGAGTTACGTCGGTGTCCGACGAATAGGAATCTCTGCATTGCATCATCTGCATTGCACTATCAGCAATTGTGATCCGAGCGTCCATCTCCCCTGTGCGCTTCAGCCTTTGCTAAAAGAGCAAAGCCTAAGGAGACAGGCTTACGGGTGGTATGTCTTTGTAAAGACGTATCCTTTTAAGGATGTCCTACTACCCGTGAGATCTTGGGTGCGGTCGTTACCTGGCGCCGGCGGATGGTCACAAACACTGCCTTACGTGTGTGGGCATCGAACACACTAAGGCAGCGTTTGTGGATGAGTCATTTTGCGCTTGCGGTAAAATGACCATCGCGGAGCTGTGGACCAGGCTCCACTACCTCAAGCGTGGTGGGGTCCCTCTTCCGCGTTCCAGAGCGGGAGGTGCTGGGCTAAAGGTGACGGGATTGAGTGGAATCCTCCATCTCGTCCCGAGCCCTCCCGGTTGGATGATTGGTACATTGGTGTGGCTCGTGCTGGTGCACAGGGTCCCACTCCGGTGCCATTCTTCCCGGGTGTGCATGATGAGCTCACTCAATCGTGGAAGGCACCTTTTACTGCCAGTAAGTGGTCGAGTGGCTCATCCTCCTTCACCACCCTTGACGCATACCACCCTTCACCTCCAGGCATATCAGTACCGCGTTCTGCCCTTCAGGCTCTCCCTGTCACCCTGTGTGTTTACCAAAGTAGCCGAGGCTGCCCTGATTCCGCTCAAGGAGAAAGGGGTTCGCATTCTCAACTACCTCGACTATTGGCTGATACTAGCACAATCCAGAGCTCAAGCTCAGTTGTGCGAACACAGGGACCTGGTATTACAACACCTCAGCCTGTTGAGCCTTCGGGTCATGAATTTGTTCAAATGCAGGACGGCGGTTCCACTGAAACAGTTTCAGAGGCTCCTGGGGCATATGGCTCCATATGAGACCGCTTCAGCACTGGCTTCACGATCGAGTCCTTAGGTGGGCGTGGAAACGCGGCATGTTCCAGGTTCAGATAACACCTGCCTGCCGTGTAGCCTTTTCCCCGTGGGAATTTTTTTATTTATTTTTTTTTATTTTTAATTTAATTAAAGCTGTCAATTCTGGACAGTTCATAATACATCATATTGCCTCCTGGCACCCATTCACTACAGAGGATCCATAGGTTAGCAGATGATCTAATGCAAAAATTCTTAAAAAAAAACCTTAAAAACCTCAGGGTAAGGCAGTTTTCAGCAAACTTTAATTTTAGTTTGAACTGTTCCTTTAAATTGTCTTCTGTTTGTGCTCTGCACGATGAAGAACGTCATACAGGTTTGGAACAACATGAATAACTTGCAGATAACAGTTTAGATGACCTCCCAAGTGTGAATAATTAATCACATCTTCTGGGAGAAATCCAACTGTGGACAGTCATGTGGCCAGATAAGCCACTTGCTTGTGGTTATGCTAACAGCTGCTGTGGGATTTCAGACAGCAGAACAGCTATTATGAGCGTCCTCAACCTGAGACTCTCTGAGCGATATCTCCGTGGAGGAGTGCAGGGATAATTAGGCTCGTCTCATTTGGCGTGAACTAAAAGGCTTTGTGTGTCGTGGCAACAGTGAAGACTAATTATCAGTCACGTCCATTCTTATGAAGCTTTGGTTGCTAATTTTGACTTTCTTTGTGGTTGTTCCAGCGCTGGATAGTGTGAAGTCATAATGACAACATGTAGTTCAATTTATTGCTATATTCTTGAAATCTTTCTCAGGGATGGCTCTCTTAGTGCTTCATTTAATTATCAACTTTTGTCTGAGATGTTTCTCCTAAAACACTACAGTGTCTGACTTGCAGAATTTTCCATTTTGAGCACAGTTTAAAATACTGTTTAGCCCTCTAACACATTGGTTCTATGTCTTTGTAACACCAATGCCATAGGAATATTATAGTTAATTAAAACTAAACCCATAAAAAAAAAATTATAAAAAAGAAATAATAATATTACATACACCTGGCTTGACTTAATCATGGGATTTTTTACTTTTTTTTTTTTTTCATCTACAGTCCATAAAGTAATTTTTCACACTTTTAAACCTAAAAGTATTCTTTCTATATGTTTCAGCACTTGCCTAATTAAGTAATGTTTCTATGTTAGCAATAGAGAATTAACAATAGACTTATTTTTGGCATCAAAGCTTTCAGCAATTACACTAATGAGACCGCAGCTGTGAGGCCAATTCATTTTTGCTGAAAATAAAGCTGCGAGCCATCTTGATCTATTAAAATACGGATTTGTTTACAAGGAGGAAACAAGGTCTTAAAAGAAAGAAACATTGCATTGCTTACAGTGTGTTAAGTGATATCCTCAGACAGAAAACTGCAGTCTGTTCTTAATTCATGTATTTATTACTATTTGTAAATTAAATTATGAAACATGTTTTTGCCGGCAGCCACTGCAGACAGACTGAGTGCTGGGATATGTCTGTCTGATTGTCACTTAGAGAATCAAGAGAAATGGGACACAGCAAATGGTCATTAGAGAGATTTTTGTCTTGGATCTATCAAGTTTCATTTTCTCTCTTGGCTCCCGGAATTTATTTTGTGATGTTTCCAGAGCTGGTGGAGATGGTTTTACACATAAAGTCTTAAAACTCATTGAGTGTTTCTTTTCCTTCTTTTGATCGATGCTCTGTCTTCTTTCTGGCGCATATTTTATAAACATGCATACATATTCCTTCATATTTTAAAATATTATTGCTTCAGAGGCCCCTGTACGTTTTTCATTTTGATAGACTCTTGATGTGGAGCCAGTCTCCATCATTTTATATTGTAGGTTTTCTGTGTGTCTTGGAAGAGATAGAAACTGTAAATCATTAAATAAATTGACACAATGTCATTATGTCAGGACCCTCTCAATTGTAAGTGTCAAATCACAAATTCTTATCCACATGTACAATGATTTAACTGTGCAAGTAATGATTTACATGACAAGTGTTTAAAATGATGTACACACAAGGTGCTAGTCCTATCACTGGTCTGGTGACTGTGCCATTTGTCATTTTAAGTTTCAGAAGTGTGCTCATAAGTGCCCCCTTTTGAGACATTCCTTCTTTATTTTGTATTGTTTTAGTTTCACAACCTTCAGGAGCTGCGTCGCAATGCATCTCTGGCCACCAAGGTCTTCATTCAGAGAGACTACAGTGATGGTACCATCTGCAAATTCCAGACCAAGTTCCCTGCAGAGCTGGACAGCAGGGTGGGTTTCATTTATGTGGTCTCACATTCCATGATGCATTCTTTTCATCTTAAAGTGCAACTATTATGGATTTCTCTGTAACACAGCTTTAAGTGAATGAAAACATCCTGAAAAGTTTAAAATCTGAACGTATACTGCATATAAATGTATTGTCTCCCAAAACAATGAATCGACTCTGAATCCTTAAAATGAATTGTTTTTAAAAAGTCCAAAGCCATTTCATGTTGACATCAAAATGAAACATACCACTTATTGGTTGTTTTGTTGGTCTGAATAAAGATGCTAATTTATTCTTTGTCACTAGGTGCCGCTTTTGGAGTGTTAAAAGCTCACAATCACTGCTTTAAATTAAATCACAGGTTTAGAAAAAAATAATAATTGAATGAATCATTTAGGAGTCATAGAACAAATAAGGTTAAAATAAATACATATTATAGGAAAGTTTAAAGTGTTTTTGACCTTGCATGCATGGTAACCTGTTGTTTGGGACTCTCAAAATCTAAATATTAGCCTTTTATAACCAGCAATAGGGGTACTTTAAAACTTTTTTAAGCTTTAATCTGAAAAGAAAAGTTAACTCAAATATTTGCTCACCCATAGGCCGTCCAAGATGTGGATAAGTTTGTTTCAAGTAATCCATATGATTCCAGTTCATCAATTAACATTTGTAACTTATAAAAAGTTTATTTATATTCGCGCGAATCATTCATGATCCAGTCTCACCTACAGAAGAAGTGAGTATAATGTCTTTTAATCTCTTTTTTTAGAGTCTTTGCAAATCACCTTTCCCAATAATGTGCTAATTAGTAAGTTTCACTATGAGTCCCTCAGAAAAGTGGGGCGGGGTCAGCGGAGCTTGTGAAGATTTAAAGGGGAAGTACACAAAACAGAGTGATTTCAAAAGAGCTGTTTTTGACAGGGTAAAATGAGCATTTTTTACACTGTCTTTGAGAAATTTTAAAACAAATTATACTACAAACTTTCAATTAAGACCCTAAAGAATCATATTAGCTTCTGAAAAATTGGCTTTGTATGACTCCTTTAAACATTCCACCCTTCCAAACAGATCAAAATACACTGACATATGTGTTTAGAGCAGTTTTTGAACTGTTTTTGCTAGTAAACAGTGCTTGATCTATGCAGATTTCTCTCCTGATTCAAAACAGACAACTTTGTCATTGTAAAAAGCAGTTTTATGGATAGAGGACCAATGATTTTAAGTTTTAACGTCTTAATGATGCATTTGTTTCTTGCAAATGTTCATTGGACTGGAGTTGTGTGAGTTATTTGTGGATTATTGTGAAGTTCTCTCTCATTCTGATGGCACCAGTGTTGCCAAGTTTGAGATACTTTAACACTCTTTCCTCAGGTTGGAGTGACCACAGTAACATGATATTTAGACTTAATGTGACACTGGATATGGCTGGTTTTGCTTAGAAAACCTGGCAACCATGGATGGCACGCATTCACTGAATGAGTCAAAACCTAACTGTTGTGCGCAGATCGAGAGGAGCCTGTTCGAAGAAACAGTGAAGACGCTCAATTGCTGTTATGCAGAGGCTGAAAAGATTGGCGGTCAGTCCTACCTGGAAGGCTGCCTGGCTTGTGCTACGGCCTACATCATCTTCCTGTGCATGGAGACACGCTATGAAAAGGTATCAAGATAAAGTCTTCTCCTGTTTCATTTGCAATGCACTCAACATTCATCAAAAAGCCAGCTCTGAGATGTAAGATTGAGAACAGCTCCAACCCATGGGCGCCTTTGAAGATCAAAGACGAGCATTCAGGCCTGGTCACCCAAGGATTCACACAGAACCAAAACATTAGAAAGTTTGAACATTTTGATGTGCCGGCCCATTTGAATCTGACCACACACGTTCGCAGCAGCAGATGGAAATCACTTTCTTTGAATAGCAGGCAAACAAAGTTGAGATAAGGTTTGATATGATTAGATACACCCTACCTAGACAATAGTTCCTTTGTTGTGAGCACCTGTCCATCAGCGGGCATATCTGACCAAATCATAACATGGCATTCAGTGCAGCAATATGCTTCCAAAGGCCACCACAGGTGTGCTTCACCTGCACTGAGACAGAGCGGACGTACATGTAAAGTTGAAAGTCTCTCTCTCACACTATATTCATCTTCATGCTTTAACATGTTTGAAAAGTGATGTTGTTCATGCCTGAACTCCGAGGTCACATCAGGCTTTTCCAGAGAGTTATTTGTAAACTCCAGACTGTAAAAATGCTCACCTTAATGGCGAACTCTGATAAACTGCAGCCACCCATGATGAGCGCTTTTGTTTGCCGCTCCAGCTGACAGGAGGCCACACATGAGTGGACACGAATGAGTTCTCTCATGCCCTAGGCCAGCATGATAAGCATCATCCTCATCAAAGACGAGTGATTACACACACACACAAGTCAGGGCAGCGGAGACAGAGATTTAGAGCGTGCTGCACTGTGTCACACGTCAAGGCTTGAGACAGTAAATCACGAAGTGACCTTTGGTTCTGTTGAGCAGCAGCAGTTCTCAACCTGTGGTACACCAGTTGGAAATTTTACAGACTACATTTCATATTTTCAATGTAAAATCTAAAAAAAAAAAAAACTGATATTTTATTATTAAAAAATGAGCAGTCATTATTTCAAACAAAGACTTCAAGATATCTGCATCAAAAAAAATTAAAGTGATTTTGTGTTCATAGAAAACACATTAAATGTAAGTGTGTACTTTTAAGGTTTCAGATAAGTTTATGGAGAATAAAAGGTTGAAATCTGGTTGGAAAAAGTTACATTGTCAAAGTTTATGTGAAAATTCAAACTATATGCTTATTCTGACTTGTGCATTTAAAAATATATGAAAGGATAAAGGAGCATATTACATTTTTTTTTTAATTAGTAAAAAAAAAAAAAAATTAAAATACTGACAACTGGGCAAAACCAAGGACAGTAGCAAATTGTAAAAATGTCAAATTACATTTAATCAGTATTTGGGGTGAAAGATATTTTGTGCTGTAATATGTCATAAATGTATTTATTTATTTTTGTTGTAAATATGTCTGACAAAACTTTTACACTGAATGACATTTTAGTGTGTGTCTTCTGTTAATTACCTATTTTTTTTGCTCAGAAAAACCCAAATAAATTCTAATTAAATAAACATTAAACATTTTGGACTACAAATATTTGAAGTATTCAACTTTACAATTTACATAGTATTACAATTTACACTTTTTGTCTTTGACCCATGTACAAGAATCACAAGCCAATTTTTAAGTTGCCTTGCCTGCAGTGATATATTTGACATTCATTTCTTCCCAAGCATTTTAAAACAATTCAAAAGACATAATTATTTCATTCCATCTGCAATGCTTTATGGAAATAGACGGCTACCATTGAGCTCTTTTGGCTTCTCCAAAAGCATAAATCATTGCTTGACAACTTTAGATCTCATTGTACATTTCCATTCCTAATCCAGTCGCACGGCAGGTCGTGACTATATCACGGAATTAGCATTTAATCAATTTATTCGTGTCAGCGACACGATTATTTAGTTATTTACATAGGATGCCACGAAAAAAAAACATGCAACTAGGCTGAGAAAATGAGATGAGATTTTTGACTGATCTGAGTTTTACTTTACCTGGGCTACCGTGCAATTTAATAATACAGTATGAGTCAAAAATAAAACTCTGTGAGGACCAGAATGCCTCAGCAAGATCTGAGAATCATCATAAAAATATGAAAGATATATATGAACAGTTCATTTGCCATAAAAAAATAATGTTAACTTAAGGTTAAAAAATAACTAAAATACCAGCTAACTAATACAATAAAACATTATAAAATAATAATTAAAAAAAAAGATATATATATATATATATATATATGTACATACTGTATACAGCATGGCTCTGAAAATCTAGATTTCAAAATAATTTATATTTTCTTTATTATTTAGCAAATTGTATTTTAAAAAGTTAGCATGGCAATAGCTAATATCATGGCTTAAAACCGAAGAGAAAGCATGAACCAATACAGCATTTATCTTAAATGCAAAGTCACTTAAGAGTATAAAAGAGTCTGCTAAATGAATCACTGTTGATGTAAGTGCATTAAAGTCATTAAAGCTAAAGGTCAACATACCAAACACTAAGATATTCATGTTAATTTTTCAGTTCAACGTTCCACTCAATATATTATGCCAATATATAAGTTTTGATGAAAAGGCATTTCCACTGGTGGTCTCAGGCTTTTGGAACTATTTACATAAATTTTTTATCATGATAAATGAATGTACATTTTTGGATAAAAGTGTGCTTGTACACTTTGTCCTGGAAAAACATATTTCATTTTGGGTTGCGCCAAGTAGCATATTAACAGCATGTGTTGGATTCACTCCTGTGAGTCATTGCTCATCCTGAAGTTTGTTCATGGCCACTGAACTCAGAACAGATCTGTTTTCTTCCCTTATTACAAACATCTCGCCCCTTTTCACGGCCGGTTCTGTAGAGTGGAAAGCAAAGCGAAGCAAAGTGATGCACAGTTTCACCCCACTGGGGTAGAGAAACACAAACTGCATCTGCAATGCTCACTTGAAAAGTCAAACAAATAAACTTGAGTAATCTAAATAAACTACTGTTATACAGCTTTGATGTTTTCACATATGGCTCTGACAATATATAATACAATATTATATCCATTTATTTAGCTTTATAATACTATAGACTTGGGTTGTTGTTAGATAAGCTGTATGTATGGTGTTGTTTTTTATAATATTTGTTTTTTAATACACAGTAAAAATACATAGCCTTATTTTAATGGTAAAAGGCTGCAAAAAGCCTAATACTGTTTTATATTAGATCTTATTTTGTTAAATGAATGTTTATTACATTATTTTAGTGTAATGCATGTTGCCATGATGCTATTTTGTTTTTGTTTGTATGACACCTTCTGTTTATAATATTCACCTCAGCTTATAGAACAACTTTTTAATTTCTTTTTATGCATTAATTTAGTTTTTATGTTATTAATGCATCTCTAGGGGAATCATAATAATTTTGTACTTTCCTCCTCTCTTCGGTCTCCCCCACAGATCCTGAAAAAGATCAGCATGTATATTCAGGAGCAGAATGAGAAGATCTACGCACCCAGAGGTTTGCTCCTCACAGACCCCATCGAGAGAGGCATGAGAGTGGTATCCTTTGTCCTTTGCAAGAACTCGGGATGCTTTTTTGTTGTTGGCACCAGCTTGCAAGAGCCAAGTATGATGTATGGACATCTTATCTTATCTTATTAGCTTACTGCAAAAATAAAGATTTAGCTGTCACTTTAAATAAAATTCTTTCAAATGGCTATCAGTTTCACTTCTGATATTCCAAAACTAAAAATACAAGTCAGTGCTGTTGTGATTGTGAGTATAATGTTCTTTCCAAAATGAGAAGTCACACTTTTATAAGAATATAATTTCAAATGTAGCCGTTCAGCTGAGGTGACACTTTGATATGTTTATATATAGCAGAATTGAAAACCAGTCTTATTTGTAGGTGTTTCTTTTCATTTTCCAGCACTTGGGCTGTAGCTAGGGAAACCATTTGAGACCAAAAAGCACCTGAGGCCAGACCTGGAAACACTTTGTCTGTGTGATTAAAGAATAACGAGAAAAAGAATGTTTGTCAAGACGATTAAAAGACACTTGCAGGTTAAAGACACTTGAACTGTTGACAACTGGAGTCTGAAGCCATTAATATTTAAAGCCAGACTGAACATCCATCAGTGGGATTTTATATAGAATGGAAAAACAGTAGTTTTAGATAAAGGGTCCATACTGGTACCTTAGAAAACTGAGGGAATAAGAAAAAAGGAGTTTTTGCTACTTTGTGTCTAAATTAAAGGCCAGTAAGTTTATTTTTATTTTATTTATTTACTTATTTTGTTAATTAATCATATTTGGCCAAAGAGCACAAAATCAGCATATTAGAAGAATTTCTGAAGGATGTAAATGTAAATGAACCAAAAATTATATATACTGTGTATATATATATATACAGTATATATACAAAATCATGTTTAATTACTAGTCTTAACATTGTAATTATTGACTAGTAATTTCTGACTAAAAATGTTGCACTATGCCTGGAATAATGACTGCTGATAATTAAGCTTTGCCATCATGTTTTAATATTACATTATAAAAAACTATTATTTTAAATTGTAATAATATTCGCTATATTGTTGTTCTTATTATACGTTTGGTCAAGAAAATGCAGCTTTGAGACTAGTATCCACTCTTTTACAACTGATTACATCCAAATTAGACCTAATTATAACAGATTGCCGGGTCAGTGTGTAAACAATTTGGAAAATGCTAATTATGTATCTCACTTTATAAATCCAAAAGGCATCTGTAGAAGTTGAAAACGCTGTCGTTTGTTGGGTCAGTGTGAACTAGACTAATTGTTTCTAAGCAACTCACTTAATGAGATGTTGCTGCATTGTTCCCGTCAAGTCTTTTGATGCCTGGCTGAATGCTTGTCACTTTGCAGAAATCAAGCTCCGTGCACTGCATGTAACCCAATAGTCTGCTAGTTGCCTTGGCAACCCGTTTCCTTTTTGATTATTATTTTGGTTTCCTTTTTTTTTCACAATATATATTCAATTGTCATACGTAATGAAATTTCAGCATCTTTCAAGAAACTGTTCCTTTTCTCTCAAAGTATATTATATGTCTGCAGTCTTCAGGTATGACAGTAAATGCACTTCCAAAAGATCCTCCAGGAACATATTATTCTTTGGATCCTATAATTTTGGGTGATTCCTTTTGGGAAATCTATCCAGTGAACCATCAAGCTAGCTTGGCAACCCTGTTCCTCCCTCTTCCCGCTGACTGCAGGCCCGGCTGGCTTTGGCAACCCGTCGTCAGCTCACAGTCCTGCGCAATCCAACCAGCTGTCACCTTAGGAGCAATGGGCAAACAATAGCTGCCATTCAGTTCCTACCACACTGACCACCAGTAACTCATCACAGAGCTTTGGTTTAGCTCATAGGAAAGACATTTTCAACTTAAATTAAATCAGTCGGTTGATGGGTTAAATTCCATTATTGCTATGCTACCACGTTTGCAAAATATTGCATTTTCTCAACATCTGATTAGGTCTAAGTTTCTTGTTAGGAGGCTATGCTTTTAACAGCTGTCCAACTTTCATCTAGAAACTTTTTAGTGTCCAAATTTGGGTTTTGTGGCTTTTAGAGCATGTCTATGAACGTTAAGGCCATCTAAATGTTATGTGTACTTTACAAAACAAACATTTATTGTAATTACACCACCATTAAAAGGTTTGGCGGGGTAAGATTTTTTTTCTTTGAAAGAAGTCTATTCACCAAAGCCGCATTTATTTGATTAAAAATACAATTGCAGTTCCCCTTCAGTCGAGTTCACTTCGACGTTACATATGGGATCTCGCATGAGAGACCAATCGCCTTCGAGTCTT
>JAUMHP010000063.1:17234183-17277774 GCA_032361065.1 Enteromius trimaculatus
TCATGCGAGATCCCATATGTAACGTCTCCGTTCCCTCCTTCAGGGAACGTGGGTTACCGTTGTAACCTTAGACGTTTTTTCTGTCTGAACATAATTTAAAATCTAATTTAAATGCGATGGAAAAGCTGAATTTCAGCATCATTACTTGAGTCTTCAGGGTCACATTATCCTAATATTATTCTAATATGCTCATTTTTTGCTCAACAAATTATTCTAATTACTTATTCAATGTTAAAAAAAAAAAGTTAAGGTTCAGGTACTTTGTGTTGGGTCACCACTGACTCACCATAGTATTTTTTTTCTTACTCAGTGTTGACCAGAACAGCCTGGTTACAAACTTTCTGCAACATGTGTCCGGCAGAACAAAGAAATTCATACAGGTTTATAACTACTTGAGGGTGAGTAAATGATAACAGAATTTTCATTTTTGGGTCAACCCTTTAACCCTTGACTGTGACTGTGCAGATTGAAATCTCCATCTTTGAAGACAGTGGCTCCACCAGCACCAGCTCCACTGGAAGTTCTCCGTCCAGTAGCACGGCTCAATGACTGGAGGAGCAGCACCAGGGGTACGGGTACAGGGGCGCCAGTACGCTCCCCAAAATCCGCATGTTGAAACATGAGAGCACCAGATTTTAAAGAGAGAGAGAGAGAGGGGAAGTACAGGTACTGCTAACTCACTCACTCACTTCTTCCAAACAACAAGGGCAAAGCCAGGAGCTTTAACTCACAAACACACCTCCCCTTCTCCACCTCATTTAATTCAGCCTCCTCTGCATTTCCATTAGTGACAGACACATTTTTATCAGACAAATAAAAAGGGCTGACAGACAGGTATAATGGACAGAGTGCTTCCTACAGATTTCTGACTGCGTTAGCCTAAGATGGTTTTGAAACCTGTTACTATTATAGCTTTTGTTATAGGTGCTGTATGTAATATTGACAGCTAGCGGTTGGAAGTACTGCAAATGGGTTGAAATGTTCACATTCAAAATATCAGAGGGAGTTTTTATCTCCCGTCCCTACTGTACTTCTCATACTTTATGTTCGAGCGAACGAGTGCAACTGACATCGAAAGATGATGAGCCTGACTTGTATGTTGATGAGTTGAATTATCCTCATTTTTAATGTCATGCTTTGAAAATGAATTATGAGGTGTTTTAGGTAGATGCTAGTGTGTTTTAGGTCATGATGCTAATGTGATCTATGACCCAGATCTTTTGCAATACTCCCAACCACCAATACTCTTCAAGCATTTGGCAATCTTGGGTGTCAAAATACTACTGGTAAATTGGCAGTGGGTGGAATCACAAGAATCACGGGTTGTAGCTTTTTTTTTTTTTTTTTTTTTTGTGAAGTGAAAAAACAAGTGAACTCAATAACAAGTGAAATATATATTGTGGTATTTTTATGCATTAGCACTGTCAAACAAATTACATACAGCACCTTATTTTTTTTTTTACATTTTATTTTTATAATTCCTGCTTTTCTGTTAATTTTAGTTAAAGTTCAAATTATTTGGTTGTGTTTCATATTTATTTTGTTGTTTTTTAATATATCTAAAATTTAAAACAAAATTTGTAGGACCATTTAATTTTCAGTTTAGTTGTATTTAGTACACCAAGGTAAACTAAATGAAAAAGAGAAATGTTGCCTCGAAAACTAGCTGAAATAAAATAAGTTTTTTATATTTTATTTTATTTCATTTCGGAAATAGCTTTTCAGCTTCATCGTAATAAAATGGAAAATAATGGATATAATGGATTCGATGATGAACTTTAACTATTAGACAAATTCAGAATATGACCCCGAAAAAAGGCTCTAAAACGGTCAGTGGTTAATTTCATCCTGTACAATAACTGTAAGGTCCATAAACTATTAAACAAATTCAGTTCAGCTACTTTATAAGCAGCTCTACAGAAATCAGTAGTGTCATTATTGAGCTCAAGTCAGTCCAGTATCAGTTCAATACCAATATGTCGATGATTCAGAATTTGTCAATTTTGAAACATTTAATTTTTCAGCTACCATGTTCCAAAAAACACCTTAAACTTGCCTGGCCAGCTAATAGCTGGTATGTTGCTGGTCGCCAAAAAAGATGGTTCCAAAAAACAGCGACCAGCTTAAGCTGGAGTTTCCAGCAGGTCTTTGGTGCTTATTTTGTTTGGACAGTGACTGAGCTCTCTATTCATCCTTATGATGTGCCGTAGGGGCCAAATTCAGCAGTGCCTCAGTTCACTGGCAAGCTTGAACCTTTGCAGCGCTCTAGGCTCATATTCCTTCTGTTAGTTCCACCACATACCTGCACCTTCAGATTCAGTGTTTGGTGTCATGGACAGTATGCTCAAAGAACTCCTCTGCTCGTGGAGGATAACCGTAAATGGCAGCCTTTTTTTTTTTTGCATTTATTTATTACATAATTATATTTTGTACAATAAACTCTACCTCTGGTTTGTACTTGTGCAGGGAGTCAAGGGAGCCAGTATAGACAGAAGAAGGTCCAACATGTAAATGCACCTTAGATAAAGTTTATTTTGACTGATGTGGTTCAGAGAAGATTGACTAGCCAGCTGTTCAGAATGAGCTGTGAGATTTTTCATTACTCTTGTTGGTTTCATGTTATGCATATTTGCTAGATAAATAACCACCCTTTTCATATAGTCTGCTATGACTAACTTAAGAGTTTAAGTAAAAAAGCAGTAATAGTGCAGTATCCGTTGTGCCAAAAAAGTAGTGATGAGCTTTCTATATAAAGCAATACTTGTATATAAGACTAATTTGAATGAGGTATTATGTAAATTATTATTTTTAGGGAATCAAGTGAAGGATGTTGCACTAAATTACATGTACAAGTGGCACATCTGTTCATCTGCACACACAAATGTACTATCATAACATTCATTCACTATATATGACTATTAGGTAACCATAACTATCAACCATATTGGTTGAGGATATGTCCCTCTAATATTGATATTGGCAGTCAGTGTTTTTGGTGATTATGGTTCTGGAATAAAGAAAAAATGTGCAGTTTAAAGGAAAGCAGGCATGCTTGTATTGTGAGTGCATGTCACATTTGCTTTTCTATTGTTTTATTAATGCATTATTTGCATGTTTTATGTCAACTCAGCACCCTGGCAGTGGCTGGATTTTGGGCTTGGTAAGATTGTATATATATATCCTTTGAAGAAGTCTCTTATGATCACCAAGGCAGCTTTTATTTGGTCAAAAAGGCAGTAAAAGAGTAATACAGTGAGGTCAATAAGTATTTGATCACCCTGTGATTTTGCAAGCTCTCTTACTTAGAAATCATGGAGGGGTCTACATTTTTCAGCACAGGTGCATTTCCACTGTGAGAGACAGAATCTAAAAAGAAAAATATGGAAATTACATTGTATGATTTTTTAACAATTTATTATTACTGTGTCAAATAAGTATTTGATCACTTGAGTCAAAAAAAATATTATTTGGTACAGAAGCCTTTGTTAACAATTACAGAGGTCAAACGGTTCCTGTAGTTCTTCACCAGGTTTGCACACACTGCAGGAGGGATTTTGGCCCACTCCTCCATACAGATCTTCTCTAGATCTGTCAGGTTTTGGGGCTGTCACTGAGCAAGATTGTAAACCATGATGTCTTAGTGTATTACTGATAGTAGACTTGGAAACGATGGTCCCAGCTCTCTTCACGGCATTGACCAGCTCCTCCCGTGTAGTTCTGGGCTGACTCTTCACCATTCTTAGCATCACTGATACCCCACGAGGAGAGATCTTCCGTGGAGCCCCAGTCCGAGGGACATTGACAGTCATCATTAGCCTCTTCCATTTCCGGACAATTGCTCCAACAGTTGTTCTTTTTTTCACCAAGCTGCTTGGCAGTTGCCCCGTAACCCTTTAGTTTTGTGAAGGTCCAGCTCTTTGGTTTTGCCCATGTTAGACTACTTAGACGTTTGCTGATTGTGGGGTACACAGGTGTCTTTATGACAGCTAACGACCTCAAACAGGTGCTACTAATTTAGAATCATGAGCAGAGTGTAGCCAAAGAGTATAGAACCCCAAGAGGCGAAACTTAATAGAATGCTCCATAGCAACAGTTCTGCCCATGAGATGACCGTGCCTCCGCCATTTTGGACCGACACCTACACAGAAGCACTATAGAATAATATGAGCTAGTCGCGCTTGACAAACTTATAATAACACATAGGCTTATATTTACAGGGTGCACTTTGCCGGGGGGTAGGATGGGGGGGATTTATCCCCCTTTGGTTTATGCATCCCTGCCTCGGCTGAACTATTTTAATCCCCAGTGGGGATAAAATTATTCTCGAAACAGGTTATGAAGTCCCGTTTTGAATCAAATGATTTGCAAAACCTATTCACTTAATTACCTAAAAGACAGATTTGTCATTAAATCATTCATCATGATTTATCAGAGAAAAAAGTAAATATAAAGATTCTCCAGTGACTATTATAAGGTTTCTGTCATTTCTGTTCAAGTGCACACATTTAACTGAAAATGATCAAAATCAAATAACAGATTAAAACCATTAGCAGCAGTTGTGTTATAACAGATAGTCTACTATTTCTGTCAAGTGCGCACATTTACCAAAACTGTAAACAGTATTAGAGAATAAAGTGGAATTGGTAGTGAAAGATCATGAGAAAGAAAGAAAAAAAAAAGGAGATTGTAAGACATAAGATAGGGGTAGAATGGAAGTGTCAAGAATTTACTGACGAGTTATCTTTCTTGTTGATTAGTCTAAGAGAACGCCTCGGTTTGGGGTGCACGATATATGATGATTTCTTATCCTGTTAAATAAGTACACATGTGATCTCTTGCACTCCTCCTTGCTACACTTCTTCCCTGCACTTCTCTGACAGCACCATCAAGTTTATTGCAGTACAGCTGCTTGTGTTTCGCCCACTTGTGCCATTGCATCTTATAGCGCCTGTCAGCAGGTGTCAGTCCAAAATGGCGGCAGCGCCTCCGCAGCGCCATCTTTAGACTGTTGCCAGTTTCGCCTCTTGGTACTTCTATACTCTTTGATGTAGCTGGAATATTTAAAAGCAAAATAGCAGGTCTTTGAGGGTCAGAAAACTGGCTGAAAAGCAAGTGATCAAATCCTTATTTGACACAGTATTTCCCAAATAAATTGTTAAAAAATCATACAATGTGATTTCCGGATTTTTCTTTTTAGATTCTGTCTCTCACAGTGGAAATGCACCTATGCTGAAAATTGGAGACCCTTCCATGATTTCTTAATAAGAGAACTTGCAAAATCAGAGTGATCAAATGCTTATTGACTTCACTGTATTCCAAAATATTATTACATTTGAAAAAAACTGTCTGTAGTTTAAAATGAAATGTATTCCTCTGTGGGTAAAGCTGAAATTAAACAGTCATTACTTAAGTAGTATCTTGTCACAGGTCTTCTCTTTCACTTTTGATAAATTTAATACATAGCTACTGAAAAACATTTATTTGTCACTCAATCACTAAACAGTATATTACTGACCCCAAACTGTACAGTATGAGAGGCCAAAAACAAGTAGGGTACTGAGTGTGTCTGTTGCCTGTACACTTTTTTTTTTTTTTTTCAAACAAGCATTGCTGATTGAAATGATTTAAGTACATTCTTCTTTCTGTTTTCTGCCTACCATGTTATGTCATAATTTATCTGTCCATATTTTCAACCATTTCTGACCTATAAAATTAAAATGGGTCATTTGTTTGTTTGTTTTTTTGCTGCTGTGCCTTTAAGACCTGCAAACACACTTTTACACGTAAAATGAGCAAAATTAACTATTTGCTGCAAGCTTGTTGATTTGCTGTCCAATATACTGTAGTTTTTAACTGCTCCATCCTTCAGTAACAGCCTCTTCGTAAAATACATTACATAAACAACAAGAGCAAAACTGGACTGAAATTATTGGGGACCTTGTTAAAAACCAGCAGAATAACTGCCATTAGGATAAACAACCTACTTAATGCCATCCTGCTTCATCCATCATTCCTCACTGTGACTGGACAGGCAACTTTTTGGCTTTCAGGCAATGTTCCGTTTTCCACTGCATTTTCAGTGAAACCACTTTTTTAAAGGTAAAGCTGCTTCTTCATAATGCATCCCCTTTAACTCTCTCTGTTCAATGTCATTCATTTGCCCATTTTACCTACAGTTCCCCACCTGTCCAAACTTACTGTAAACCACCTGTGAGCTCCTCAGCTTAGTTCTGACAGCCACTCATCTGATTTGTATTATGGTAGCATTCATAGATCTTCTGTGCTGCTGCCTTCATGTTTCACTGCTGTGGAGATACCCACCCTGGAGCTGATTCATCAGGACTGTGGACTTCTGTAAATTGTACATGACTTGCACTAATAATGCATGAAAGTTTTTTTTGTCTACGTGTGGACTTTACTCTTTAGCGAGTGTTTGTAGTTGTCCTATTACAATGATGTTGTCGGGAAGGTGATTATGAAGAAATTTGTTTAAAGTGCGCCTATTATGGATTTTTGAGAATGAGCTTTCATGCAGTGTGCAACACAGCTCTAAGTGAATGAAAACATCCTGCATAGTTTTTAAATCTGAAAGTTCACCGTGTATAAGGTTATTGTCTAAGAAAGACTCGACTCTGAATCATTGAAACAAGTTTTTAAAATGAATTCCGAGCCGTAGCATGTTAACATCAACATAAAATATTAGCATATTACCCGCCTACTTGTTGGTCTTTTCGCATTGGTCTGAATTAAAGGAACCGTATGTAGAATTGACATCTTGTGGTTGAACTAGGTATTGCAGTTGAAATTCATTGTTGAAATACTAGAGAGGGGTTTTTTACCCAGCCTCTCCTTTTCAGACTTGACGCACACTAAGTTTGCCATGATTGACAACACTAACAGGAACGAACGCACATAACAATGAATGAAATTAAATGCACTGTATATTCTGCCAAGCAGTCAACCTGGATGCCGAAACACTACTGACTTCGCAATAGGGAGATACATGGAGCGTGGCGCTTCGGGCCAAAACAAAACACGACAACATCAGTTGAGGGCTGCAGCTGCACTTTTTAAACGAGAATATCCAGGCTGTACTACTGCTGTCAGCGATATGAGTACTTGAAATTAATATGTTTTCTTAATGCCTGTTGAACATAACAGAGACATTTTATGATTATTACAATACATTTCTTACATACGGTACCTTTAAATAGCAAATTCATTCTACAGTAGGTGCCCCTTTTGGAGTGGTTAAAGTATCGGTTTCCCCGGTAACGCTGTACACAAAGCAGCGTGAAATGTTTGGAAGTTATTGTCCAATTAAAGTAAAAAAAAAAAAAAACATTTTATACAATAAAAGTTTTCTGACATTGCATGCACGCTAACCTGTTGTTGGGGACTCCACAAACCAAATTATGAACCTTTCATAACCCATAATAGGGGCACTTTATGTCACCATGAACCTGTTCATAACCTTTTTGTTTTGTGTCATATGATCAGTTTTTGAGAACAATTTACAGTTTACAGTACAATATCCTATTATAATGGATTACGAAAAAAAATGGCTTTTCTAGATTAGAGTCGGTTTGGGTTTCCAGCATTTTTTGTATTATTTAGAACCGCAAGCAGCAATGAAAAACACAATAACATTAGGAACATGTTTTTAGAAAGTTCATGTTGATTGTTTGTTGGGCTGGAAAGTGACAAGTTGTTCAGGCAAGATTGTACAAGTAAATCACCCACAGCTCGTACGGTTTGACAAAACGGACTTTAAATCTGCAATATTTCTTGGCATGGTTTAACTGACTGATTTCAGCTCTAATGATGGAGTATGAGGGGCCCTTCAACATTTACAATATTTAGTCTGAAAGGGCCCCGGGCTGATCCATACAAATCAGTAAAACATGACATAAAAATGTAAGTTACATTAAAAAGACATATTTTACCATTTGTTTATATGGACAAGCCTGCTATTTTAGACAGGTCGTATATAATTCATATAAAGTGTCAGGCAGAGAGTGTCTAGCGTCATTTCATGAGTTTTCCGCAATACTTACTTTTCATTTACATCAACAAATAATGGACGTGTATGACGGAATAGGTAAGATGGAAAATCCTCCATGTCTCCTATAGGGAAAAAAGCATTACATGTGTTTTAAAAAGTACTTTGATATGGCAAAATGTAAATACTTTTGTATTATAGATTATATTGTTTTGATCCAATTGTACAGAAAAAAAAACTGTAGTATGATTTTTAAAATGCTCATGTCTTCCTAATGTAGAAGCATAACTTTCCATTAACTGTTTATTACTTCTGTTAGAAATATTATAAAATCTCTGGCTCATGGTTGCTACAGAGACAGATGTGTTTTATTATCTGTTTTATTATTTGATTTATTATAGTAATATATAACAAGGCAGTAAATATTTGGTTTGCTGTTTGTTTATTACTGTTATGTTGCATTCAAATAATGTATCAAAAAAGAGTTTTATACCATTTATATAAAAAATATATGTATACGTATATTTATCCTCAACATGTTTGGTAGCAGGTTTCTGAAAAGAGCTATTGTCTTCTGCTTTTATCCAGAATGCCAACAGAAATAAAATGTTTTGTTGTTCCTCTGGAAACGGAGATCAGCCGAGTTTTTTCCCCTCTGCATACACAGACAGCTCTAAAATGAAAACAGACTGATTTCTGGGCATGTGTGAGCTTCACAAACACGGCAGGTTCATCATTTTGTTCAGTCTCAACAGGCTAATTCAAGGTCCAGCTCACAAACTCTCCAAAAAGTCATTCTCTCCCATAAGACATTAAGCAGCATTACTGGCTAGTGAAGAAGTCATATTTTCTTATTTGGGAGGAAATGGTATTGCCCTTGATGTGACAGACGAGTATTCTGCGCCAGAGACGGGGGATT
Organism: Enteromius trimaculatus; assembly: GCA_032361065.1. Classification (NCBI taxonomy): domain Eukaryota; kingdom Metazoa; phylum Chordata; class Actinopteri; order Cypriniformes; family Cyprinidae; genus Enteromius; species Enteromius trimaculatus. Next base: position 17,243,105 of record JAUMHP010000063.1, read on the forward strand.
AGAGTTATGAGTTTGGCAACCCCAGGCTGCGTTTGGTTCAGTTTTATGGGGCATTTGCATCGGGTCTGTTCTTCCTCCAGGATATTAGTGCGGAGGAACAGATTCACCTGCTGATAAACCAAGCTTTGTGATTTTCAAATGGCAACAATATAAAAAATGATTTGCTCCATGAGGATTGTTCGGAAAAATGCTACAAATGAAATCACTCAGTCAATGCTTTGTTTCTGATTCAGCTTTCGAATTCCAGAACTGTGGTAACGTCTCCGAGATGCTTCAATAAACCTACCAAGCCTCCTGAAAGACTAAAAATAAAGCATTACCATTTTTTTATTTATTTCATGATGCTAGTGGTGCAGAAATGAAACACCTTTAAATTCACAAATGTCTATCAAACTTCTTTGTTATTGCTACAAAAATGTTTAACTTAAAACCCTGAAGTCATATTGTTTGGGAAAATGATAAAACAAAACAAATACGCGGCTGTAATGAATTCAAGGCCCAAGCGCAATGTGAGCAAGAGTTTTTCCGTAAGTGTATTTACTTATATTCCCCACAGCGGTAAACACACAGGTCAGGGTCAGCAAATCAGACTTATTGAAATGCAGTTGATTTCCTATTTAAAAGGCAAACGTCATTCTCTTTGTCAACCGAGGGGAAAATTAAAATCAATCCAGCGTTAGAACACAGGCCAGCTCGGCGTTCTGGACTTTTAAAAACAAAGAGGAATTAAATAGAAAGACTATGGCAGGCGGAGGCTGAAAGACTTATTGTTGTCTGAGAAGCAGACGTCATCATATATGCTAAATAGATCAAATTTTGTTATACATTCTAGTAAAGTCACTTTAAATAAAGTGACAATCATTTTGGAATTTTCCTGGAAATGTTGCTTTAATTTTTTTTTTTTTTTTGACTAGAACAGAGATGAATAAGACAAGCAATTTGTTGTTGTTTTACGAATATTAAATAAATGATAAATGATCTTGTTTCGGTTTCAATAAATACAAAACTGCCCTGATTAAATTCATTAAGATCAAGAAATCAACCTGTAAAATCAATCAATTTAAAAACAAAATATTTTAAAACTATTTATTAAAGGAGATAAAATATTGCTCACACTTGTAAGTCATCCATAATTTGGGCTCTTTAAATATTAAAGCTTTATCAAATTTTTTATAATTAACAATAGAATATTATTTATATAAATTATTATTATTATTATACATATGTAAATTTAAATATTTTGTAGAAATATTTTAAAATATTTATTGTATTTTTCTTATTTATATTTAACATTTAAATATGTTAATGATTATTTATTGCGCAACACTACACATGTATGTATTTACCCCATCTTCAACTGCAGTGATCTAGCAGCACAATATGTCTCTGTTTTATTTTTCCCCTTTAATGTGGCTGATTTTGTTCTGATCACATTAACATGTGCAGAACATCCAGTTCAGAGTGTGAATGAGATCTTAACAGAGGGAAAACTCCAATTCTTCATGCTTCTGATTGTTACATGGCAGTTTAATTGTGAACATGATCCTTTCAATCTTCATGGCACATTTCATTTATTATTTAAACACTCAGTCTGCAGAGCTTTCATGAGACAGGATGAACACAATACAGTCTCCATGACGTTTCTTTCATTTCTGGCTGGATTTAGTGTCTGCAAATATTATGGTTTGGCTGAATTTGGATCAGTCCTTTCAAAAGCCGTCCATGTTGGCTTTGGCTAACTGTGTCCGACTTCAAAGACCACCGCTGAATGTGTTGTGTCTGTTGTAGGATGCAACATCTAGTGTACACTGAATCTAAATATGTGCTTTTGCAATAAGCTCTGTTGTCAGATACATTTAGCAATGTTATGAGAGAGAGGGTCTAATTCAAGACTGCGACGTGTTGTTTGTTCCTGAGCAAGACGTTGACCTGTTCAATGCCTTTGACTTCCATTCAAAAACAATCTTTCGGCCACACACCAAGACTGAAAAACGTTGCACAAACTGTTTAAAACATTCCTATCCCCTCCTATAATTCAAAATGTTCATGTTAACCAGTGTCCAGTGGGATAATAATGTGAATATTGGTAAAAAAAGAATGAATGAATAAAATCCAAAAACATCAAGCAAGAGCATTACATGAAAACTGACCAAAACTATTCTTGAATTATTTTAATCAGTCCAATGTGTTTCGCAAATGCCCAAACAAATCAACAGAGATCAGAAGGAAAAGTCTAGAAGATTTAATTCTTTAATCCATCATAGCCAAGTGTCCTCAAGTGCTTCATTTAAGAGAAGGAGCCATTTTGGTTTGGCCCATTTACAATGAGAGGACCGCCAATGGCAGCAAACAATGGCAGTCAGTGATGTTCAGACCTCCCAAACCGAGTTACTGTATTTCTCCATCTAGAATACAAGCTATCAGTACCAATTTTATTCCCATTCTCTTCAACATCTAAGTGCTCACTCTTTTTCAACGCCATCAATAGTTTATCAGCGCAGTAGTGAAGCGGGAGAGAACAGCGAGAGAGAACCGAAGAACTGGCCAGGAGATGAATAATAGATTTGTACTTGACTATGAATCTATTCTTGCCTCCACCAAATACAGTATACAGCCAAATGTATGTGGACACTCAGAGAGCACACCCATATGTGCTTTTATACTGTACCTTAAAACATTATTAATATAAGACGATGCATTTTCAGTGTTTGATTGAACTGTTAATCCCATTCGTTTTCAAGATGGTGCTCTTGTGAAACACTTTTACCATAGTGCATGATTTATAAACGAATAACCACTTCCATATATACAGTATATAGCATTTCTGATATTAGTAAACCTGCTCGGTAGCTCACCCGGTACAGTATTGCACTTGTAATGCATAACACTCGGATACAAATTTAGTGAAACACACAGAACGTTTTCGCCATTAGAGGTTGCATTTTCAAAACAATAACAGAGGCGAAGTTCGATGACGCAGTGACAGAGCGTGGGACATTGGGATATGTTGTTTTCACAAATCATGTTCAAGGATGAAAAGCTCATTTAATCACCTAACCATCTGTGCATGACTATTACTTACACAATGAATAATATATATAGGCTTACCCGTCTATTAAAACACAGACGAGTCTCTGTCTAGGCATATATTTGTTCTCCTTTATTGGTTTCAATATCTTCTTGCCTCAGTTTGTATACATCTATGTTTTTTGGGATTGTGGAGAGTGTAATCATGATCCACAATATAGAAATGCACTCAATAACTACCACTGCGTCATTGATAGATGACAATGAACAGGAAATTTCCTTGAATTTACAAACCCTACAGAACTTTTGAGATAACGTAAGTACACAACTGCATTAAATATATAACACTCTGCAAGCGCTTTTTGGATGTTTTATAACAAAAATCGTACATACTGTGCCATTAATACAAAGGTTTAAACATTTGCAAATGTGTTTTGATCTTATGTTGGGTTTAGTGTGGGTTTACTGGTGCATTATTTTCAAACACCACAGATCATTAAAGGGTCATGTAACCCCAGACTACTTTTTCTGAGATTTTGACAGATATGTTTATGTTGCACACCATAAAAGACAATGCTACTGATGGAGAAAACTGGTGAATTTTCATCTTCCAGGGTTTAAAATCTTCATTGTGGCGATGTCACAGTTTGTGACGTGGCAATAGACTATAGTACAACAATGACTTATTCTTATCCTATGAGAAGATGCTTTGCTTAATTATTCAAAACAGCATGTGTTGATTTGCTCAGAGCCATTGAGAAATGGCTGTGGATTTGCCATGACAGACGCTCATGCTTCAAACAGTGAGATTGCATAGATTAGCTAAGAGAAATGTTCATGGATATGCATCTTTTTGTGTTTTAACTCGATGAGAGTGAAATGAAACTGACTCCCAAACTGTGTGTGTTTTCTGTCTCCTCTCTTCCCCCTCCGCTCCGCAGCGCACCATGCCCACTTGTTTAACCCTTTTAAAAATTGTTGCAAGCGATAACCTGTGCTGAAACGGGGTTTCATGACCCTTTAACATTTTAGAAATAATCACCTGCCATGATATGTAGAACAAACAATGTAATAAAAGGTTGCCACATTCACGTTCATCTATTAAAAAAAAACACTATCCCCCAGTTTCACAGACAAGGCTTACTGTAAGCTAGTCCCAGACTAAATTGCATGTCTGAGCTGTCTCAGATGAAAGTATCTTACTCTGACACATCGTAAAACATGTCAGTTTCATTGTTCTGTGTTAAGATGCTCACCTGTGATATTTTCTTATAAGGCATTTCTGTAAAAGTTGCTTAAATATCTTAATTTACCTAATGCCTAGTCCTGGCTTAAGCTAAGACCCGTTTGTGAAACCTGGTCTATAAGTGCTTTTCTCTCAGTATACATTGATATTTGAAGTGCTGTGAAATGTGCAAAAAGCACTGAAATATAATTTTGTAGCAATGTCAAATACAGGTCAAAACTCACTTTTGCTAGTGTCACAGAACCATGGACACACACAAAAAACAGAGCTATATATTCATCTCTCTCTCTAACATTAGGTCATTCTCACTTCTCAAGAAACCATGTTAAAGGGAAAACACATAAAAAATCCTGACGAGAAGCTGACCTGAGGGAGTGTCTGGTACCATGTCTCTCCTCTACCTTGCTGGCTGGTCGCCCAGTAATGGCCAGAGGAGAGCACCTGGGTAAACAGGTATGTCAGTGGTATTCTCGTTGATACTGAACCGTGAGACTGCATGGCCCAGTGCTGCCCGCCATACAATTCACACTTTTAAACATTCCAGCCTTTGGGATCTAACATACTGTAGCATTCAAACACAACAAACACACAGCGATCTCACATCTCAACCGACTGTTTGCTTTCCTCTCACAGATTTGATCTTGCTCCATTTTTTTCCTTTCATTCTCTTCTTTATCTGTTTGTCTCTCAGGCTAACTTGAAGGCTTAAATCTGAAAAATGTATTGCATACTTGAGTGAGCCCTTCAAAGAAAGCAAGCTGCAATAGCCTTGGGTAACCCAACATGCCCTGCTCTTCTTAAAGTGACCCCTCCATACACCTGCTGAACTCTGTGTTTGCTTGGGAGACATTCAAACAATTTATTTCATAAATGCATATATTTGTTTTGCGTATGATTTATGGTTCTGTGAGAATAAACAATAATAAAGTTGTTCCCATAAAAAATAAATAAATAAATATATTTTAAAAGTTATTTATTCAGGTGATAGCAAAGTTTTCATCATCATACTCCAGTCTTAACTGTTACATTTTAATATGCTGATTTGTTCAAGAAATACTACATTTTTATTATCAGAACTTAAATTCTTAATATTATCAATGCTAAAAATGTTTGTGTGTGTGTGTGTGTGTGTGTGGGTAAACCATGTTTTTTTTTTGTTTGTTTTTTTGATGAATCCAAGTTCAAAAGTAAAGAATTAGTTATGTATCAGAAATTTGTTCTGTCACTTTTGATAAAAATTAATATGAACTTACTGAATACATAAATAAATAGAATCTTACTGACACAGTTTTTAAAAAGAACTATGCGTGATTCAAACTAGCATTAATGATAGGAAATTAAGTTTAATATTACTATAGCAATGTTAGGTAATATTTGTAATTAAGTTTACAGAAGTGTTGCTGAGTAAAGCACGGCTCACACTGTGCGATTTTGACCATGATTTGGCCATCTGAGACAAATTTTGAAAATCCCAAAAGATTCCAATGATCGTTGGTTTGACATATTCACAGACAGCCGAGTAATGGCCATTGTGATAAAAAATTTTTCCTCCGATAACATTCTGGCAGTGTTTTTGCAGATAGTCCTGCAGTGTAACATCTCCTATGACGAACATCAAACTTTTTTGAATTTTAAGACCCATGATTAGAATTAATGCAAAATTCACCTGATATTTTGCCTTTGCTATGATAAACACAGATTGCATCGCTGTTTTCATGTTGGTCTATGGTGCTGCTTATGATGTTCTTCTTAAAAACGCTGGATAATAATGTGTGGAATGATCTAAAGCTATGAACAAGATTTTTTTGCATGCACCTTTTTTAACACGTCTTGCCCATTGTACAGTCTGACATTATTAACAACTGAGATCCCACAGTGTGACATGATCATCATGTTCATATTGTCTGACAAATACAACCCTAAGGGGAAAATAAATAAATAAATAAATAAAATATTGCACTGTGAGCCCAACTTAAATCTAACCTAGAGGGAGATAGAATGAATGTACTGTATAATAATTATTATTTTATTATGTGTGACCCTGGACTCTGTCATAGGTTTCAAAATTGAGCTTTATACATTATTTGAAAGCTAAATAAACAAGTTTTCTATTGAAGTAAGGTTTGTAAAAATAGCACAATATTTGGCCAGGAAAAAATATAAATAAAATCACCTTTAAAGCTGTCGAAATGAAGATCTTATTTAAAAAAAAATGATATATTTATGATAGGAAATTTACAAAATATCTTCATAAAAAATTATATTTACTATTCTAATGATTTTTGGCAAAAAATAAAAATCAATAATTTTGACCCATAAAATATATATATTATTGTGGCTTTTGCTACTTAAGACATATATATTTTTTCTCTCTTTTTTTTTTTTTTTCAAATTGAGGTGGTAGCAGGCTTCAAGAGGCTCACAGATGTTCAACATTGCTGGGACAAAAAACAAGACAATAAACAAAACAGAAAAAGGTCTTGGCTTTATTTTACACATGGATCCCAAATTATAGTGAATTCTGCAAAGAAAACAAGCAACTATTCAATCAAAAACGGGATCAACATTGCCATTTTTTCACTGAAAGTATAGACCTGTTGTCTATTTCCATAAAAATCATACATAAAAGTGGAAATCTTCATTGGGAGCAGCTTATCATATAATCTGATTAATCGTTCAACACTTCAGTATTCATCCCTGTTGAAAACACCAGTGCATGTTATGTTTTGCATGCTGGTCTGCTGCCCACCAAGCTTCTTAACTAGATTAACCAGTGTTTTTACTGGTTAAGCAGCTCAAACCACTCTAGACTAGCATAGAAACTCATGCTGGAATTTTCACCAGAATAGTTTTGGTAGACATTACAAAGGGAGCTCATATTTTCACATATCCCTTTACCATGACATGCATTTATTGAGATTCCACACTGTGCCTTTCCTTGTAACCATGACACTGAGGTAAGCTTGATTTAATCTGCTCTCTAACTACATGTATCATTTAAATAATAATTATAGGTGGCATCTGTCAAGTCTTGTGAGATCTGACATTTTACCCTAAGCAGTCGGCACATGTTTCGTCTGAGTCATGACATGGAAAATTAGAACAGCGTAATAAAATAAAGAGAATCTATATTCGCCCCTGGAGACTGAGGGGTCTTTAGCCAATGCACACCTCATAAGTCAGTTCAGAAGTTATTTAACACCTCCATCAAAGACCACAGTGAATTCGTATCAAATGTTACTGGTGAGACTGTTCAAAAGCATTGAGTCCTGTTATGACAATACACAATGTTTAAAAAATGCAACGATTGTGGATTCTGAGCTCTGTAGCAACACAGATGAACTGAAATCTGCAAACCTGTATAAGCAGTCTCATTTCAGTCAAGGATATTCTGTAGGAAATAAAATGTACATCCAAAGCAAACAGAGCCTGCATTTTAAAATGCCTTTTTTTCATTGAGCCGCACACACTTCATTAACCTTTGGTGAATATTCTGCATAGCAATCTGTAATATTCCCAATAACTAGGGTTGAAAGGGCTAAATTAAATCAGTTTATAAAAAGAAATTTAAAAAAAAATCTACAATACACAGTGATGCATTTACTAAGCCGACTGCTTTAGAATAAGAAGAAAATCCAAAGCTATTACCAGTGAATAATTTCTTCAAAGGTTCACTTACACATAAAATTCTGTTTTTATGTATTTACTTATCCTCTGAAAGGACCTAAACAAAACACAATAAAAGTGGTCCATATGATTTGTGTGCTAGACTTCTCAAGCTACTGGCAAACAGAAGGAGTACATTTTTTTTTTTTTTCTTTGCCTGAAACATTAATTTTACAATGAATAGTTGACATGAGAAAAATAGTTTATATTTCTACTTCAAAATTTCCATATAGGGAAAAATGTTTGGTAACACTTTGTTTTAAGGTGTCATCATACCATGTAATTACCTAATAAGGTACTTAGTAGTAGCCATTGTACTTACATTAAATAAAATGTACTTATCACGTTACTAAGTTATGAAACAGCCTGTAATTACAATTCGTAATTATGTAGATGTAACAGGCAGCTTCTGACTGAGTCTGTTACACTTACAGGTAAGTGCAATCTTGATACACTTCATTTTGAGTACATACCTTATGCCTGTGCAATATTCGGAAATGTTAATGTAATTAGAAAGGTATTGCATGTATTTAAGCTGTGTACTAATGGGTTAAATAAACTATGGTGCAGGTACATGACATGTGCAGTAGATATACATTAAGTAGAGAGTAGAGTTAAGGAGTACTAGAGGAGTACTAGAATAAGTAGAATTTGTTTACAATCTTTATTTTAAGTAGCTTATGCCTGTGTAATATTATGTAATTATAATGTAATTAGAAAAGTAATAATTGTATTAAATCACATATCTGACAATCCTTTGGTTACAAAAGTAGCTGTGTAACAGACTTGGTCTGTTACAAATGTGTAACAGTAGGAGCCTATTACATCGACATAATTACAATCTGTTCTATAACCTTTCCACAACCACTACATCTTGTATTATGTAAGTACTATGACTTCTGCTAAGTACTTACTAGGTAATTACTTACTAGGTATTTAAAGCTGAGAAAGTCAAATATGATTTAAAATAAAAGTTTTACTTCAAAATGTTGTCTGGGTCTATGTTTCTGCAGCACTGTGAAATCCCACATGTAGAAATCTGAACAACATTTAGCTAAATGATACTCATCCATGCCAAAAACATGCACCGATCCCAACGGCAGTCGTGAGTACTGGTGAGGGTCAAAAGGGTAAAGTACGAATCTCTCGTGAATGTATTATTCAGAGCACAAGGAATGCAACCTTGCGTGAAACAGATGGCCGGGCATATGCTCTCCTGGAAAACCTGCTAACACGCTGTTGCCGGTTTGAGACTGAATGCACTAGAACACATAATCGCCTGTAACACGCTGGGACACGGCCTTTCGTAAAGATCATTACAATCTCATCCCATATCACAGTTGATGAACATGAAGGTCTTTGTGTGGGAATGCTTGTTTTATCTGAAAAACAGGGATCTTTTGTGGTTTCCGACTGAAAAGCGAAGCATTATTTATACAGGTCTGTAAGTGACGACATTGCAAGAGCGACAGGTCCATGAAGAGTTCAGAGTTCACAGCTGACTCCCAAACACCTCAGTGCGAAAATGAAAGGAAATTGGAGATTCGGAGACCAAGCAGGGTGAAAGAGATGCCAGGAAAGGGGAGGCACTGCCCTTCATGCCCCCAAGCAAGCAGTAAAGACAGCGAGAAGAGTTAGTACGAGAGGCCAAAGATGGGAAGCCAAGCGCTTAGAGGCTGAGGATCTGTTTCCTCCAAAATAAGCCACCTGGGCTGCAGAGATAAAAGAAAGAAAAGCAAACTGCGCTGTAAAACAATATTTTTTGACATTGTAAATGAAGAATATAGAAGCATGTTTTACTAAAAATAAGAATCTACTTAAAGGGTTAGTTCACCCAAAAATGGACAATTAGTCCATGTTTTACTCACCCTCAAAGCATTCCAGGTGTACATGACTTTCTTCTTTCACATGAATCCAATCAGAGTTATATAAAAAAATTCCCTTGCTCTTTCAAGCTTTAGAATGAGAGTAGGCAGGTGCTTCGGTTAAACAGTCCAAAAGTAGTCAAATATATAATATCTATTATAAGAAGTGCCTCACATGGCTCTGGGGGGTGAATAAAGGCCTCCTATAGCAAATCAATGTGTTTTTGTAAGAAAAAAAATCAGATTATTTCAAATGTTATAGTATTTTTGCACTTTTGCTGACATAAAAGCCATTATCTGAGACATGCTAGTCTTGTGAGTTTGTTTGCAGGAGCAAAAGAAGCAAATTTATCTTAGTTTACCAATGGAAAAATTTATCTTCTTGCTTTATATTTTTCTTTACAATCTTTGTTTTGCTGTTACAAATCACTGGTGCTTGTCATCCAGCAGAACCCCTTTCACATACTGTATAACACTCAGCAGAAGTGAGAAAGAAGTATTTATAACATTTGAGGATCTCATGGTTGTAGATATTTCTCTTACAAAAATGCATTCGCTACAGGAGGCCCTTATTCACTCCTCACAGCCGTGTAAGGCACGTTTTATTATGGATCCACATGATTTATTTGACTACTTTCGGAAAGTTGAAGAAAAACACCTTCCTACTCCCTTTCTAAAGCTTGAAAGAGTAAGGAAATGTTTTTATATAATTCTGGCAAAACATGGGTTAATTTTTTAGTTTTGGGTGAACTAACCCTTTAATTTTTTTTTTTTTTTTTTCAGTTAGTTGCTTGCCTCTTCGTAATTTATAATTTTTATTAATTTCTAAATGAAAACAATTTCAAATAAATCTTAATCCTCCTGAAATGAAAGCATAATGATACTATACTGTACATAGTTGATGTAAAATAAGAATGTTTAGTTGTAAACTCACTTTGCGTTTTGTACGAATGTTTGAGTTCATACAGAAGTAAAAATTAAATTTCACATATAATTCAGTGTATTGCTTACTGTATATTTTTAATTATTATTAGTAAATCCTAAGTGAATTATTACTGAAAAATCCCAATTTTTACATCATATTTACAAAAATGAAATGAAATTTAAAGTTATTAGAAAGTAGCTGATATAAAATAAGAATATTAATTAGCATTATTTGGTCTTGTAAGTGAGAAATATTTTAGTTCATATTGAAATTTCTGACTTGCAAACTCTGATATCTTTGTAAATCTGTGCACAGTCTGAGACAGTATTGCCCCAAAGCTCAAAAGTGAAACTCTACCTTTGTGAAATGAGAGCAAACAGCTTTTCTCAGGGGCTCCTTATTGCATCAATCCACTTTAATCATCTGGCTTTAGTCTCGACTCACCTACACATGCTGTCCCTTCATCATTAGGCTCATATCCCTGGTTACACCTCTTGTTTGCACGGCACTTGAAGCTCCCGTAGGTGTTGGTGCAGACGGGTCGTTCAGAGGGACAGACAGACGGAAACTGTGTGCACTCGTCTTGGTCTAGACAATGAAGAGGAGTGGAATAAACATGCAAAGTTAAAGAAGTGACAACCACATTTATTTGTGGGAGTGAATACTTTTAGATAACTTTATGTGTGCATGGAACAAAGAAGTCACTCCTACTACACCAAACTCATGATGACTGAAACAACTTCTTTTCCAAAACATGCTTGTTGCAATGCTGTCTACTGCCTATAGGAAGACTTGACTCACCGTTTTCCATTAGCATGTCACCATATTAATGATCCAATGCCTTTTTATGCATTCTATTTTATTTTTTTAGATTATAGTCCAAGTCGGACTCAAATACCCTGATACCCAACAACTTCTTTATATTGTTTGTGCTACATTGTGAGGGCTAAATGTCCCCATAAAAAAACCTGCAAAACCTGAAAAACATTGTGTGGGCACCAGCCTGTGAAAAAACTATAAAAGGAAAGCGCCACCATTTTTCCATATTCTACTATGTTCTTCCCTTAATAATTCCCCGATAATACCGTGGTCGCATGACTCGATAAAATGATAGGTCTTCTGAGAAAAGTTTGCTCAGGCGAATGGGGTGAACAAAAGGTAGCGGCAACTACAATTCCCATCAGCCCAAGTGTGCCCATCATTCTTTGCGGTCTGTTGTTGTCGCTACATCAGTGTTGCCAAATTAATGGCGTGCATTTTAGTCACTATTTTATATTCATTTCGTTTTTCTGACAACAGAAACCATTAAAAATATCAGTGAAAACAGCTATATTGAGAATTAGGGGGCATTGAATAACATCATGTGACCACAGAGAAGCAAGATAACATGACACACTGACGTAATGAATATGCAAATTGTTCCTGTTTCAAAATTTACAGATAGATGGCTAATGTGTGTACCATTGATATGTTCAGTGTTCATGTAAACTGTTTAATAAACACTTCTGGCACCTTTTTTGAGCCTCTTAATTAGTTTCGTTTTTTATGTAAATCATTCAATAAATACCGTACTGTGCCATTCATACCAAGGTATTACCGTACCGTGAAATTTTGATACCGTTACATCCCTAGTTGTTACATATCTCTCTCGTCTCTTAATCACTTAAACTCCCCTGCTAGTAACACAGGTGAAAGTGAAAGTCACATTGGTTGTATTCACGAAGTGAGAGGAAGTTTTCAGGAGTGATGATATTACTGTGCTGAGGTAGAAGTGCTGTGAAGTGCTCTTCCAAATTTTATTTTGTTTTATTTTGTGTTACCATACATACTTGTGTAACTAGTCATGTAACCATCTTTAACCCTTTCAGCAGTGAGTTTAAAATATTCCAGAGTTCCCCCCAGAGTGAGTTTTTTTAGGCGAGCGTTATTGTCAGTTTGAATTTGACAGTTATGCAACATCACCAAATGTTCTAAATCCAATATGCAGGACCGTACCGCTCAAAAGATTAAATGGGGAAAACGCTGTTTGGATCCTAAGGAATTAATGGAGCTAAGCTGAATGCTAACATAGTGGGGTCTAAGTTGAGGGATGAACATCAACATTCACAGAAGCAAACGTGTGTGTGTATGTTTATGGGATTTAAGCTTATGGGAAGTCAAAGGTCACATCACTCAAAAAACTTACCCGTGCAACGACCATTTTCATTGACCTCAAATCCTGGTCCACACTGTGAAAAGAAAGAGCATTTGTACAACAATTAAACTCCTCAAATAAAGAAGAACACATGAATAAGACAGGTAGGTACCTCAATCTCCACTACTTGAGTCGCCTCTTCTTCATTCTCAGGGTAATAGATCTCCATAACTTTGTTCATGTCACTGGGCTCCAGAGCTCTCGCCACAGAGCGTCCATCTGGCCAGAACACCTCCACACTGGTGGCCGCATCTTTCCCTGTCAGGGAAAAGCAGCAATCCTTTCAGTACTTCACGAACAGTCTGTCTTTATAACTTCCCTTCAGGCTTAGGAGACATAATGAATGATTTCTTTTCTTAATGTACAGCTCTCCATGGAAAAATACCACTCTGGAGAAAGGGCCCTCCCAAGAAGTTTCTCGGCAAAAGCCAGGTTGGAATAGGCTCTGGTTTGGCACAGACCACGTAGACTCTTAAACAAATGCACAAGAATTCATTCAGTCTCAGCTGTGGGCAGCGTCGTGAGCAGCGAGGCCTGAACACGTCTCATTTGATGTCGGCAGAACCGGTTTCTCATGACTGCCGGTGTGTGGGGTTCACAGGCCAGAGAGTTTCTGGCATAGCAGTCACTGAGGCATTAAAGCAATGAGGTTCTCATATGCCAGACCGATGAAATCTGTCTGTTGTTCGTGACTGAAATAAGGAGCCATATAAATGGCACGGTGGTTGGAAAGCACTTCATTTAAGGTTTACAGAAGCATCCGTTTACAACCTTCAATCTGATTGTCAGAGACACTTTCTCACAGACGGCGGGGACAGTAATTAACACAGCCGTAACACAGTCGTTGTGATGTTGAATGGAGAGATCATCCATTGGAAATGAATGTGGTGAAGGAGGAAGGCAGAACTTCAAAGTAGTTAAAATAAGGAGGGACAGGGTGGGCGCTAGACTTTTTCCATTATAGCCTTTAGTCAAGCAGGAGAGAAGCTGACTGCCTTCCCAGTTCTTAATTAAAGCGACATTTCTTAGGTAAACAGATCCACAGGACTCCTGGCAGGACCAAAGCTGGCTCAGGTGCCTCGAGAGACAAAAAGCATGGCATTTCACCAGCGGTATCTGAAAGACGCCGTTTAGTTGAAGAGGACAACTGAGCATCTGTCGAGTTTTTATTAAATAAAGACAATCTTCAAATTCAGCATGTGGAAATTGATTGATGATGGGGTTTAGGTAACTGCCGCTTATACTTCTAATATTCACTAACAAAAAGTACCATGGAACACTAACTAAATATAATACATTTTAAATATAATTTTTTTTTTATTTACATTTTACCATGACATCCTTTTTTGTGTGATAATTCAAACTACACAAAACATAAAAATGTCTATGACTAAAAAATTCACACATTTTTTTGTTGAGGTGTATAATAGTATTTTTTGTGTCTGAAAAATCTAAAAATTGAAAGGGGGGGGGGGGGGGTTAAAAATGTAAGTTTTAGAAGCACCTTTTTTTGTCTGAGAAATCAAAACATTTGAAATATCTAATCATTTAAATTAATGTTAAAAACATTGATTAATTTAGTATAAAAATATTAAAATGTTTTAATGTTTTATATGCCATGGCATGTTTTTATTAAATAAATCTGAAAATTCAAAACTCTTCAAAAAAGAAAAAAAAAATTTGGTTAAACATGAAAATCTAGAAACATATAAATCTGAAATTTGAAGAATTAAAAAATAAATAAAATAAGAATAAATGAAAACATTAGACTTCCATAATCTGATGCCATAATCTGTACTATGGATTTATCTTGTAAATCAATTTGCACACACTCTTACTGAAAGAAACATCGATGAGAGGCCTGACCACATACACACATATTTACGAGCCCTGAGGGTGATCCAGTGACTACTGATGGCTATCATTTTGATTTTCACAGCACACTCAGAACAACCCAAGCTTCCAGCTGGCAGAAAGCTGCCACAAATTTGTCCGATAGCTCCCAGATGAAGCCATGTGCCTCCAAGCATCTGTAACATAGTCGAGCCGTGGGGAAAAGGTCCCGGTCTGCTGCCACCGCCTTCTGCACCTGCAGGCTTCTCTCTGGACCCTCAGTCTGAGGATATTCAAGGAACCGGCCTCCACGCGGAGGATTATGTTACTGAGATCCGAAGCCCCCCGCTGAACATGACCTGGAGTTACATCATAATTGTTTCTCTGTAATGAGTCAGCAGAGCGAACGCTTGTTTTCCCACTGCTCAGCGACCCTGAACATTTCCGAGACGGTGGATGCACTTATGAAATAGATATTTTACAGGTCTGGTCAATTTCATAGCTGTTCCTTTCTTAATATGATTTTCCTGCAAAGATTTTTTTAGGCAGGCTTTTTAGGGAAAGAAATACATACCAAGTCCAAAGTGAGCCACTGGCTCCATCTCACACAAGTACCCTGATCCTCCGTCTATAATGCGCATGTGAGGGCCATTTCTCTTGGTGTAGACTATCACCTTTGCCCCGCGAGCAAAAGCCCCAAACTGTGTGCGTGGAATCACTCTGAGCCATTTATTAGATGAGCCCTGTTAAGAGAATGTCAGAACAGAACTTTCAGTTGTTAAACTTTAACCAGAAACACAAAATACTCTTTTTATACACTTTTTAGGATGACCATGCATCCTCTTTTGGTTTGTGTCCTGGTCAGGAATTTCCTACAATGTTTAGCTTTCGGCTTTGTTTTTATACTTGCTGAAGGTAATGACTGAACAGTAGTTCGACCAACAGTGTTCACGCATGTACATAATCAACCAGTAGTGGTGTGAGAAGGTGGGATCTACACAGAACGTATGCATACGTTTGAAAGCCATACTTGAGTAAATGTACAGATACCTTACAATGAAATTGTAAAAAACTGTTTTAACAGTACTTTACTTCTACTAAAAAATAGGCTCAAAGATGCACTAGGCACAGAGACATCCCAGTAAAAAACTGTTATGTTGTAGAGAAGCTAGGGAAAACAGGCAGAGGTAAGGATCTATGTGCAGATATTTCATGGAAAAGATAGAACAAACAATAAGCCAAACAGGCAACAAGAACAGAATGACGGACAACAAGACAATCATTACATTTAACAACTCACAAAGAGTTTAACACTAGGGCAGTATATACTCAGGAGGCTAACAGGCTAAACAATATAAGATAAACTGACTACAAACACCATGGAAGACAGGAAGTGATATAAAAGTCCAAGACAAGGCACAGAATACGCAACCAAAAACAAGAACTGATTTCTGAGCAATCACTTATTTATATTATTTAAGTTTATACTTAAACTAAACGTAACTTATTTCTCCACAAAACATTTAATAATTAGCCTAAAAGTGTCTGACCGGTCTTCAACACGTCCTCACCTGAGTGACTCGATACACTGAGATGGGC
This sequence comes from Enteromius trimaculatus, assembly GCA_032361065.1. Classification (NCBI taxonomy): domain Eukaryota; kingdom Metazoa; phylum Chordata; class Actinopteri; order Cypriniformes; family Cyprinidae; genus Enteromius; species Enteromius trimaculatus. The sequence continues at coordinate 17,259,460 of JAUMHP010000063.1, forward strand.
TGAGCAGCACTTTCCCCGTGCGTCACCAGAAGATCCAGCTGTCCATCTCCATCAAAATCAGTCACAGCTGCTCCTGAAATGCAGGTCATTCTACTCAGACACAGCTGTAATGAATGTTATTATGCATGAATACCAAAATAAAATTGTAAATTATGAGCAGTTCTACATTAATACAGTGGCTTTCTAACGATGATGATGATAATTCAGATTGAGTGGTGACTGCACTCTATTCTAAATGTCAGTAAATGACCCCCAAGATACAGTTTCACACAAGCCTGGATATATAATGCCATCTAGTGGTAGAGAGGAGATAACTAGGATTTAGGTTTGGAGATCAACTCAACCATCATCACTACACAGTTTAGTTGTTTGTTCATCTACACCAAAACTCATCATTTCTATACTACTATTACTATATGTGTGCCCAGGTAACATACACTAATGCTCAATATTGTATTTACACTACAGGCTTGGGCTCAGAAAGTTTTAACATGTTTTTGAAAGAAAAAAGTACATGAAACAATAAAATGAATATTATAACAATTTTAAACAACTGTTTTAATATATTGTCAAAGAGTAATTTATTTTTGTGATGGACTTCAGTGTCACTTCAGAAATCATTCTAATATGATGATTCGGTGATCAAAAAACAGTTGTGCCACTAAATATATTGTGAAATCATCACACCTTTTTTTTAGGATTTTTTGATGAAGAAAACGTTCAAAAATATGTGAAATATAACCCTGGTTTCACAGAATTTTCACAGAATTTAAAAAAAATAATAATAATAATTAAATAATAGTGTACATTTTTAGTAACCATGTCAAACAGTGAGAGAATGCACACTAGTGACTGTCATTGTATTAACTAAAGTTAGTATTAAATAAAAAAAAATAAAATAAGAATAAATGAAAAGCTTTGGTTTATTTACAAGTTATTTTAAGGGGAAAATCTCTATTTATTATTTGTAAAACTCATTAAATGGATTTACAAAATAAACAGTTCTACATTGTAATGGAATGAACTAGCCAAACTCTTTGTACCGGTTCCCCGTCCCTCTGGTTCAGCGGCCTCCCCGATGTTCAGCTCCTCGATCTGTGGATCTCCGTGTTCTCTTCGAGAAACTCTGCCATGGTAAAGATTAATTACTTACTCACTTTGCCTTTTGGCTTGAGAGAGCTCCACACAAAGGAACAGTCAGAGACAAATGTACCTTGTCAGCTGCATGTTATACAACATGTCTCAAAGGAGATATTCATTTACAGGCTCATGAAACCCCCGCAATATTGATTTAGTTAAAACATTTCTAGGGCTGCAAGTTCATACTTTATATTTTGATGACTAATAACGCCAACTAAAAGGTTTCTTTATGTAAAAAGCTTAAGACTTTGCTTTCTGAGAACCCGAGGTCCAGACTGTTTGAGTATGGGATTAGAAACTAATTTGAAACAATGTTCTGTTTAATGCTATATCCAGTCTTCTCATTAGAAAGCCATCGTGTAATGGGTGAGGTCGGATGTTGGGGGAATTTCCCATCAGGTAGAGTTGTGGTTGGACTGGGTTTGTTTGTGGTCTGGCAGTTGGACCTGCTGGCTTCTTGTGCTGCCTGGGCTTACCACCAAATCCCCAAAATAGAGAGTTTCCATAATTATTTCCTACCTTAAAATGTAAATGTTAAAGAAATAACTTTGTTACATAATGATAACACAGGTCACTTTGATCAAGTAGGCAATTGTATAAACGTGCAAATAGATCCAAGACAGGTTGCTGTACATTCATTGTTACATTGATTTTTAATTGGTATTGTTTTTAATGAAAGTATAGAATATGTATATATCAAACTGATATCTTGTATCAGAAGGTTGTTGTTGTTCTTTTCCATAAAATGGAAGTGAATAGTGAGCAGCAGTTTTTTATTGGTAATAAAACTATAAGAATTAAATTAAATTAAATTAAATTAAATTAAATTAAATTAAATTAAATTAAATTAAATTAAATTAAATTAAATTAAATTAATATTAGGTTTTTAAAATATAAACATAAAAAACAATTGAAAAATATATTTTAATAAATGTAAAATCAGCTAAATCAAAATAATTTATTTTTTTATAAAAATCAATTCAAATTACAAAAAGCAAAACAAAATTACTACAACTAAAATAAATAAATAAATAAAAGTGGAAGCGATTATTATATGAATTAAAACAAAAGCAAAATATTATTAAATACTATTTTTAAAAAATCTAAATCAGTTTGAACATCCTGCTGAATGTCTCCTTTAAGTGTTCTGCAAAATGAAAGAGTTAGCCATATGCATATCAGTACAGTACACACCTGAACAGTCTGTTGGCTGAAGGTCCTCTGTAGGCAATGTTGTTAAAAAAAACCTCCAGCTCATTGTCATTATCAAAGTCGGCTGTGATGACAGTGCGAACAGGAGATGGCATGGAAAACTTCTGTGTGGCGATGTCCTGGTACAGAGAATATCAGCATATCAAAGTTTTAAACTCCACACTCTCACTTGAGAAAATCAACTGAAGAACGTCTTTCTTGTAATACAGTCGTCTCTACAAATTAAACTGGGACAGGAAAGTATGTTTGCTGACAGGAGATCATCAGCGTTAAGATTTGGAGGGTCAGATGTATGATATCTATGACAAAAAGATCTAAGCTGCAGGTAAATCACAGTCTAAAGATTTGGAGTGGGAGCAGAGAAAAGTAACTGCTATCGTCGTGCTTCAATAGTGCAGCAACGAGTCATGGAAGAGTTATTGAGCAAGCCGGCACTCTCTCAAGTATTAACCCCAATTTTAATTATAGGGCTCATAAAACCTGCAGGTGAAAGCCCATGAAGTGACCTTCTGCTGTCTGGTTGAAGGAGAGGTGATGGCCATCTCTGGACAGGAACCAGCATAGAAGGAACAGCTGAACATCACACAAAACTGATCATCTCAGACAGATGGAAATATATAATGAAAGAATAAACTTCAGTTACAGTAAATATAAATGTTCTGCTTAAAAACCTTTAGAATGATAGAATGATAGACAGAATGATAAATGGAACGATAGATAGATAAATAGATAGATAGATAGATAGATAGATAAATGTCCCATATAATGATAGAACTAACATTAGAACGAATGATTGATAGATAGATAGCCATTGTTACTTTGGCCCCAGCTCTCTGAAGGTCATTCACTAGCTCCCCCCGTGTGGTTCTGGGATTGTTGCTCACAGTTCACAGAGGGGGGGGAAACTTGCGTTGGAGCCCCAGATCGAGGGAGATTATCAGTGGTTTATATGTTTTCCATTTTCTAATAATTGCTCCCACAGTTGATTTCTTCACACCAAGCTGCTCACCTATTGCAGATTCAGTCTTCCCTGCCTGGTGCACGTCTACAATTTTGTTTCTGGTGTCCTTTGACAGCTCTTTGATCTTGGTCATAGTGGAGTTTGGAGTGTGACTTTTTGACGTTATGGACAGGTAACGAGATGATAACGAGTTTAAACAGATGCCATTAATACAGGTAACGAGTGGAGGACAGAGTAGCCTCTGAAAAAAGAAGTTACAGGTCTGTGAGAAAATACTTATTTTACCCAGGAATTTACCAATTAATTCATTAAAAATCCTTTAATGTGATTTTCTGGATTTTATTTTTCTCATTTTGTCTCTGTTAGGAAGCGGACTGACACAGAGGTAAGAAATAACAATGTTTATTAACAGGATGAGTTTTCCATATAACTGAACGAATGTAAGTCAACAGATGAATAATTCAAACAAAGGTATCTTCAGAATCAAAACTTAAAGAGTGTCTTTTCTTCCTTAGTAGATGAGGAGCTTGGGGAGGATAGACAGACGACCACAACCACACACCACTTGCCAGACAGAGACGAGGAGAGGAACAACAGGACCAGAAGGACACACGGAGGATCACAGAGCACACTGGAGAGGAACAGGCAAGTATAATGCTTTAGGAAGCATTATACACTTCCAATATCATTATATAAAAAACCAAGGACCTACTGCCTCCCCCAAAAAATTTCCTTCGGGAGGTTCATCGTCCCAGGGGCCCATGGTCTGTGTGGCTGCTCAGCTGGGATGGCGTCTGGTGGGCGTTCGGGAGGCACAGGCTCTGGAGGTTTGTGCTCAGGGAAGCGCTCTTGCAGCGCAAGTTCAAGGGGGCACTCTTGAAGAGCAAACTCAAGGAAGCGCTCTTGAAGTGCAAACTCAAGGAGTGAAACAGGGATCGGCTCTCCTAGCCAAAAATCAGGACCTGGAATCTGGAACGGCTCTTTTAGCCGGGAAACAGGGACTGGAATCTGATACGGCTCTCCAAGCCGGGAAACGGGCACTGGAGTCGGCTCTCCTTGCCGTAACTCAGGGACTGGAATCGGGAACGGCTCTAATGGCTGTGACTCAGGAACTGGATTTGGGATCATCTCTACTGGCTGTGACTCAGGAACTGGATCTGCGATTGGCTCTACTGGCTGCGACTCAGGAACTGGAATCGGGATCGGCTCTACTGTCTGTGACTCAAGAACTGGATCTGGGATCGGCTCTACTGGCTGTGACTCAGGAACTGGATCTGGGATCGGTGGTTGTGGTTTTGGCACTAATTTAGCTCCATAATGTGTAGTTGTCTGGGGAGTTGACACTGATTTGCCTCCATACTGCGTTGTTTGCGGAAGTGGAATCCGCCAAATGGCTAGACGTGAGCCAGAGAATGGAGGATGAATTCCTGGCCGTGAAGGTGAAATGAACTTTGGGTGGCGTTCAGATAGGGAAAGCCGAGAATGATGATCCTGTAGCGCTGAGATCCTTGGATGGCCAACACATCGGCCGGCATTCTGGCCGTGAAGGCAGACTAAAATCCACTGGGGACTGGGTGATTCTGACTTGGTTTCCAAACTCTCCAATCTAGCCCCGTGGTGTCTGGAAGTTCCATGGGACGGTGGTAGCAAACCCCGATCCGGAACACTGAGATCAGAGTGGCGGCGTCCAAATCAACCTCCTCAGCCAGTCGATAAAACTCCTCTGCATGATCAACGAAAGGGAGGTCCAGGAAGCCGAGGCAGGAGGTAAATTCCATATCTGTTTTGGGTCTGAGCTTCTGATAGGAAGCGGACTGACACGGAGGTAAGAAATAACAATGTTTATTATTTCTTACCTCCGTGCCAGTCCGCTTCCTATCATTCCTTTCCATATAACTGAACGAAGGTAAGTCAACAGATGAATAATTCAAACAAACGTATCTTCAGAATCAAAACTTAAAGAGTCTCTTTTCTTCCTTAGTAGACGAGGAGCTTGGGGATGACAGACGGACAACCACCCCACTTGCCAGACGGAGACAAGTAGAGGAACAACAGCACCTGAAGTAGACACGGAGGATGACGGAGCACACATGCTTTGGGAAGCATATCAAGAGTCCACTTATGAATAAACGAGCTTGGACAGTGAATGAGCTGGTGTGCTTATATGTGCTCGTTATCAGTGATGGCAGGTGAGGATGATTAAATCCAAGTGAGAGTGACCGTCAGTGACTGCGTTGAAGGCGGAGCCAGGCGTGGGTGTAACAGTCTCATAGTTACAGGCCTCTCTAATCTTTTTAAGTGGGAGAACTTGCACAATTGGTGGCTGACTAAATCATTTTTTGCCCCACTGTAGGTAAACAGATGTACATAGTATTGATAGATGTACCATATAATAATAAATAGATAGGAGGATAGACTGATAGAACGATAAAATGATAGATAGAGATCCATAGTCTGAATTTGCTCACCCTTATTATGACTCAGACATGATTCTTTACTAGCTGGTTTGCTGGTTCAGCCAAACTTTAATTAAGGCACAGAATAACAGAGCATCTTAATCACATAGTAATTATACATGGCAAAGGTCAAATGCCCTACGCTGATGCACAAATCCTTCTGTAAGGTCTCCCATGAGACATTAACCCAACAATTGACCCCCATAAAACAGCTTCCTGCTGACATTTATCTCTGTGCTAAAGAAGCCAATCACTGCCGCTAACACTGGGATCAAACTAAAGCTACACACACAGAGTCGATCCGTACCAAACACAATTACCTGACACACTCGGGAGATACAGATCCAAAAGGTTCATGACTTCTACTGCTGGAAAATAAATGGATAATATTTTGGGCTCATTACTTCTTTAATTATTATTATTTATTTAAGGACAGGCTTCCTTACATATAGCCAAATTAAACTATTAGTTCAAGATTAGCAGACTTACAAATTCTGACTGGGCACAAAGGAAAAAATGTTTCTCTCAGACAGCAATGTTGTTAAAAGGACCAGATTTAGGTTCTTATGCCTTTCAGTTTTATCTTGAGAAAAAGACCCTCGTGATCTCATATGTATCATCTAGAGTTTCAGAAGAAGTCACAATGTTCTTAGATTTGCCAACAAAATCTGACATTAAAACACATTCCAAATTTCATTATGAACTTAAAATGTCCTTTCATGTAACTCTAAAACTGAAATCTGAAAGTGCACCGTGTATAAAGTTATTGTATATGAGTCAACTCAAAGTCATTGAAACAAGTCATTTTTAAAACGAGTCCCAAGAGATTTCACGTTGACGTCAACATGGAATATTAGCATATTGCCGGCTCAACTTGAAATCAAATTGCTAAATTAATCTTTGCCACTAGGTGTTGTGTTTATAGTGGTAAAATAGCTGTTTCCTTGGTTGCTGCTATAAACAAAGCATCACTGAGCTCACAAACGCTGCTTTTATTATGGAATGAACCTTTGTTTCCGGATTTCTCCGCAGCAGAAGTCGTCATGGGTTAACTTGAAGAACAGTGAATGGGAGAGTATCATATATATATTTTTTGCTTTCCCATTTGCTCAAATAGCAAAAGAAAATCTCTATGATAGTGTTTTCATGACTTCCAGTAAAAGGAAAAAAATAGAGAGAGACTGATAACAGCAATCAAAAGCAATCAAATTTACTGTCCCTCCCATAGATGCTGCATTAGAAATGCTCAGTATAAACAATTTATTTTGTAATTTGATGCAAAGGTAATATACTACAAAGAATGGTGTTATAAATGCATATACATTTAAAATAAAATACAAATATGAAAACTTTTAAGGATTTACTGTGCTGATGACATCACAGTCTTGTGAAAAGGTCTATGGAAATTAATTCAGACCAAGGACAGGTTTGGAAAAATTAGTCATTGAGCAAATAGTTTGGGTGTGTTTTTTTGGTCCCACTTTATATTAAGTGTCCCTAATACCTGTGTACCTCCATAGTAACTAGATGTGTATGTAGTATTGTATGTAACCACAGTGTAAGTACACACCAGTACACAGTATCTACAGCTGTAATATTTCTGTAACAACACACACGTGTGTAAGTACAAATGTGTAACATGACATTGGTAAGAACACTTTTTGGTAATGAAAATACAAATGTGTATATTAAATAGACAATTGCTATGGACTAAGCATGTAATGTTACACAGGCTTTACATGTAAATTGTGGTTGGTGTCCAGAATGTTACACTTTATATTAAGTGGGCAGTTCCTGAGCAGTTACCATGTATATGCACTGGTATTACAGAGGTGTACAAACTCCATCAACTCCACCCACTTTACATATCCCTAAACCTACCCAACTACACCCCCTGATCACCCCCTGTTCCAGTTACTCTTATACATACTGCGGTTACATGTAAATCCTGTAACATGACTAGTAAAGTGAAAAAAGTGTTGTTACCAATGTCCTGTTACAGATTTATACTTACACACACCATTCTGAGAGTTGTTATGCGTGTAGTTACAGAAATATTACAGCTTTATATGCTATGTAGCAATGTGTACTTACAGTGTGTTTCACACTAGATACACATCGAGTTACTATGGAAGTACACAGTTATTAGGGACACTTAATATAAAGTCGGACCGTTTTTTTAAATAAGGTATAAATAAATACATATTACAATATACTAAATGCATTTGTGACCTTACATTTTTTCCCTAGCTGCATTTATTCAAAAATACTGCCTATTATTTTTGTGGAAAACATACTTTTTTAGGATACTTTTATGCATAGAAATTTCAACAGAACACAATTGATTTTCAAGTGGAAATCATTTGTGACAATATAAAAGTATCAGTCGCCACTTGAGATCAAATTAACATCCTTTCTGGAATAATATATTCATTTCTTTAAAAATAAAATCAGTAATGACCTCAAACTTTCGAAAAGTAGGTTATACATAAAAATCTCGAAACATTCAGACTTGATTCAGTCAAGCTATCAGCAGATTTATAAAACTTCCTGGGTAAGTCTCAGGAAAATAAAGAGGTTCTTCGATCTTACTGTGACTAATTCCAATCACTGTGCTTTACCAGATGAAACGAGAGCCAGGTCGCTGCGCAAACAATAGAACAATGATTAGAGAATAATTGAACATTCTAATCAGACAGCAGATGGTATTATTTTGTCCTCTGTCTTCTCTCAGAAGGATTTAATTATACAGCTCAAAATGTAGGGATCACGTTTAGTTCTGCATAACAAAGATGAAACCTACCATTTAGTATATTCACATCTAATTAAAAAACAACAACTAGATTTTCCTGGAAAAACACCAGTTTTTGAAGGCAGCTAAGCAACTGTGTTAAAGTTTCCGGCCTGACAAGCACTGCAGTAAAACTGCCTTTTCACTTCCATTACAGCTAAAAGAATAAATAGTGATTTTAAAACCTGCACCTTAAACCTTTGCTTGCGATTATTGCTGAGTTGTAGAAACAGACGATGCGGGCCATTCCAGTTTCCATAGACAATGTCAGTCTTCCCATCCCGATTAAAATCTGCTAACGCCACTCCACGGCCATGCTGCATCGGGTCATCAACCCCTGTGAGACAAAATACAGATATATATTTGCTGTGAAAGGCTAACAATGAACAGAAAGGCTAACTAACTCAATGAACAGAAAAAAAAGAAAGGTGCCAGCTCTTGCTTACCCGCTTGTGCCGCCATGTCTGTAAATGTGCCATCTCCGTTGTTGCGAAACAGGAAGTTAGGGCTGTACTCATTGTCACAGAAAATGTCAGGTAGGGTCTGACTGAGGATTGGGCCGACCACGACCCCCCGTCCGCCTGTAACACACAGCAGAGACGACCATCATCACCTAACGCACAGCAGAAATCGTTAGTGGCTTTCCAGCTCATTTCACCAGCAGCGGCTCTCTGCTGCTTTTGCTGACACAGACTCTGACTGCCCATAATCACATTACAGGGAGTGTGAACATGTGCATTTAACCAGCTTTACATCCACACGGCAATCACTATTCTACAGCTCTGACCTCTAGTTGAATTACAGCAGCAGACGATTCTTCATTTTGTATATGCACAAGTTTTGAAAGCAGCTTTAAAAGACAATCACGCTTTTATTTCTTAAAGCTCAACAAGACTAGGCTTTTCTTAATGATAAATATATGCATGAAAGACATTAGAACAGAAATTTGGGAGAAAACTTTAATTAGTTGTTTTAAATTATTCTAAAGTTTTATACTGATGCAGACAGATTTACATTTAATTTAATTTAATGTGACTAAAATAATTTAAGAATAATTTAAGTTAATAAAAAAATTACAAATTTAGTGTTTTATGTAATTAAAATGAAAATATTTTTAATAAGCATTTTATAATATATGTAATATAAAATATAATATGCATTACGTAAAAAAAAAGGAAAGAAACTATGTGTTTTTAATCATTTTAAATTATTATATTTATACTGTAATAAATTACTACATTTTATACTGAAGCAGACAGATTCAAATTAAATTTAATTGAATTTCATTTTTAATTGCTGAATAGTCATTCCATATAAAACTAATAGTCCTCATTTCATTGCTTGAATCATGTGTCTATGTCTATGTCAGTGTCTTCTAAACTGAATCATTTGCACAATGTTTTGAATACAGTAAATTAGAATTGCAAAGAGCATATGCAATAAAAATGTGAAGCATACATATTCAGTGTCTTGTACTCAGATACCTCACTACATACACACACAGTAATGTCTAACTTTACTGTAGTTTTCAAATGGCTGTGCAAATAGAATATAGTGCTGTTTTGAGCATTTTCAGGAAGTATCACCAAAATCGGACTTTTTTTTTGCATTGTAACAAAAATTACAGAGTAAACTGTTATAATGAAAACATGACAAAGCCATTTGACTGTCTTGTTCATAAATAATGATGCCAGGACTTTTCATCTTGATGACACTGACACTTTTAATGACATGAATAAGTGCTTTTGAGGAATGAGCAATCCATTTAGAGCAAGTGACATGCTTTTGCAGGTTATCAACTAGGTTTTGCAGTTTGCACTAATTGTTTTGAGAAATGCGTTCCATGTTTTGTGTCATTCAAATGTCAAGTCTGCCAAGACTTTGACAGAATCCTCTATAGTGAGTGGAGAATATCTCAAAAGCTTAATTTTGTTGCTTTCCCTTCGGAGTCTGTCCTGCTTGAACTCTTCTCAAGAGTGCTCTCTGAAACCGCTCTGAACAGTGGTCCAAAGCCCTGCTCTTCTCGTAGTGATTAATGGAATGGCTGCTTCATTGAGTAAGTCAGAGCTGAAATACGGCTCACTTGTCCTTGTGCCTTCACATGACTTTCAATGCAGTAAACAGCTGAGTGGGCCAAAAACCTCCATCTCTTTATTCAGCGCTGCCTTCCAGGGTCCTGTTCTCTCTATTACTGGCTGCTTTAGCTGATAAACACTGTCTATAACTCAGTGATTCAAAGCTGATATGAGCACTTTGCTCTACTGTAAATCACCCACAAGGCAAAAAACCTGAATCCTACAGCTCATGGCCGTTAAAGATTCTTGGGTAATATATTCACTGACATCATCGCACACTTACACACTCCAGCTCACGCATTCATAAATAAGTAGACACGCACCTGTGAACTTGTTGACTCCGGCCTGCTCAGCCACGTTTGACAGTGCAATGATTCCCTTGGAAAGGTCACTTGAGCTTTCATCCATTTCAATCAGAGCATGTGGACCTACAGTTCCGCTGGCATAGTTGGCAATGTAGATGGAATAAAGGCCTGTTCCCTAAAAAAATTAATACAGTGTACAGTGATAACTAATAATGTTTTCTCATAAACAACTTTTGTAAAGAATAAATAAATAAAAAATAAAACTCACAATTCTAAATAAAGCAAACACATATATACAAATATTTCTATGCTTCTATACTTCACACGTTTTACATTTATTTAGTCATTTTTGTAGCAATTATAATGTTTTGTGTTGCTGCAGAATGGTTAAATTTTTCCAATGCTAATTTAATTTAAACACAAAGTATTAAATAATATTTAATATTTTCATACTTTTTGCATAAATTAATTGATTTATGCATTGATAGGTGGCGATACAAAAATCACACACCTCATATTTCATCTCAAAACTGGTCTTCAAGTGACGACGCTGTCTCTTTAGTAAACAAGTACACTAACTTTATTAGGGGCCATAAAGTATAAAACTCAATTAGGGGAAAAATCGTTAGTTGCAGTGGTGTGTAATTTGTGGAAAATCTAATATACTGTAAATCATTTTCTCATAGTAAAGGTTTGTAAAACATAGCAAAAAAAAAAAAAAAGAAAAACATTTGATCTTATACCTTAAGAGAAATATGTTGAGACACTCATGCACATACAGTTACATACACGCATACATACTCTCACACGCCACACACATATTTCAACTGCCTCCCCTTGGATATTAATTTCACACCCCATTATCAGAAAGATTCCCTGTGGACATGAAGTCAGTGAAGTAGCCAAGCAAATGAACTTACGCACACAGTTTCAATAAAGACACCCACGATCCAACAGCATGGAAATGGTGAAATAAAGAAATATATACATAAGTATATAAATATCAGCAGCTTGTGACCAGAATCCTAATGAGGCACAACAATGAAAATGTCAAACGCTCTCTGGTTTCTACATAACTGCCACTTCAGGTCAGAAAATACAGATTAAAGCATAATGGAGTTAAAACAGATGCTGCCACAGAATGTATTAGCAGCTTAGGTTTTAATGTCATGTTTTCCATGTTTTTCATGCTTTGTTTATCGATAAATTAGATTTACAGAAATTTCACTAGTAACAAGGGCCAGCAAAGTACGGGGAACTAATACTATTAAAGCATATTTGTACTAACTATAGTTTCCTTCAAAAATATTGTAGGTTGAAAATTATGGTTGAAAGGTTTTGTCATAAAACGGCGTGTGAATGCTGAACCTCCCAGTGAGGCAAAGGAGCGGAGGACACGAGAGCTTCAATAGCAAATATTTAAATTCAACAAACTCCAGAGTACAAAAAGAACAAGCTGACGGGGCAGCAAAAAGACACACGCGAAGAAACACGACATCACATTACATTAACGAGACCTGAATAGAACAAAAAGAAAGCGGTATTTAAACAAAGAAATCAAAGACAAAAGTGAGGGCAGGTGTAAAAACGACAGGTGAGACAATCAAACTGATTGGGAGAAACCAAAAAGACATAGACAGTGGGGGAGACAAGACAAGACAGACACGGAATGTTACATTACACCCCCCTCCCGGAAAGGCGCACCTGCGCCGACAGTTACATCACCAGGGAGGGGGGGCTGGGCACTCTGGATGCGAGGCAGGAGTCTCTTGAGGGCGCACTGGATGCGCGGCAGACTCTGGTGGGCAGACTCAGGAGGGCGCACTGGATGCGCGGCAGACTCAGGAGGGCGCACTGGATGCGCGGCAGACTCAGGAGGGTCGGGCCACAGCAGCAGGTCCTCCGCTACGGGCTCTGGAGGGTCGGGCCACAGCAGCAGGTCCTCCGCTACGGGCTCTGGAGGGTCGGGCCATTGCAGCGGGTCCTCCGCTACGGGCTCTGGAGGGCCCCGGACTGGAGCGGGCTCTGAAACTGGAACGGGCTCTGGAACTTCCCGGACTGGAGCGGGCTCAGAAACTGGAACGGGCTCTGGAACTTCCCGGACTGAAGCGGGCTCTGGAGCTTCCCGGACTGGAGCGGGCTCAGAAACAGGAACGGTCTCTGGAACTTCCCGGACTGGAACGGGCACTGGAAGTGGTGCGGGTTCCCAGACTGCCCGGACTGGGACGGGCACTGGAACTGGAGCAGGCTCCAGGACTGCCCGGACTGGAGCGGGCACTGGAACTGGAGCGGGCTCTGGAACTGCCCGGACTGGAGCGGGCACTGGAACTGGAGCGGGCTTAGGAAGGCGCTCAGGCAGCGCGGGAGACTCAGGATCCTCCTCCTTGGCCGCCATCCTCAAAGCCAGTGCGAAAATCTCCCGCACTTGTATCGCCTCCTCCCGTGAGGCGATCGGAGGTGGAGCCCACGGGAACGGGAAAGCCCCACTCGGCACTCCGTGCCCCAGCGGCGAGATCGGTGCCGTACTCCGTGGCTCACGGCAGCGCGAGCCGACTTCCTGGCTGTGAGATCCGCCGACCAGCACGGGGGATCTGCGAGGATGAACGCTCGCAGGAATGAACGCCATCCTTTATTTGAGGTCTCGTTCTGTCATGAGCGGCGTGCGTTTGCGCTGAGCCTCTCAGCGAGGAAAGGGAGCAGAGGACACGGCGAATTCAAAAACAAAAGTATTTAATACAAAAATGAACCAGAGTGCAAAACAAAAGCTGACGAGGCAGCAAAAAAGGACACACGCAGGGAAAGAACATCACAACATTAAGACATCACACAACGTTAACCAGACCTGAAATGAATTGAAAAACATGGGTATTTAAGGACAATGAACTAATGAACTAAAGTGCAGGCAGGTGTACAAGACAGGTGAAGAGACTGAACGAAATGAGGGAGAAACCAAAATCACACAGACAGCGGGGGAGACAAGACAAGACAGACACGGAATGTTACAGGTTTAAAAGGACTTCCCACCCAATGAAAATAAATAAAGCTGAAATTAAATTAAATTAAATAAATAAAGCTGCTGTTGTTGTGCAAATATTACCACACAACATTATTAACAATATTTAGTTGTTAGTCAGTCATTACAACTGACTAAATAAATAAATAATATTAATAATTATTATTATTATCATTAAGCATATATTACCACATAACAATATTAACAATATTTAGTTGTTAGTCAGTCATTTTTGCACTACAACTAACTGACTAAATAAATAAATACATAAAAAATATTTATTATTATTATTATTATTATTCATTTCATTATTATTATTATTATTATTATTATCATTAAGCATATATTACCACACAACAATATTAACAATATTTAGTTGTTAGTCTGTCATTTGTGCACTACAACTAACTGACTAAATAAATAAAGAAATAATATTAATTATTATTATTATGCCTATTATACCTTATTATACCTCCTTTGTTATTAGCACTTTTAAACCAATAATTTAGAGAGAAAACTATTTTGTTGCAGACTAATGTCCAATTTTGTCTTTTATGTACTATTGTGAGGGAAAGCTGCAATAAGCACATGATGCAGGTAATCACTAACCCATGAAGATGGGTGACTGAGAAGACCAATCCATCTCCTTACAGAAACAGGCCCATGTGTCTTCCTGTCCATTTTGAAGTGACAAATGACAATGCTTTGGTTTCAAGGAGAGAAAAACTACACAGTGCATTTGAATATTAATGTATCTGAAGTTTAAGGCAATATACAGGGGTCATTTTACAACTGTGGGAGATGCTGTCACTAATTTTTTAGACTTGAAGTCAAAGTGCACAGTTCTCAGAGAAACCTGTATATGAATTAAGACAGTTTAACTGTATTATTTAATACAAATATTGTATTTAATTATATAAAATAATTAGTATGTCATTGAGGTAGCTTCTTTGTAGGAAACCTTGTGAAATTTAACTTTACTTTCTCACCAATAGATTTTTGCAGTGAATGGGTGCCATCAAAATGAGAGTCCAAAAGATAAAAACATAAAAATAACAGAAAAGTACTTCACATGACCCCAGTCAACCTATAGTATTAATATCTTGTGAAGAAAAAAGCTGTGCATTTGTATGAAACCATAAGGCATACAGCACTAAACCTGGCCAAAATACAGGTCCATTAAAATGTTTTCTCCAGTAAAAAAAAAATCCTTCACCTGTTGTCTTCTCACATCAAAGTCCACCAAAACCTTTGTTCAGAACCGTTCAGAAACTGTTTTTGCTGTAAATGTGCATATTTCCTTTTAATTTAGATGTGATGACTCATATTTTAGCAGAAAGCAACAATTTGAAATGATAAACGTGTGCAAGTGATAAAGCTCATTTTAATATAATATAATATATTTTAAATGTTATTAAATAAATACATATTTTAACCAGATACTTGATCTTAATGCTCATGAGCTTGTATGACTATAGAAATAAATTAGTCAAACTCAACAATCTAGATCAGCAGTTCATTTTAACTTGTGGAAGTTTCCATTGTGGATTGACATAGTATCCAATGACAGACCAATTTTTTGGTTCCCAACTGAACTCCAAACACATTTTGTTTTGTTTCTCTCCAAACCTATTATACGCATGGTCCTAAATCATTTAAATCATAAAATCATTGATGAAGGACTTTTAAGCAGCACCGTCTCACTATCATCAGCCCAGTCAAATGACTGAGGGAGGAAAAAATCCATTTCAATCCCTCGCAACTCTTCCCCAGGATTACTGAGCATCCTTCACCGCTGACTGCTCCACACAACAGCATGCAGTCCAGAAGTAATTGCGGAAATATGCTGTTCAGCTTATTGTGTTTTGGACTAAATACAAATCATTGACATGTTTGGCCATTCATCATGCCGTCTGGGATTATAGCTACCAGTGAAGCGCGGTCAGACGGTGGGAGCTCTGATAACCTACATGCAGCAAGACAAATGAAGGTGGCACTTCCCACCTATTACGTCTCCTTACAAAAAGAAACAAATGAGGCCTTGCGTTTTCTAATTATCACAGCACATGATTCAGTGTCAGAGACAAATACGGCAGAACGCTGGAAGTAAACAATCATATTGGTTGGCAGAGGGGGGCAGGACTCGACGGTAATGGCGGACAGCAAATGATGGCCGCAGAGGACTTCAGGGTGAAACGATCAGATGTAAACAGTCACTCGACACCCTTAAGAAGTCACTTTCCCTCAGATTCCACATGCTGATGTTCTGCAATTCTGTTGATGATCAATACATTCCTCAGGGTGCAACTTACTATTCACATTTTCATACTAACAGTCTTCCCAAATGTTTTGAGCAAGAAATTTCCATGATTTTCAGTCATCCGTGATTACTGTATGAGCATTTCTAAACATCATTTTATACAGACTGCACTCAAGAAGAGCAATTTCTAGTCTGTGTAACATTTAAGAGATGAGAATGACGCGAAATATACAGCATGTTCTAAAAACGTTATGCTGACGTTTCCAGTAAGTTAAAAAAACACTATTTTGTCCAGTTTTTTTAATGTTTTAAACGTTTTTTTGTTGTTATTTGAATGGTCAGGCAATCATTACGCAAACATGGAAACGTTTCTTTTAAATGAGTAATGTTACACAAATGTCCAAATAAAACTTTTTAAAAAGAAATTGAACAATGTATAAACATTTCTTGTGCTGATGTTTTAGGAAGACTATTAAAGACCAGATAACGTATAATTAATGTTTTATTAACATGGAAAAACGTTTATTGGTCACGTTAAAAACCAGTTCTGAGAAGTTCTGAGAAAAGCTGTGGTTCCCCATCTAAAAATGGAGCACAGGGACAATACTAAAAGCAAATGCAAAGGAAATCAGAAAATTAAAAAAGGGAGAAAAAAAATTCAGCTTTTAAAATGTAGAAGAGAGCACAAGTCATATCCTTTAATCCTGAATTTGAAAAGATTGACCTGCAAATAACATGTAAATTATTCCTTTTTCCATCTGGTTCTCTGCTAAAAAAAAAAAAAAAAAAAAACAATAGAAGCCAAATATAAACCATCAAAGAAATTCTAATAGTTTCCATTAAAATACCATTATGAACCATTAACTTTTTCCAGTAAAACCACTACAGAATTCCTTCTTGGAGTGTGTTTTGGCCACTTTTCCAACATCCTACCAATAGAATTCATCACATTCCAGACATCATTATAATTTCACTTAAAACCAATACAATTCCCATCATAACCATTAAATCCAATACATTTTCTATTGTGTTCTGGGCAGGGTTCTATTGTTTTTTTCAGCAGGGTTAGTTTTATTAAGAAAAATAGTTCCCACTGAGCATTCCCAAAGCTTTGATTTGAAGCAAACTTAGTAGAAGCGTTACCTTTCTGTCCACACATGCGACTGACCGGCCAGCCACGCGATTGGCAACGTCTCTGTGTTCATTTATGTCATCGTTTAGGAGATCCTCGAACCGCCCATTACGAAACTTAAAGAGCTTGTCAGTGTACGTTGCTCTCCCTGCATGAAACGACAGAAACAATTTACATGAAACTAACATCCATTTACTGTAGCATTTCCTTCAGAGCCTCGTTCAGGAAACCGTTTCATACCTGAGAAGGCGTTATTAGTGTTGAGGACGTAAATTTCCTCTTTGCCATCACCATCTATGTCACATGCTGTCACTCCGATGGCATTGCCCTGTCGATCTCTGAGTGCATAATATGGAGAACTGCGGTTGTCAACCGCGATGTTAACAAGCCTCTTCTTAAACTTGTCGTATTTCAGCACCAGATTTGGGCCATTGTAGCTAAAGAGAAAAAAGGCAGCGCTGTGTTATTTATTTCAAACAAATCATCAAAGCTTAAAATCCTTAATTGATACACCTTGTTCTGCAATACAACCTTTAATATAAATTATATATTATAATATTTATTTTTATAGATCTGTTTTATTGTAGAAATATTAAAAATTAACATGAATATTTATAATATTATATCACATATTACACTCAAAAAAATGATTCATTGGATGAACTCAATTTAATTAAATGCAGGATTTCCATCCAATAAATATGTGTAGCTCCAACTCATAAAAAATAAATTAATGTGATGAAATTTAATTGCGTTGGGTCAACTCAATTTGATCAAATATAGTTTTAATGAAAATGATACATTTGACGCTTGTTGAACTCAAACAAGTTATGCCAGTTTGAAAACATTTAACCAAAAAATAAGTTAATAGGAAGGCATCCTTCTACACTGAAAAAAAAAAAAGATATGTTTGATTTACTTAACTTTAGGCATTAGCCAACTTGTTATGCATAACTTAAGATGGTTTTGA
>JAUMHP010000063.1:17285964-17301306 GCA_032361065.1 Enteromius trimaculatus
CGTTTATTAAATAATAAAATAAATATTCTTCTGTAAAATTAACAAAATACAACAAATTATTTTGTGGCAATTCTACTGTGACTCTGAGCCAGCCAGACTTTGTCTCTTGTGATGGTCTTTTAAATGTAATGCATGAGAAGGCATTAATTTAACCTTAACCGTTACTAACAGCATGTTTTACACAGCTAATTTGATGGCAGTGTTTGTTAGTTAATCAGGTTTATTAGCCGAGGACATGCTAACGTTGTTGTTGCTGCTGCTGCCGCTGCTGGGTTGAAAACTGTTAGTCTACAATAACATTCTTTTGTTATTGCATGCTGTGTGCGCAAATGTTTTAGCGTGTTAGTGGTATTTCCTCCCTTTGAGGTAATATCTACGTATTGCAAGTTGCCCTATTTTCATCTTTTTTGGTGAAATACAACCAGACTTTTGAGCGTTTGTTCCGCTTAGGTGCCATGCTTACTATTGACTGAGCGTAAGCTACGCAATGCGTGTGATGACGTCATTCTTGCCCACTGGAATCGTTAAGGGAATGGTTTAAACAAGAAACGGTTTTCGATTCCCATCCCTACTCCAGGTCAACAATTACCTACCTTGGATTGTTTATCTCGACTATGATTCTCGCCTGTTGCCCCGACCTTTGCCTGGATACCGATCTCTGATTCTCACCTGTTGCCTCGATCTCTGCCTGGACTATTGACTCTGATTCTTGCCTGATTCCTCGACTTTCTGCCTGTTTATGGTATTGTCTTTGCTCTGTCCCTTCTGTGTGTGATTGCCCCAATTGACATCCTGCTTTGTTTGACTATGAATTCAATAAACAGCATGCACGTGGATCTAACGTCTACTGAGTCTATGTCACAGAAAACTTTGCCACACACGTATCCAGCTGCTGTTTTTCATCTGGTCAAAGAAGTCAACCGACAAGCTTCACTGCTGAACATGCATCACCAACAGAAACTCACCAGTGTATCTGAAGACATTGGTCAGTCTCTACAAGCTCTCAACACGTCAGTACAGGCTCTGAACACTGCCATCGCTGCACTCGTCCAAACGCCAGCGATCGCACCTACCGCTTCAGCAGCTGCTGCTACAATCTCCACACCCCCGGCTCAAGTTAGCACGCACGCCGCCTGTATTTCACTGCCTGAGAAATATGACAGTTCTCCTGGGAAGTGCAAGGGATTTCTTATGCAGTGCAACCTCTACATCACACGACAATCAGCCAGCTTCGTCGATGATGACAGTAAGGTCTTTTTATTGTGTTCACTGTTGACTGGGAGATCTTTGGACTGGGCCACGGCCCTTTGGGAGGGTCCTAACATGTCTGTTATGAGCTACTCAGAGTTCCAGCGAATGTTTCGTGAAGTCTTCGATCATGCTACTGGTGGCCGGGATCTGAGTGATGAAATACTCACCTTGAGGCAAGAAAACACCTCAGCTGCTGAATTCACGCTTCATTTCCGCACCCTGGCCACTCAGACCAGCTTAGCCATCTGACCCATTGAAGACTCTTTACCGCAAGGCACTCAGCCAGGACCTGCAATTCGAACTGGCATGCCGTGACGAAGGGAGGACTTTCGAACAGATCATGGAACTCGTCATCGGTCTGGACAATCTGATTCGCTCCCACCAAAAGAGGTCTTCACTTCCTGCCTGATCCCTCGCCACAAGTTTTACCAATCTCCACTCAGAGCCCAAGCAGATCGGTACTACTCACCTGACAGATAAGGAGAGGACAAAGCGGATTTGTGAGAACCTCTGTCTATACTGCGGCCGGCCTGGGTTAGGAGCTACACAATCCCACAATTTCCTGGGCCGAAAGACAGACCCTCAAATGGTCGCCCCGCTGTCAGAGTCATTGTATCCAGTCCATACCTAACCCTGTGAAACCCTCTTCCACAACTTCCGCTACTGAGGAGGATTTCAGTAAGCTTCCTGCCGAGTACCATGACTTGAAGGAGGCGTTTAGTAAGGAAAAGGCGACTCACCTACCTCCACAGGCTACGGACTGTGCAGTGGAACTCCTGCCTGGAACAACACCACCCAAGGGGCGAATCTTTCCTCTCTCTCAACCAGAGACCGAAAGCATGAAAACCTACATCGATGAGGAGCTGGCAAAGGGGTTTATTCGACCATCCACCTCACCTGCATCAGCCAGGTTTTTCTTTGTAAAGAAGAAGGATGGAAGTCTAAGACCATGCATTGACTACTGAGGTCTCAACGAAGTGACAGTCAAGTACTGCTACCCGCTTCCTCTAGTCACAGCTCCGCAGGGCCCGACACTTCACCAAACTTTATCTTAGGAGCGCCTACAACCTGATTCGTATCCGGGAGGGCGATGAATGGAAGACGACTTTCTCTACCACCACGGGGCACTATGAATATCAGGTGATGCTGTTCGGGCTTTCGAATAGTCCCTCCGTCTTTCAGGCCCTCATCAACGACGTGTTCCCGGAGGAGCTAAATCAAACCGTGATCATCTACATTGACGACATCCTCATATACTCAGAAACCCTACCTGACCACATCCAGCATGTCCGCAAAGTCCTTAAACGTCTCATCCAGAACCAGTTATACGCCAAGCTGACAAAGTGTGAGACCCAAGTAGCCTTCCTGGGGTACATCATCAGCCACAAAGGGGTAACTATGGATCAAAGTAAAGTGTCTGCCGTTCTGGACTGGCCCAAGCCCAAGACCCTCAAAGATCTGCAGCGATTCCTGGGGTTTGCAAACTTCTACTGCAGATTCATTCGCAACTTCAGTCAGGTAGCAGGTTGCAATGAATGCAGCTCTGGAGGAATTGCGGCATTGGCTTGAGGGAGCCAGCTTTCCCTTCCTCGTGCTAACTGACCACCGGAATCTTGAGTACATCAAAGGGGCCAAAAGACTCAACTCCAGGCAAGCCCGGTGGGCCCTGTTCTTCACGAGGTTCAACTTCTCCACAAATTATCGGCCCGGCTCTAAAAATGGAAAGGCCAATGCACTCTCCAGGCAATTTGATGCTCCCACAGACCCAAGACCTCCAGAGTGCATCATTCCCCTACCTCGCATTCTTGCACCCATTCAGTGGGACATCACTGCCGAGATCACAGAGGCCCAGGCACAAGACCTTCTCTCTCCACTGATGGCCTTCAGAAGCTGGCAGGACTGCTGCATCCTCTACCCATTCCCCAATGTCCTTGGTCGCACATAGCCATGGACTTCGTAACGGACTTACCAGTCTCCAACGGATACACCACCATACTAAACATAGTAGACCGCTTCTCCAAGGCATGTCGTCTGGTTCCCCTTCCTAAACTTCCAACGGCATGGGAGACAGCCAAGGTAGTGATGGAACAAGTCTTCCACTTCTATGGCATACTTTATATACCAGTGGTGGAGGTAACGAATTACAACGACTCATGTTACTATAGTAGTTTTTCGCATACTTGTACTTTTTGGAGTATAATTTTAATTCTGTACTTTTACTTGTATTTAAGTACAAATTTAGCAAAAATTTGTTACTTTTAAAACCATAGTCCGTTGCCGAGTACGCCCACATTTTTAATTGATATTCAAACCTTTGATGCATTTCAGTAGCCAATAAAGATATCCAATCGTAAACGGACCAATAAAAGCAGTGATATCTACACCAGGAAAAGCTGACGAAGAACATTCTAACTTGTTTCTGTCTATGGCGATTAATGCATGTATGTATTACTCCGCAACGGTGACGGCCTGACCAGGATACAATAGTTTGAAAATAAGAACTTATTATCAGTTTACCATAGAGATTCGGGATAAGACAGATCGGCGGCTTGAAAGCAGAATTCGTGATGTACACTTCAGTTTAGTTTTATGCTATTAATCCATTTCACAGTTCTTGACACATGTCATTTTGCTTGCAAAACGCTGTTTACAGGCTTGCAATGCATTTTGGCGAAAAAATAGTGCCAAAAGTCTAAGCGCAGAAAAATGTACATCGGAAGAATACAGATCATATTTATTTTGCAAATATGATTTACTCCTGCCACACGAGTCACTACATTGTACAGACAAAACCTTCTGACATTTTTATTTATCAAAAACAATATAAATGGCTTAAGTTAAATCACTGCTGTTGTATATTTTGAATACCTAAACTAAACTTTTATAATTTTATTACTGTCTTTTTAGAGTTAAAGTAACCGTATTTTGAGGATACAAATACACAGAATGAGCAAATGTTTAAGATAGATTTTTGTAATGGTAATTAATCAAAATGTATATGTATATAAATACAGGCTTTTATGCAAATCTGTTCATCATATAGAGCAGTGGTGTTAGTGGCAGTTATCGGCATTAACATGCTGCATTAACGCGAGACTCAACAATGGAAAAAAAAACAAACCTTGCTGTCTTTATCACTGTCTGTCCATCTGGTATTTCAATATAAAGATAATAATTTTTCTGTATCATATGACACTGTAGATGTATATATATATTAGTACAGTTAAGTGTTCAGATATTATTAACTACTACTATCCAATTGTGCACTAAAAAAATTTTTTTTGACGAGTAACTAGTACTTTTAGTAGTTTTTGAGAATAGTAATATGTACTTTTACTGAAGTACTTTTACTTGTTATTGAGTATTATTTCAGCAGTAGTTGTAATTGAGTAAAAATTTTAAGTATTCTTTCCACCACTGATATACACACTGCTCAAAAAAATAAAGGGAACACATCCTAGATCTGAATGAATGAATAAATACTTTGTTCTTTACATAGTTGAATGTGCTGACAACAAAATCATACAAAAAATATAAGTGGACATCAAATTCATTAACCCATGGAGGTCTGGATTTGGAGTCACACTCAAAATTGAAGTGGAAACCCACACTACAGGCTGATCCAACTTTAATGTAATGTCCTTAAAACATGTCAAAATGAGGCTCAGTAGTGTGTGTAGCCTCCTCGTGCCTGTATGACCTCCCCTGCAATGCCTGGGTATGCTCCTGATGAGGTGGCGGATGGTCCTGGGATCTCCTCCCAGACTTGGACTAAAGCATCCACCAACTCCTGGACAGTCTGATCACTCTCACTCCTGCCAGAGGTCTAGCTTTGTCTTGCATTAGGAGGAACCCAAGGCCAATTGCACCTACATATGGTCTCACAAGGGGTCTGAGGATCTCATCTCAGTACCTAATGGCAGTCAGGCTACCTCTGGCGAGCAAATGGAGGGCTGTGCGGCCCGCCAAAGAAATGCCACTTCACACCATTACTGGCCCACTGCCAAACCGGTCATGCTGGAGGATGTTGCAGGCAGCAGAACGTTCTTCACGGTATCTCCAGACTCATGTCACATCTGTCATATGTGCTAAGTGTGAACCTGCTTTCATCTGTGAAGAGCACAGGGCACCAGTGGCGAATTTGACAATCTTGGTGTTCTCTGGCAAACATCCTGCATGGTGTTGGGCTGTAAGCACAACCCACACCTGTGGATGTCGGGCCCTCTATCCTCATCGAGTCCGTTTCTGGCCGTTTGAGCAGACACATGCTCATTTGTGGCCCGCTGGAGGTCATTTTGCAGGGCTCTGGTAGTGCTTCTCCTGTTCCTTCTTGCATAAAGGCAGAGGTAGTGGTCCTGCTGCTGGGTTGTTGCCCTCCTACGTCTCCTGATGTACTGGCCTGTCTCCTGGTGGCACCTCCATGCTCTGGATACTACGCTGACAAACACAGCAAACCTTCTTGCCACAGCTCGCATTGATGTGCCATCCTGGATGAGCAGCTCTACCTGAGCCACTTGTGTGGGTTGTAGACTCAGTGTCATGCAACCACTAGAGTGAAAGCACCGCTAGCATTCAAAAGTGACCAAAACATCAGCCAGAAAGCATAAGAACTGAGAAGTGGTCTGTGGTCACCACCTGCAAAACCACTCCTTTATTGGGGGTGTCTTGCTAATTGCCTATAATTTCCACCTGTTGTCTATTCCATTTGCACAACAGCATGTGAAATTGATTCAATCAATCAGTGTTGCTTCCTTAGTGGGCAGTTTAATTTCACCAATGTGTGATTGACTTTAGTTACATTGTGTTGTTTAAATGTTCCCTTTATTTTTTTGAGCAGTGTGTGTGTGTGTACCTAATGGATTATTAGGAACACCATGCTAATACGGTATTTGACCCCGTTTCGCCTTCAGAACTGCCTTAATTCTACGTGGCATTAATTCTACAAGGTGCTGAAAGCATTCTTTAGAAATGTTGGCCCATATTGATAGTATGGCATCTTGCAGTTGATGGAGATTTGTGGGATCCACATCCAGGGCACAAAGCTCCCGTTCCACCACATCCCAAAGATGCTCTATTGGGTTGAGATCTGGTGACTCTGGGGGCCATTTTAGTACAGTGAACTCATTGTCATGTTCAAGAAACCAATTTGAAATGATTTGAGCTTTGTACACATGGTGCATTATCCTGCTGGAAGTAGCCATCAGAGGATGGGTACATGGTAGTCATAAAGGGATGGACATGGTCAGAAACAATGCTCAGGAAGCCTGTGGCATTTAAACGATGCCCAATTGGCACTAAGGGGCCTAAAGTGTGCCAAGAAAACATCCCCCATATCATTACACCACCACCAGCAACCTACACAGTGGTAACAAGGCATGATCCATGATCTCATTCTGTTTATGCCAAATTCTTACTCTACCATTTGAATGTCTCAACAGAAATCGAGACTCATCAGACCAGGCAACATTTTTCCAGGCTTCAACTGTCCAATTTTGGTGACCTTTTGCAAATGTAGCCTCTTTTTCCAATTTGTAGTGGAGATGAGTGGTACCCGGTGGGGTCTTCTGCTGTTGTAGCCCATCCGCCTCAAGGTTGTGCATGTTGTGACTTCACAAATGCTTTGCTGCATACCTCGGTTGTAACGAGTGGTTATTTCAGTCAAAGCTCTTCAGCTCTTCTATCAGCTTGAATCAGTCGACCCATTCTCTTCTGACCTCTAGCATCAACAAGGCATTTTTACCCACAGGATATACTGGATGTTTTTCCCTTTTCACACTATTCTTTGTAAACCCTAGAAATGGTTATGTGTGAAAATCCCAGTAACTGAGCAGATTGTGAAATACTCAGACCGGACCATCTGGTACCAACAACCATGCCACGCTCAAAATTGCTTAAATTATCTTTTTTCCCCCATTCTGACATTCAGTTTGGAGTTCAGAGGATTGTCTTGACCAGGACCACACCCCTAAACGCATTGAAGCAACTGCCATGTGATTGGCTGATTAGATAATTGCATTAATGAGAAATTGAACAGGTGTTCCTAATAATCCTTTAGGTGAGTGTGTATATGTATATATATATATTTGAACCTTTTGTTTTTTTATAAGTTTTAGTTAATATTTTAGAGATTTTTATATTAAACAAATATTAGTAATTTTGTTTTGTTTATGTATTTTCTATAATTTGTATTATATTTTAGTTTTTAGCTAGCTGAAATTGAACACATTTAAAATTTTATTTTATATCAAGTCATTAAAATATTTTTAGTTTTACTTTTTGGTTTTACTCCACGACACAAACCCTGATTTGAAGTTATGTGTTCTTTCACTTTAAAGTTCCCTAAAAACAAGAACAGGTGCATGTTGGTCCTGCTCTCCTGGAGCTGTAAAATATCAGTCTCTTCTGTGTGTTCCGTTAGTTATCTCTAAATCTGAAAAAACAGCCTATGAAAAAAACTGTATATCTGCTCCATTGAACACTGTATCTATCATGGTAGTGCTATGCCATCATGTGCTTGATAAATAGATGGAGAAAGTTTTCTGCCATTGGCCTACAAGCTTCCAAACTTTCCTAATTATTTTTCTCTGTGTTTGTTGCATTCACTTTATTGCCTGAAATCCTGCTTGTTGAGCAAATAAAACACACAAGGCCATCATTCTGCCTCTGCTCGCCATGCCAGAGCTTCATGGCCTGAGGATCTGTCAAATCAATAAGAGAAATCAAAGAGTGATTCACACAGTCATGGCACAGACAAGCTGGTGACAAATAGAAATGTTCCAGATGTCTCAGCACATCAGAATCACAGATAAACCCTGTGTCAAATGCCCTGAAGGTGGTGTGTCATTTATCCTATTAATATTCCAGCTTAAAACAGAGACTATAAGAAAATAATTTGTAGATTAATTAGCCCAAAAGTTTAACTCTGTGGTCTGACCATACTGACCAGCCAGATACAGTAATATTTTTTTTTTTAATGTACAATAATACAAAACAATTTTATTATACAATAATGACATTAATAATAATTTAGGGTGAGACTATCTGTTTGCTGACCAATGAAAGGTTTGTTATTTTTGTACGTTGATGGCACACAGATTAAATATGAATGTTGGCTTTAGCACAAAGTACACAATATTAAAATTCAGGAATGACAACTGCATATAAATATGAGAGTGAATTATCTTTTTTGTGTGTGTACGAAGCAGAACTTACTCTCAAAACTGCAATTATTGACACCGTGGTAATCATAGCAATTCTGAATATTCTGTTCTGGCATCTCATGTTTTTGTTATCCACTACTTATGAACCAAAGTAAAATTACAGTAACCATAAGACTCATCAGACTCATTTTAACTAAACCACTGTTGACAGATCTATTGTGTTTTGTTTATATTTGGAAGGCTGCTTCACAGAGCATGCTTTTGAAGTGTTGCCATGTCCACTTATTATGTCTTTGAGCTTGGCTCATAAAGCAATCCAGTTTATGTAGATAAGGCAGGTGCACATCATGATTTCTTGTTTTGTTGCTTATTTCCAAAATTAGGCATTTGGATGTAATTTATTTAAATGCTTGTTCTTATTTACTTGCTACTTTTTCTAGCGTGATCTGGCAACACTAAAGAGTCAATAGCCTACTTCTTGTATTGCGCATACAAAAGAGAGTCACATTTAAATATGCAACTAATTGTTCCCCCACTGTGTAGAATCTACCTGAAGGCTACGTACACACTGAAAACTTGTGGCAAGCACATTTAAATATGGGAGAGAATCCACAAAATTAGCGTTTGGAATAATTAATTTGATCATGAATGATACTGTGCACCTTCTGTAATTGTTAATATTCAAAAGCTGCTTGTGATCATGTGACTCTCATCCCCAACTCCATTTCAAGAGTTCCCACTTCCTCAGTAAAAATAATAATAATAATAAGTGAGTTTGGCGTGCTGCCGGGGGTAAGCCGGGAGGTTGGTGAACCCGGCGTGCCCCCCCGGAATGGGGGAGAAGGGGAGGTGGAGGGGATGTAAAGAATGTAAATCGAGATACTGAAAGGTAGGAAACTGGTTTATTTATAGTGGAATTAGTGGCCTGATTAGCTAACTATGGAGGCGGTAATGGTTAGCTGATTGTTGGCAGCTGGGTTCGACTGCGCTTCCTCTCGAAATTGGAACTACATTTGGTGGTTATCAATATATATCAAAGGTACAAAACAGATTTCAGTACTTTAAAAGGCTGGTATATTAACATTATATCTGCGAATGAAAGTACGGTATTTAATTGTAAATTTAAAAAATTAGTTCACCCAAAAACACATAAGACCCTCCATAGACAGCAAACAGTCCATGTGACATCAATGGATTAACCTCACTTTTGCAATACTGGGAGAATACTTTTATTTGGTCAGAGAAAACAAAAAAAAACATAATTTACATAATTTACCATTCTTCTCTCGTGATGTACATATTCCGCCATTTTAAAGAGCATCGCTACGCATGCATACGCTTTCCTTTTGGCGTAAACAACTGCAGATTACGCACATGCACATGCTTCCCCCAGGATGTAAACAAGGCTGATTATGTCAAATACGGTAAAGCGTGCGTACATGGTGAGTTTTGATACTCTCTGAAATTTTTTATTTTGGTTTTCATTGTGCAAAAATTTTTTTCATTTTTGGGTGAACTAACCCTTTAAGATAAGATAAAACTGCAAAACCTAAAATGTCACTGTATTTTTTAAACATATAATTCTGGCAAGCACAGCTCCTCTTTTTTTTACCATAAATTTTATGGATTTTTTCCATAAACATTTTGTCATCTCGCATTTTTGATATCTGATATTTTTGACCCAAGTGAAATCAAAGATTACATTCGTTGATTTTAAATAAACCATCATCAACACAAGCATTATTTTTGTTAGGATGACATAAACAACTACTTATTCATGCATTTGTTGGGATTTGGTGCATTTCCAGGTTGGTTCCATGAGTGGAAATTTTGTGAGGGGGTTGCCTCACAACATTTTTTAGAAACATTTTCAGTTGTATAACGTGGTAGTCTGTAAAATTACTGAATGGTGTGTACAGAACGAGTAAAGGTGACTAAACAGTGAAATGACAAGCAAATGTAGCTGTTTAAGTGGCTATGTAATGCATTAGAAGCGTGAAAAAATAGACTACATGACATGTTTTTCTTTTTATCTAGCGCACGTTGGAAGACTCGCTCACATGCAGGAGCAGAGCAAGTGGGAGGCTCAGAACCGATAAATCAGTGCAATTACTGACGGCCACTCATACCGATGGACCCGCCTTCAGCTAACCCAAACATAACTTGTTGTGTTTAGACAAAGCGGGCTGTCAGCGTAAGGTAAAGAACTTTCTAGCGTGTCATCTCTACTGATGCCTGTAAATTAATTTTCCATCGATTTGTAGAGGTCTTGGGAGAGAAAACGGGGGAATGATGTCCATCTCCGGAGAAAGGGGAGTACGATGCAGTAGCAGGCTAGATATCCGTACGGATACCACGGGATGTGAAGTCTGGAGGAGGGAATGCATGACATTGATGAATCTTTGTAATCTCTGTCTTTCACAGAAGATGCGTAAAAAAGCAAGACTGTCTACAAAGACCTTTGCTGACCTTTTTATATCTGCACAAGTTTGCATTGCAGACTACTCTTGTGGGAGAACATACAATTATTATGTTACATGTTGTCTCTAGTATGCATATTATTCCAACTACAGTAACAAGAACAAGAACTTTAACATTTGCAATAATTACTTTTTAATCGTTTTTTTTGTTTTGTTTGTTTTTTATCTACAGACAATGAATCGAAGAAATAAACAACTTACATTAAAGGAATAGTTCACCCCAAAATTAAAAATAGCTGAAAATGTACTCACCCTGGACATCCAAGATGCAGATGAGTTTCTTATATACAGATTCTGAGAAATTTAGCATTATATTCACTTGCTCACAAATGGATCCTCTGCAGTGAATGGGTGCCATCAAAACGAGAGTCCAAAAAACTAATGAAAACGTCAGTGATTCACAAATAATCCTCACCATTCCAGTCCGTTAACATATTGTGAAGCGTGTTTGTAAAAATCCACTCTTTTTAAACTTCAAAACCTTTGCTTCCTATATCTCCTCTGTCCATAATATTGCATTATCAGTGTAAAAGTCTGAATCGGTAAAGAAATATTCACAGATCAAGCAAATTAACAGTTCTAAACAAATTTGGTGGATTTTGATGTGCAGAAAACAGGGGATTGACCTCTACTGGAGGAAGCATTATCATGAGTTATGAACTGATATAATGGCCAAAAAAAATTATGTAAAAACTGATTATTAAATAAATAGAAATTATCTCCCCAACAAAACAGGATTTGAAATGAGGCCAGAAACAACAGTTGTATGTAATTAGTAAAATGTTAAATTATGCATTTATACAGTAATGCTATTTACTCCGTAAAAAGGCATAAATAAAAGATAGAATAGAACAGAATAGACTTAATTACAGAATTTTTAGTAGTTGCAATCCATTTGTATACATTTAGTTGACTAACTTTAAACTAAATTTTTTATTTAAATATAGCTAAAATAATTTTTTTGCAACCACTTACATAAATACAAATGAAGTATCATTGTTTTAGTCTATAGAATAGAATAGATCTAGGTTATAAAAAAAATCGTAAAAAACCCATCACCACTACATGTGAGCAGTGGCAGACAGAACATTATTATGGCTCTGATAATTGTGTTCCACTATGTTTACAAGCATGTTTAGCCTGCGGGTTCCACCTGCCTGCGGATTTTGCTTCGCTTTGCTCTATGTGAATATTCATGCACCGTAACAGCAGCAGTGTGGCCTGCTGGGGAAATTCACTTTCGTTTTTAATTTCAGGATTATTGATCCCGACTAGCTTTATTGCTGTATGACATCCATAATCAGAACAACAGACCGACAGAGGAGATTAATAAGACAGCAGGAGGAAGCAAGGGGAGAGAGAGAGGGGAACTCAAGTCCATCTCTCATAACCTCGCTTTAATTACACATTTCCCTGATCTTGATGGATTCCACTCCACCAGCCATAAATTTGCCTTTTTCCTGCATGATACCTGTTTGTTTAAGAACACATTAGAGTGTGGAGATTCGCCGCGGTTTCAATTAATTAGATGGCTGCTTGTTAATTCTGGTTGATATCATTAATATAATTATTCCTGAAGTCACGGTTCAAATGGAGGGATCAGTGCAAGTCTTTGTGCCATAGGCACAGCATCCACAATCTGCAATACACAGATATAAATTGATTTATTACTATTTCCTTGTTTTTGTTTTTTTCAGTGATACAATTATGATCATTTCTTTTTTTATTTCTCTAGTTGATATAGAAATATACAGCTTCTAAACAAAAGGTATTTGGCTGACTTTTTCCTGCAGCCTTTCTATGAGAAAAGTGTCAGAGATCTAGCTGCTAGATTTCCATCTAGATTTAGCTGCTAAACTGAAGGGCAGCGTTCCGGAGAGTAACTTGTTCAATCTGTTTTCCACTC
Source organism: Enteromius trimaculatus (assembly GCA_032361065.1). Taxonomy (NCBI): domain Eukaryota; kingdom Metazoa; phylum Chordata; class Actinopteri; order Cypriniformes; family Cyprinidae; genus Enteromius; species Enteromius trimaculatus. Next base: position 17,298,762 of record JAUMHP010000063.1, read on the forward strand.
TTCGCTCACACAGGGTTTCTGCAGAGGTTTTCTGCTCACTGTTTAGTTAGTATGCAGTAAATACAGGCTGTAGGAAGCCATGTGTCACTTTACTCAGTGTTTGCATACAGTTAAGCTTATCAGTGCTTAAGATGAATTGAGACACAGGGCTATGGTGCTTTATCTTGGTCAGGAGGGCAAGCGTATGCTTGGAAGACATAGCATCATCCCCATCTTAAACATTTAGGTTGCAAGAGTAACTTCCTAGTGTCCTTAAAGTACTGATGATGAACGCCAATGGCTATTTTTAGTCTGGTAAATTAATTTTAGGAAAATGCATTATAAATTTTACCTTTATATTATATTATAAACAAATATTGTATATATATATATATATATATATAATGGGTTCCTGGTGTCCTTAAAGCAATGATGATGAGCAATGGCTGGTAAAGTCATTTGATTAAAGTGCATTATTTGGCAAACCTTTTATATATTTGCAAATGCCATTAAAAATTAATATCCTACTGTATTGAACGGAATCTGTATCAATATAAAATTAATATATTTAAATATAATTTTGCATTAAATTATTCTTGGGTAATTGATCAGACAAAATATTTTTTAAAGATTTAATAGCATGATTTGTGTGCATTAGATGGTGAGTGAACAGATTGGTATGTGGACTATAATAATGATGGCCCAAATTTTATCAGGCCTGAATGACCTTTGGTGCTGAGAGTTACAATAACGTTTGTACTCTGTGTAGTTATTGTAATATGTTTGGGCAGGTGGGCACATTGCAAGTTAATTGAAAGGAAGAGGAAACAGCAGGAGTGAACTGAGGCAGGTGGGGGAAGTGACACTTCCCAACAATAAAATATTGATATAAGCCATTTGGTAAGGATGGAGGGTTTTAAAGCTGTACACTAGAGAGTGTTATTTTTGTGTGGGAGAGGTCAGTACAGCAGCAGGACAGAACACAACTGTATCTTACAACCCCTTCATAGAGCAGGGGAGGGGCTAAGAAAACCCCGCCCTCTCATGGTTTCAGTGACAGCACCATCACTCTGAATCATAAAATCACTGCACAGGAAATTATGAGGCAATAACAGTAAATCATATACTTCAGATGTCTGGCGACTGTGTAAACTGTAGTTAAGAAACTTCCTGGATTAATTTCCTGGCTACAGATGGCATCCTTGTTTGTTGTTTCCTTATAATTTTTTATTTTTTATTTTATTTTATTAACATTTATTATGGATTAAGCCCTTGTCAAGCAACAGTTGAAAGTGTGTTTTGCCCTCATGATCATCACTAGACAGAATTGCAAAAAGTCTTATTTCTAACATGTTTTTAAAAACGTTTTCTTCATATAAGTTTATTTCACCATAAATAAATAAAATAAAAATGTGTGTGTGTATGTGTGTGTATGTGTGCACCTGGTATTTATCACCATATGGGGACCAATTGTCCTCACAAAAAATAGGAATACCAGTAAATTTTGACCTTGTGGGGACATTTCTTAGGTCCCCATGAGGAAACAAGCTTATAAATCACACAGAGTTAAGTTATTTGAAAATCTAAAAGTGCACACAGTTTCCTATAAGAGGTAGGTTTAGGGTCAGTGTAGGACAATACCACATACAGTCTGTACAGTATAAAAACCATTATGCCTATGGAATGTCCCCATAAAACATGGAAACCCAACGTGCGTTTGTGTGTCTCATTCTGTAATTCCGGGTACATTTGGTGTCCGTCAACCTTGTTAACTATAGACTATCAATGCTGACAATAGTGAAACAAAATTTACATTTTTATTTTATTTCTTCCTAAAACTCCACTTGCTGGCATAAATGCTAAGAAAACATTAAGAAAAGTTTTTACTTGCACAACTCTGAGATATATTTCTGTGACAGATCACTGGAGTCTGTGGGATCCATTTGCAGGCGTTTAATCGTAGTCAGACAGGCAGAAGTCAAAACACGGGCAGACAGAATCAAACAGGGCAAAAACAGTAATCACAAACGATAATCCAGGCGGGAAGGTCGGGGCGGGCAGCAAGAATCAAAGTCCAATACACAGTCCAAATAATAACCAGAAAACAAACACGGGAAAACGCTCGGAAATGATTGCCAGGCAAATTAAAACATCGCGACGCAGATGCGTCCCGGGTGGGAACTTAGAATTCGGGTGAAGGTTCCCGCTGCTGTCTCTCGGAGGGCGCCACAGAGGCGCGACTCGTGACAGAGCGTACTCTGCCCAGATGAGGTACTGGCTCCAGTCATTCTGGTGAGAGAGGCAGTACGACCTGAGGAACCGGATGAGCTCCTGATTCATCCGCTCGGCCTGTCCGTTGGATTCTGGATGGTAACCGGAAGTCAGGCTTACATTGATTCCGAGGTGAGTGCAGAAGGCTCTCCAAACTGTAAATTGCGGCCCCCGGTCGGATACGATGTCTTCAGGTAAACCAAAATTTCGGAAGACTTGGTCCATCAAGGCTTGAGCTGTCTCCCAGGCGGTGGGTAGTTTGTGGAGCGGAATGAGTCGACAGGCCTTGGAGAAG
>JAUMHP010000063.1:17301406-17314787 GCA_032361065.1 Enteromius trimaculatus
CCACACACCTGTCTGTATAAGACCTTACAGCTCACAATGCATGTCAGAGCAAATGAGAATCATGAGGTCAAAGGAACTCCCTAGAGAGCTCAGAGACAGAATTGTGGGAAGGCACAGATCTTGCCAAGGATACAAAAAAAATTTGTTGCACTTAAGGTTCCTAAGAGCACAGTGGCCTCCATTATCCTTAAATGGAAGATGTTTGGGACGATCAGAACTCCTCCTAGAGCTGGCCGTCCAGCCAAACTGAGCTATCAGGGGAGAAGAGCCTTGGTGAGAGAGGTGAAGAACTCAAAGATCACTGTGGCTGAGCTCCAGAGATGCAGTTGGGAGATGAGAGAAAGTTGTAGAAAGTCAACTATCACTGCAGCCCTCCACCAGTCGGGGCTTTATGGCAAAGTGGCCCGACGGAAAACTCTCCTCAGTGAAAGCCTGCCTGAAGTTTGCCTGAAAAACACCTGAAGGACAAGATGGTGAGAAATAAGATTCTCTGGTCTGATGAGACCAAGATAGAACTTTTTGGCCTTAATTCTAAGCGGTACTGTATGCGTGGAGAAAACCAGGCACTGCTCATCACCTGTTCAATACAGTCCCAACAGTGAAGGATGGAGGTGGCAGCTTCAAACTGTGGAGGTGTTTTTTAGCAGCAGGGACAAGACAAATGGTTGCAATCGAGGGAAAGATGATTGTGGCCAAGTACAGGGATATCCTGGACCAAAACTTTCTCCAGAGAGCTCAGGACCCTTAGACTGGCTTGTAATTGACAGTCACTAGTAAGGGGGGTTGGACAATGCATGTTCTTTATTGTGCCATCACCTAAACGGCATTGCGGTGTCACAACTTTTTCAAGCTGTTTCGACTAAAATGTTGGGAGTGTGTAGGGTACACAACCACCCTAAAATGACAAAGATCCACAAGTAGATTTCTTTTAATTTAATAAAAATAAGTTGCCCCTTCAGAAATCAAGACATTCTTAAATGCATGTCGGTGTGGCATCAGACCCGCCCTGAGTGAGGCGGTGAGTGTTTTGTTGTTGAATGTATTAATGAACTTAGCAGTAGTGATTTACCCCCGGCATCTGAGTGACTGAAGACGCAGAGTAACGTTACGTTTGGTTCACGTTACGTTTCATTTACGTCAACCGAAATGTGATCAACAGCAATGCTAATCATTCATGATCCAGCCTCACCTAGAAGCAGTGAGGATAATGTATTTTAATGAGTCGTTGGAAATCGCCTTTTCTAATAATGTGCTAATTAGTAAGTTTTACTATGAATATGGCTAAAGAAAGATCCTCTGTGAGTGCAACCGAAAATTAGGGGCGGGGTCAGCAGAGCATGTGAAGATTTAAAGGGGAAGTACACAGAACAGAGTGATTTCTAAAGAGTTGTTTTTGAAAGGGTAAATTTAGCGTTTTTTTACACCATCTTTGAGAAATTTTAAAACAAACTATATTACAAACTTTCCATTAAAACCCTAAAGAATCATATATGCTTGTGGAAAATTGGCTTTATATAACCCCTTTAAGCTGCCATTTTATTCCAGTGATCACTTGTAATTTATGGCTCATGTGATCTGAATATGTATAGTTCCCTGCTATATAGTATATAGCAAACAAAAATCAATGGTTGCATCCATAAAGGTATACTTTCCTACTACACAGTAGGTTAAAAACAGAATGTGTTTCTGTATTCATAGTAGCACTTGCAATTTTAGAACCATATTCTCATACTATCTGAATATGAACTTCTATTGAATAAATAATCACATTACAAGCCTTAAAAAAGTATGTTCAATAGTATAAATGTGTAGTATGAATATAATACTGTGAATCTGGATGTACTGCTCTGTTTACATACTATATAGTAGAGAAGTGTGCAATTTCAAATGCAGCGTTTGATTTGAATCAATCACTGCTTCCTTCAGATAGCCTATTAGACCTCTCTCTTGCCCCCTGCTGGATCCCACAAAGTGTTAGCAAATCTACCTTTCTATGCTAACAATGCTAGGTAAATTAGCACATCCAGAGACTATTCAGTCTTTGTACTATCCCATAATCCCTCTGTGCGGGTCGGTTCGTGGAGCTCTCAGAGGAAGCCTCCTGGCTCGTCTCTGTGACATGAGCAGAAAAACAGCTCTGTCCCGATTCCACCCTATAATCAGCGCTTTTAACAGCTCTCATTTTCTGCTGTATATATATAACTGTAATTGTCAGGCAAAACTCCCATGCCAATGCATATGTTCTGCCGTTCGCAGTAAATGTCAGAGCAGAACTGTGAGGAAACAAAGAAATTTACAAAAAACGCATATAACACAAAACCTGCACACAATATGACAATGTGCCATCTCAATATGCTTGCTAAAGAAAAACAATTAGTTTTATGAAATAGGAATAATTAAATATAATTCCAAAAGACATTTATGCATTCCTAAATGTCAAACTGCATATGAATATATCTAAATGGCTTTACACAAACACAAATTTCTCACACATTTCAGAATTTATTTGTAGTTTTTATAAATATCATGTGGTCAGAAGACTGGGGGTTCAATTGGTGATAAGGTAAGGTCATTTTGATAAAATTGTACATTTCTAGCATCAATGTTCAAAAATAATGTCAGATCATTTTTTCCCATTCTTAAAAGTCATCATTATTTGTTTTCCCTCTTTCATAAAGTTTGTGATGCACATTAGGAATATATAATAGATCTATAATTCTAATTGTGTAGTAATATAATTAAAATCATTTAAGGCCTGCTTCTTAGGTTTTCCTGACACGCTTTCATAATGATTCAGTTAAGATTTAACAAAATAACTTGGACTTCCTGAACAAGTCTGAAAGTGAATATAACAGCTCGTAATGTATTCTTGACCCAAGCTTCACTTGTTTTATTGCTTTGCTCTGCAATACAACAGTTCCTTCCCAGTGAACATAACAAAGCCATGCAAAAACGACTGTAGAACTGCCATATACTCTCATAAAAGTGTCACACTTCTGTTGATCAAATATAATATGTCACCTAGCTTGGCCATGTGCAGAATCGACAAATACATTGATATGAGGGCTGAACTGTGATTTGTCTCAGAAGTGTCCAATGCTTTTAGTTAGACAGGTGTGCTGAATGTGCACAATGTCCTCTCCACAGCTCTTATACAGTACAGTAGGTATCGTACATGTACTGTATATATATACTGATTTATACTGTGCCTTTTTAGCTTCAGTTGGTTTGTTTTTTTCATTCTAAGCAGCCATTTATATTTATTTGGTACAAAAACAGAAGTCCAGAGAAAAGTTTACACAAACACACATTTATTGTTAATGGAGTCCCTGTGCAATGGATCATGGTACAGTGAGCATAAAAACAGAGTACAGGCAGCTAAATGAGACCTGATGAGCGATATTTATTCACATTTGAGATCAGTTGTTTGCATAGACTTCTACTACTGTAACACCATCACAAAACAGTAAGAAGAGTTTACATCACGTTGCAGTTTCTGGAATCATTTTTGGAATCATTTATATCAGTTCTGGCTGATCTTGATAATAATTCTGAACAATCTTGAAAATACACACATTTCATCCCTGAAAGTACTGCTAATCACACTGAAAGCTTAACATCAGAACTACTACTGAAAAACTCACAGAAAAGTGCACCATTAGCACCAGAAGATTATATATAAAAAAAGTTTGCTGTTAATAAGGGACTGAAATCAATTTATGCACCACTAGAACTAAGAGCATACAGTAACATGTGAATTATAAATAAAAGCATAGGTGAAATAAATCAAGAGTAACATGGTGAAAGTAGAGTACACGATACAGGGACAGAATAAGTCATAATTGTGATTTTACAAATGTTTAAAAAAACGCTACATTGTGAAAATTAAAAGTACATAAGTTGATGTCCATAAGGTAAAAAAAAACAAGGATTTAAGATACACAGTAGGAATAAAGTCAGTTCATCAGTTCATCACATGCACAATAACTGTTGTTATACCATGTCTTGTACTGTGCAAAAAATACAAAAGTAAAATCTAATACAGTACAGCTTAAAAGTTTTTTTTTTTTTTTCACTATTTATACATAAAGGTTGCACTACTTTAAAATATATATTTAAAGCTCTGGGACATGTTCATTCCCAGCATCGCTGCTTTACACTATAAATGCTTTTCAGGACTGCTTGCGACATTGTAACAACGTACTCTTTATACTCATAGATGTTAAAAAAAAAAGCTTCAAGTACACACTAAACACATTCCAAAGCTTGAACATGTCAAATAGGCTACATTAAAGCAGTCAAACATTTAGCAAGCATTTATTAATACAAAGCATGATCAAACTGATAAAACTTTCATACGGAAATTTTGTTTAAAGACGTATTAAATAAATTAATTTTCAGCATACACAACAGTTTTTGTAACCTTTTCAGACTCAGGAAAGTCACCGGCGAATGATATATAAAAAGTTCTATTAAAAATTGGAAAGAAGGCATAAATACTTCGATATGTTAATAAACAAACAAACAGAAGTGTGTGTTGAAAGATGGTAGTGAATGACCTATTACTTCCAGAATACTGACATCCATTAATAAAGTGCATAAATCAAACAGAAGATTTACAACAGATATAAAACTCAGAAATGAATAGAAGTGAACTGGATTTTGATGTCAGGTAAAGTAGATCAGAATATGAATTAGATTTTTTTATTATTTTATTTTTTGTTAAAATTTTGTTCAAATTAGTTACAAATTAAAATATGAAACATTGTACAAATATATTTATTCTAAAATTACACATTTATTCTATGATTAATCTATAACGTCAAGAAATAAATATATGGGTACATGAAAACAATAAAAAATTATTTTTTTCTATTGCTAGTCTCATGGTCCCAAGAACTACAGATTTTACATGATGTTTTAATTTAACCAGATGATTAACAACAACTGCAGCTAACTAGTCTTAGAAAACAATGTCCTAGTTATTTAAAGGATAATATTTAAAGGAACAGTTCACCCAAAAATAAAGATTCTGGCTTTATTTACTAATTCCTGTGGCTCGGAACAAGAGCCTCTGCTGCACAGGGTTTAATTCATTATTAAACTAACCGAGCCAATAAAAGTTGGAAAGTAATGTAAAGGATTTTCTAAACACACCACTCATTCTCAAGAGAGTCTACCACGAAAACAGTGACCACTAAAAGCCAATTCACAGCACACCATTAGACACCAGCTGACCAGTCACTTCTCAAGAGCCGACAAATATGGCTAAAACAAGCGCCAACCAATGCCAGCAGATGATGACACACTGATCAAACAAAACCTGACCAGCGTATCTGTTGCCATTTATTGCAATCTGTCAATAGAGTGTGATTGACCTTAAGAGACACTCATATGATTTATATGACTATTATTTTTGAGGAATATAGTATCCACTCTTTTCAATAAAAAGGACTGAATCTTTAAATTATAAACAATGCACTAGAAATATATGATAAAACTATATACCAATTCTGATATAAAACAATGTGTGCAATGCAAAATTAAAGTGCGCCTATTATGGATTTTCATAAATAACCTTTCATGCAGTGTGTAACACAGCTCTAAGTGAATGAAAACATCCTGCAAAGTTTTCCATCTGAAAATGCACCGTGTTTAAAATGATCGTGTCTCAAAAGAAAGAGTGGACTCTGAATCACTGAAACGAGTCTCTTTAAAATGAGTTACAAGCCATTTCATGTTGAAGTTAAAACAAAACATTATTATACTGCCCACTCTTTTTTGCATCGGTCTGTATGAAAATGCTAATTAATTCTTTACCACTAGGTGTCGCTTTTGGAGTTATAAAAACTCACAAACACTGAACTAAATGAAATCGACCAATCACGGATTGGATGGGTTAAGAAAAAAAAAAAAAAATCTTTGGGAGCCTTTGAACAAATAACCTGTGTTGACTCGCAAAACCAAAATAAGAAAAGGGGCACTATAAATTATTTACTAAAAATGTTGACATCCGTAGTAAATTTAAAAAGAGGAATACACATATCCATTGTCTTAAAGTTCCTAAAAATAAACTCCAGTCTCTATTCATTGCAAATGTGTGGAAAAGGACAACCAGTATGTTAGAAACTTAGAAACTAGTCAAATACAACGACAAATCGTGACAGAAACTAATTTTAGGTGAACTAAGCCTTTCGTTTGATTTCCAAACATCTGGAAAAGTTAATTCAGTTCCATAAAGAAATCGTTTAGCGGTGTAGCATCCACACATTAGTGCTACTGGTAGACTGTTCTGAGATCAGCTGAGATCTCCTCTTTCATCCAGTTTATTGTCCAATTAGCCATATTTCTGGGAGCCATTAATGAACACCCTCTCCTCTCACCTCTCTTTACTGGGCTCAAATGAAGTTATTGCTGATCTGACGCTGATGTTCAAATAAATCTTCAGTTTCTGCACTGTAGGCATCACCTGTGAAACAACAGTGTATCAGAATTTAGAGGCATGCTTGAGTATACATACATATGTCACAGTCCATTCATTGTTACGGGGATAATACCTGCATGACAGCCATACATAAACACTCTGTGTCCATCATATTTACATCGACAGCGCATGACGTTGTTCATAAAGTCTGATTCAGCCATGTCCAGCGATGGATTTACCTCAACCTGACAAAACACACACAGACAGAATGAATAGAGCTGTTCAGTAATGAGGTCAATTTGTAGGGCAACCCAAAAGAATAATTTGCTATGGGTCCCCTCAGGAATTACTAATGAGTAGAAAATGTCTGGTTAACGTTACTAAGAGACTGTATACCAAAAACAAACACAACTTTACTTCAAACTTGTTTTAAAGCAGCTTCAATTTTTAAATACATATACTGTAAATGTTTTATATAGGTTTGCAAATGATCTAAATAAAAAATATATATATTTAAATTATAATAATTATTATAGCATATATATATATATATATATATATATATTTGGGTGGGCATAGATACTTTTTTTATCTACTGTAGATTAATCTAGATTAAAATGGCTCATTTAAATTCTGCCAAAGGTATTCAGAATATGTGTGCTACCTAAATAATGATTAAAAGTAAAGCCCTCTTTGAATATTTTGAACAATATTTTGTTTCACAGACGTACTTGGTGATTTTAATCCCATCCGAATCCGAAGCTCACACGTACAGTAGTTTAGAAGGGCTACAGTGCAATTTGGCTAGGTATACATCCTCACTAAAATATCAAGGTGAAAGTCATCGTAGCTTGCGTGGTATAGACCCAGCTGCCTGACACAATATTTAGTCATTTGATGTCATTTAATCGTAGAACAGTAAAAGTTTTACAGTTGCAGACATACAAGGATGTGAAGCTTGTAAGAAAATGTTATGCAATCAGATTGCTCATCGACTACTTTACAAATTGGTTCCACCAAATCAGGCTCCCAAAATAGTTATATAGTCACAATATAATAATTTATTAGTATGAAAACATGCTGTTTAAGCAGGGTATGGGGTCAGACGAGTAACTCTGAGCTACATCATTCTATGGAAATTGAATGTGATTGTGCCTACTAGGCTTAAGAACTTTTAAAATGCTGAAACAACACTTCTTTTATTTTATGCTGGAAATATTGCCGAAGGTAATTTTGTAAGCAGTCTCGGTTATCTTTTTTTCTTTGCGCTTTTAATGACAGTGTGCAACTTTAACTCTGGATTGTGGCGCTCTGGGTCTGTCTGACCATATGTTTGAGCGAGAAAGTGCCTGTAATGGGCGTAAATTCCTCTGAACCTAATTGACCATGTCTAATAGACGGGAATATAGCACGCTTTGCTCTTCCAGCAGGGAATGCTTAGCATTGGGTTATTTTGGGTGTAGAATTAAAGACAAGCAACTCGAAGAAAAGCAACAGGTTTGCTTGGATCATCAGGTATAGAAGCTTTGTTTGTGCAGCGTCGGGCTGGTATGTGACAGTGTACATGGAGATGGGAGCTCTGACCTTTGAGCATCACCACAGCTCGCTGCTGTGCCATACATAGCAGCAGCCCGATGCCGGTTTGTAATTAGCTTCTGCCAAACGTGCTTAAAATACATGCAAATCTATCATGGCAACATTTCGAGCAAATAAATCTTCAAAATGGTCAAGGCACATAGGTACACTGTAATTAAAACAAAGCTTCACATCAACCTATATTTTATGACTGGGATGCATAAAAGGCCTCTTGATTGGCCCCTAAAAGCGGCTCTTTGATTGTCTGGTTCTGCATGTGAAGCTGAGCTGCGGAAGTGCTCACAGTGATTTGGATGATTAACACGTTCCAGAGTTAATGACAGAGAAAAAGTGGCTAAACTGCATCCTAAAAAGAGAAACTACTGTGTAAAAAAAGGTTTGTGCTGTGACTGCCATCTTCTACAGTTCATGTGGTTTATATCAATTCACCTGCATGATGTAGTCTCCAGGTCTGACATCAGTGATGTCTATCCACTGGCAGTCAATATCGTGGCGGTAAGTGTCCCAGCAACCCACTGAAATGCCCTGGTCTCCGTAATTGTAACATGAAAAGCGCTTTTGAAGTCCTGAGGAAAAAAAAAACAGTTATGTGTCGTTAAACATATTCTGCCTTTTTTCTCTCAGTTGCGATTTTGTTTCTTAACTGAGATATAAACTCAGTTGCAAGTTACCAAGTCAGAAGTGTTTGACACGAACATGCAATTGTGAGAAATAAAGTCAGATATAATCTGACACAAACAAAAGAAAAAGTCAGAAATGTGAGTTTATGTCATGCAATTCTACGAAAAAAATCTGAATTGTGAGATGTAAACTTTCAATTGCAAGAAAAAAAGTCAAAATCGTGACGTAAAAAGTCACAATTATTATTTTTATTTTTATTAGGTGACAGAAAAAGGCTTCTTTATAAACTAAAAACATGATTCATGTAAGATTTAACACAACTAGTGTTTTACCGTCAGGGCAGTAGGTGTCTTCCAGACAGAAACTGGCTTTGTGTCCTTCAGCTACTCGGCTTCCGTTGAGTGTGAGGAGGTCATAATGCGTGAACACTTCGATGCTGTGATAATGCCTGAATCAAACATGTTCATATAAGTGAATGGTTTTTACAACAGTAATCCTTTTTCAAATCTATAACCAAGTTAGATCAAACATAGGGATGCACGATATTACATTTTTGCTGATATCATTAATATCAAATTAACGCGGCCAATAGCTGATAGCAGATGCCAAAACCGATAACAACACGTTTGTTTGCTTGTTAGAACTTAATAAACATTATAAACATCATGTTTTTTTTTAAACGAGAGTACATTGTATATACATTTTCATAATCTATTAAAAAAATTTATGTACACATTATTGAATAAATGTATAATATATACATTCAAGTACTTAATTTGAACATTTTGTTCATGTAATCTATTTATTTATTTATTTTTTATAATATTTAATACTGCTTAATTTATTCAGAAACACAAGTATCATTTTATTACGAATGAAACATTCAAGGATGAACACACTGCTGACGTGATCTTATCACTATCACACCCTTAGCATATACAGTATGAGCTATCCGTCTTATCGGCAAAGCATATCGGTATCATTTTTAATAATGCCAATGTTTAGATTTTAACCATTATCGGCTAATTCCGATAACCTTACCATAATATAGTTTAAAGTAATCTAAAAGCCATCCAAGAGCAGTGAGAATACAATTCTCATCATGTAATTTGTAATCAGTTATCTAATAATATTTCTTTCAAGCACTGCTGGAAACCACCCACAACACCCCAGAGTCATGGCAGTAGTCTTGCTGATTTTTTCCATATTGTGTAAAATTCTTGCATTTCATGCTGGCTAGTCAACATGGGAAGAACAAAGGTTCACTATGGACCACTGCCTAATGACCTCACTGCTCCTACATGAAGGTGTTGGCCGCTACGGCAACACCCATTACAGGAAGTTGTTGTTATGCTGACGGGGCCGTTTATTCAGCTCATCTGAATAGATGGCTTTCTAGCGCCAGCTTCACTGATGTTGTTTTAAAAGATTAATAAAACAGGTTTGGCCTGCGAACACGCAAAGCCCTCAACTCCTCCACAACAGAGCACCTTGTTCCCGCAGAATGCGTTTGCAATTATTTTCAGAACACATGTAAAGGGGAATGGAGGTGCTCAACGCAGGCAATTAATCTGAAAGATGACGGCAGGCTTGCTGACCATCCATGACCTGTTTTAAAAAGAAGTTTACATTTTTTTTCATTGCAAGCTGAAATGACTGACTAAACTGAAAGGAAATGTAACCGCACAAATAAATAGAGTGTCATACGTCAGGGTTATTCCTGAATTATTTAAATCTGTGTGCTGTCCCCATTACTTGAGTACCCTTTTAGTAAAAGAATAATTGCAACTCATTCTCTGCCAACAGGAGGTGCGTTAAGCATGAGAAACGAGATGTTTCCCCGGGAAACGGCTGTAGACCAAGCAGCTCTGAGCTTACAAACACTGTCTTATGCAAGATGAAATGAAAACGAGATTTTCTAAAGACAGTCTTCCTTCAGAAATACAGTGATATAAAAACACCCACACCTCGGTTTGATTTTTAAACATGCATTACGTGCCCATGTTTATTTGATGACGCCTTCTGGAAAATGTGTCAGCTTTGATAATGTGGCAGGTTCAAACAGATAAATAAATGTATGGGAAACACATCCCACAGCACTCAGGCTTCTGTTTCATTCTGTAAACATTAAAACAGAAGGAAGAAGTAAAACCTTTACCTGTGGCACTGGTGCCAAGTCCAGGACTCTCTTGAGGCTCTTGGACGGAAGTCGGCTCTGCCCAAGTTCATGATACGGGAGGAGAAGCGCAGAAGACGGCGATGCCCGTACGGCCACTGCATACGGTTGGCAGAGGAGGAGAGACAGTTCTCCTCATGCGCACAGGTGAGCAGGTGCAGAGGCCTGTCTTCCAGGTAAGCGCTTTCCTGCACGAGTTGCGCATCCAAAACCAGGTCAGGCGCCGCTAAAATGTGATGTTGATGTATTCATTTGAATCATTCAATGCAGATAAAATTGTCAGACACATCAGATTTTGCCATTCCATTGACTTACTTTCAGAACAGGTGACGCCCGCTGCTTTAGCTCCGCCTCCTCGAGGGCAGTGGACATGACTGTTATGACGGCACTGCTGGATGGACATTTCTGTTACCACACAGTGAGTCCCACTCAACAGCACTTCTCCAGCTGCAGGGTCTCCTTGCCAATAATATGTATCCTAAACACAGGAAGGCCACATCTTAATTGTCTGCATATGAAGTAGTAATATATACATTTACAGTTTTGTAACGATTAAATTAACATTAAATTTTCAAAAATCAGGATAAAGCTAAAATGTTTATCTGATATGCTTCATTTAGAAAATATACTGTTTTTTATTGTATTGCATTTTATTATATTTTTATTTTTAAAAAATGCTATGCATGAGTCATGATGTTAAGATTTTATAAATATGGTATGAATAGGGCATTTGACATTAAATACTTTTGGGATGTTAACTAGCCCTCTAGTGTCATATGTTAAAATAATCAAATTTATTGGTTCAGAGCATATTATCAGAAATAAGGAAATACATTACAAGTATATACTTTTTTGCAATGTGACATCACTTTAATGAAAACGGTCCATTTCTGATCAAAAATTAAATAAATAAATAACAATAATAATAATAATAACATTTGTTGTCCACATTAGGTCTAATTTAAAACAAACTGATTAAATTACATGCTGAAAATAAACAGGTTTTGTTGTTTTTGTGAAAAGTATTAATTATTATTTACCTTGTAAGCACTACTGTACTGCAAATGTGATAGAGAGGCAGTATTATGGTAGGGAAATAAAAGTGCCCTAAAAGTATAACTGTCTCGAAGTATGTGCAGAACGCATATCAAATGTACCTCCCATCTATCTGTAAATACACAGTTTACCGTTAACCTACCCCACCTCTTCACCTCCACAAAACAACTACTGTATAGTACTAATGTTGCCCAGAAATATCCTGCCCTGTGCCCAAAACATGCACAGGAAGCTCTCAAATGCACACAGACTGAGGCAACCTAAGCAAACAAGACAAGAGACATATTCAGAGCGATATTACTGGAAAACACAACATTCTTCAGCAGTCTCACCTGATGGGCACGTGCAGCGAAACCAAAGCCCAGCTGCCTGCATACCACCATGGCTTCATTTATTCCCCAGTTCTCACTGCAAACCGTCCCCCAACGCTTTCTGCCCCCCACCTCCATGAGCACCTCCACACGACCCTCAGCCGGGTCCCTGCTGCCCGCCAACCGCACCTGAAACACTCACAGACATTAAAACTACACATACTGGGCCTTCAATCAGCATTTCAACACTCTTGGGCATATTTTAAAATGTCAAAAAGGCAAATGCTAGAGCTTTTTTCAGAACTAACTTGAGAGCCATTTTTGAAGATTAGGTTTGATTTATTAAATGAGTATATTTAAAACAAATGCTATACAATTTAAATACAGCATTCAAAAGGTAAATATTTGAATGCATACATTTATGCACTTGGAAGATAATTTTATCCAAAACAATTTGCATTGCATTCAAGGTATTTATTTGATCAGCCCATGTATTTCCTGGGAATTAAACCCATGACCTTGACATTGTTAGCACCATGAACGCTAGGAATTAATAATGCATTATATATTGCAAATAATGTCAAAATGCCTAAACATAGCAAATCGCCTCCCCAAGTCCTTCTCATTGTGTAATGATTATAAACGCAAATGCATTTTAATTCTTTACATTTATTTGACATAAATGACATATCATGCATTATATTATGCCAATACATACAGCGTGAATATTTCAAATACAGTGTTTAGGGTTATATTATGCTTCATGACATTTAAGTTTATACATTTACTTAAAATAAATGTTATGTCATGCAAAAATTTATAAGTGCCAAGTAATGCACTACAAAAATGCTAAGATATTTAAGTCTGTATATTTATATTAAATAATTGCATTTACTGTAAAATATTAAATTGTGTATATTTAAAACATGATATAATATGTAAATTATAATAATGGCCACACAATGTATTATATAATGCAAATCATTTTAGGTCTGTACATTTATTTAAAAATACTGTAATTTAATGCAAAAAAACAAAACAAAAAACATTTCACTGTTTTATAGTGCATTACATAAATGCAAAGACATTTTAAGATTGTATTCATTTCAAAGAAATGCCAAATATTGCATTATACTGTATAAATCAAAAATGTATTTGTGTATTTTAAAGCAATTACGCTTTGATGCATTAAGACAT
>JAUMHP010000063.1:17315399-17341645 GCA_032361065.1 Enteromius trimaculatus
ACACATATAAAATGCCATTTATTGCTAAAATATTTGTGTATTTTATCACTATAATGCATTAAGACAATTTTGTCTGCATATGTATTAAAAACAAATGCTATAAAATGACTGTGCTTATTTATTATTAATAAATCCAATATAATGCATTATATAATGTAAAAGTCTTTGGAGGTTGTGCAGATTGTGGAGAACAAGACTGACAGGAGTCTGCATATTTTTCACAGCATATAGAATCATATCAGAGTAACCTGTGATCATTTTGCTTACCGTGGTCTCAAAGCCTGTCTTAGGAACATAACATTTGACAGAAGCATCCTGGCTGTGTTTGAATGTCCAGGGAGGGACTTCCTGGAAGTAACAATCCAAAATGGAGCGCTCTGTGCCAGTGCACTGCACTGAGTTTATGTGGATCGGCCCCGTCCCTATAAGAAAAACAAACAAGCAGTAAATGTCACTGGTGCTTCACCAGTTAAAAGTCTCAAATATAAAACAAAATAACAAACACTCGGTCTATTTGAGTACTTTCAGCCACAGAGAAACACTAGATACTTTCTAACTGACCCTTTCCTAAACACGGCCTTTAAAAATGTTGTCTGCCATTTTCACAGACTAAATATTGTTCTTTACAGATGTAAATCTACAGAGGATCACTGAGGTTTCACTCCATAGCTCTGTCACTGGGGCGGTACCTTTTAAAAGGTATATGTACACTTTACGTACTTCTGGGTAGTGCTGGTAGACTTACAAATTGTAGTCAGCTACTGATTACAAATTACAGGGCAGAAATTACTATTTGAACCAATATCTATTGGATTACACTTATATAATAAATTAGGGATGTAACGTTATTGTAAATACCATCGTACAACAATACCAATTTTTTCCAAAAGTACCATGGTCGCATGACTCGATAAAACGTCTTCTGAGAAAAGTTTGCTCAGGTGAATCGAGCGAAAGGGAGCTAGCGGGAACTACAATTCCCATCAGCCCAAGTGTGGCCATCATTCTTTGCTGTCTGTTGTCCTCAGTGTTGCCAAATTAGCAACTAATTAGTCTCTATATTTAGCGACTTTTCAGACCCCTTTGGCGACATTTCTCCCTAAAAGCGACTAGCGACAGAGACTTCTTGGACAAACCTCAGCGAGTCTCCGGTAGTGCAGCGGAAGCGCGAGTTCTTGTTTTCTCAGTGCGCAGACACCTCTCTCTGCATCTGTTCTGTTCAGTGAGCGGCTGGAGCAGGGCTTTCAGTTAAAATAGATATTATGTTGCTTCGAACTCTATTTTACATGCAAATAGAGCCAAAATCACAGCATAGCCATTGTCTATATCTTATGTGTACTTGGTTTCATCAGACAATGTTCGATTATAAATAAGGATTTTAATCTAGATTAACATCTTGTAAGGTAGAGCTTGTTCAGTAGGTCTTATAATGGCGTGCATTTCATGTTCAATCCGTTTTTCTGACAACAGAAACCATTAAATATATCAGCGAAAACAGTTATATTGAGAATTAGGGGGCATTAAATAACATTATGTGACCACAGAGAAGCAAGATAATATGACGCACTGACGTAATGAATATGCAAATTGATGTATGACGTCATACAGCGACAGGTTAAATCAGATGTGTGGAAGGTTTCATAATTTTTTATTATTAAAGTTCCTGTTTCAAAGTTTACAGATAGGTAATACAGTATGTGACGTTTTGATACCGTTACATCCCTATACATTTATATAATCTACTGGATTACATTTACACTTAAGTAATGCATTCTGATTTAGGGTTAAATATGGTCCAAAAAATCCATATTTTAGATTTGTTTCCTAGGGTTTGCACCTTTTGTCAGAGTTTATCATACACCAGAAGGCCACACATGAATCTGATCAGATGTGTTTATTTTGTAAAATCATTATCATCACATTCTTGAAGTTCTATGGATATAAAGAGCTTGACTGCATATCAGATGTCACAGCTCATTTCCCTCTTGTTTACAGTGACATAAAAACATGAGGTCGCTGCTAAATCAGAGCCTAACATGAGCATTGTGCTAAAACCTCAGATATAAATCTCACATGGATGTGAAATAAGCTACACAGCATAAATATACCACAGCAACATTAGCGTAAGAGTAATTATATAGTTTTTCCTCAATCTCAGAAATACATGCTAGGGAAAAATCAGGGTAAATGAAGTAGAAAGTTGCTGTGGGAAAAACAGTGGTTACGTGCTACTGCACTCATGCGCTCGGCTTAATTCAAAAACTGCTATTTGTACCAGAGCAAAGAAATCATGACCAGCTGTTTAGTTTTGAAGCAAAAATGATAGAGCCCAAAAGCTAACACAGCACCCTATTGAGCTTATAGCTTCTGGGAAGCAAATTGCTAGAAATTTGCTTAAAAACCTGAGGGTTAATGGTGGAAATGTTCCCTCGCAGACTGAGATTAGGGGCCGATCAACAAAGTTAAGAGTCACTGAAACCCATTGATTGACTGAGAAAACCCCCCAAAAAACAGAAATGCAAAGAGATATTCCTGTTAACATTATGATGACATCATTCTGCCATTTAGTGCATCTGAGGTGAAAGTACTTTATGAACATAGAGTTATGCTTAGCACTAATAAATGTAAATATGGTTAAAAAAAAGAGTGTATGTACAAAAAAACAAGTAAATAACAGGAAAATTGAAGCAAAAACTAAATATTACAGAGGTGGCTGATGGAAAGGGAGTGGTTCTGTGACCAACTGCAGTGAACAGTTTCACTACAGTGTGGTTTATGGAAAATGGACATTTTCTTCTCCCTAAAATAAAACAACATATATATTCCACATTAATGGTGTTTTCCTTTCATGGGATGACTATAATCCCTATTTTAGGAGCAGATTAAATAGCTATATAAGAAATATTTCTCTCAGCCAAGTGCAATGTCAGCATCAGTTTGAAGTAGGAAGAGGAAAAACTGTGTGCTGCATAAAAAAAAAAAAAAAATCTATATGCTTTTACATTTTGCCTGTAAAGTGTGAACCTGACATCAAATTCCTCAAAGTGTCTGAGTGAAGTAAAACCAGCTTATACAGCATTCAACAAATCTTAAGATGTAAAGTCATCTAGGAACATCTAAGATAGGTTTACTTTCATCTTACTGGGAGGTCGGGTTTAGAGAACGTCTTAGGAGAATGTGTTGCTTCACGCTGGGTTGGCCTTAAAAAAATCTACATTGTCATACAGAGTTCATGCCAACGCTATGATCAAACTCGATAAAAGCATTTTTGAACAAAAAAGATCCAAAATGGGGCAGTTCACCCAAAAATAATAAGAACAGAAAATAAGACATTTAAAAGAAAAAACGTCTATTGGTGTCCATATTGTTTGGACCCCAACTTTCTTTTTTCATGTCCTACAGAGGAACGAAAGAAATGTTTGCAAGGACATAAGCGTTAAGTAAATGACAGATGTTTCAGTTTTAGATGGATTTTCTCTTTATGTTACATTAAATGTCTGGTAAATCAGGCAGTGCAAAGAACACTATACCAACACCATTATTCAGGATCCTTTCTAAATGTGGTAACCACAGTCTGGTGCGTGTAGCCCATCTCAACAGATTTCCTATTTTTACCGCCGGTCTCAAACAGTCCAGCTCTGTTCTGTCATTGAAAAGCTAATTTGTGTCTCTCTTCACTCACTATATGTTTTTGTGGCCTGGCTGCACTAGGAAAATTATACACGACAATAAATATACCTAAAGACCTCAATGATATGGGCGTGCAGAAATCAGCTTTGATCTCTATTCCTGTTACTTCATCCAAATGGCTAAAATCAGCAAGTGAAGTCACTTTCTAAAATATTTTTCCATCACACCTGACAATGTTGAATGAATTGAGAATTTTTCCCTAAAAAAAAATGCATAACTGTAATTTGCTTTGATTGTTTAATTTAAAACGTATGTATATTTTTGTCTCGATATTTATTCATCTGTTATAGCACTCACGTGATCTTGTTTTTTTTCATCAGAGTGATATTGGGAAGTCTTCAATAAATAGCTACCATCATTTTCGCTTCTCTTCGGCAAAGCAGTTATCCCATCTTGTCAGATTAGACCGATTCCCCTCAGAATACAGGTCAGAGGTGAGCTTTGTCTCAAAGTAACCTCACACACAGCGTGGATCTGAGCCACAGAAAGTTCAGGGAAAGTTCCTCGCTTTATAGCATCACCGCTGATGTGGAATTCATGTTTTGCACCTGGAGAGTTTGATGATGTATAACATCATCTCTAAACGATTTTATATTCAGCTGCAGACAGGCGTATCCCATAGATAAGCAGTCCTTACCAGTTAAGTTCAGACTGCTATGGAATCATGTAGCAAACCTGGTATGATCATAATCACGTTCATAGTTATGAATTATCTTCTTCCAATAAACATCATATTGCAGATTAAGGAATAGGTCATCAAAAAATCAGCTGATCCAACTGGGATCATTTAGGCTTAAACTAACTCTCACCTTGCCCCATGTATGCCCCAGTAAGAGCCTCTTTGGCAGTGCCGAAGCCCAGCTCTCTGCACACCACGCTGGCTGAGATCCGGTCCCACCGGTGGTCAACCACGGTTCCCCACTTTCCCTCACGGAGAACCTCGACTCTTCCTTCTCCCAGACGTGGTCCTGACTTCAGACGCACTGACAGCTATGAGAAAAGAAAGATTTACAAGGTTACATTTTAAGTGCTAGGGCTTAAACCACAAGAGACATTTGGGGAGAACCAGTGGGGTACATGCCTTCCCCAATCTGCAGATTAGCGGTCAACATACTTGGGCACTGATTCTAACATAATATTTGCCTCAATCTTTTCTATTTGCATCACATGAAACAGATTAAATTATAATATGCTGGTTTGGCACTAATAAAACATTTCTAATTATTATCAGTGCTGAACTTTGTGGAAATCATAATAATTTTTTTTTTCAAGATTCTTTAATCAACAGAAAGAACTACATTTCTTTTAAGTCTTTTGTAACAATCTGTGAATAAATAAATGAATGCATCCTTGCTGAATAATAATAATAAATTACTTCGGAAACAAAGAACTGATTTCATACTTTTAAACAATGGTGCACATGCCATTATATTATATTTATATATCATATATATATATATATATATATATATATATATCATATTCAAGAAATCAGGATTTAACAGGGCCATTGCAAAAAAGCAAAAATCATAACACCTCACCATATTAATTACATTCCTTATGTTTTGTGCCAAGAAAGTTATTTTTTCTTTGTTTTCTTTAAAAGGTTTTAATTTCATTAACAGCATATTGAGGGGCGAAATTTAATCTAGTCATTATCTGTGCGCTGATTAATTGATTGATTGACTGATTTAGTAATTTACTTTTTATTAGGTATAATCCATGAAAATGTAAACTTTTTATTTTATTAAAAATAAATATATATATTTCATTTTTTGCCAGTCATTAACTGAATAACCAAATTGTTTTTAGGATTACCTCTGCAGGGTGAGGTGCCTGGGGTCTGCCAGAAGACATACGAGCAAACTGAGGTCCTGGGACACAACGGGCCACAGCATAGCGACCGTCTTTACAGGGGCCAGGGTTACGAGGGATTGACAGCTGGGCATGACACTCCGCCAGACTGGGCTCTGTTCCCAAACAATGTACTTTCTCAACCCAGAATCCCTTCTTCTTGGTCATCTGACTCAATCTGGGAGACATTATATGTCATTAGAGCAGTAGCACACTAAGAGTTTAACTAAGAGTACAAGAAGAGGCTCTGATATGTCAAGAAGACCCAACTCAATTCACCTCGTTGTTGAATCCTTCACTTTTTTATCCCATATTTTTCTGTAAGTGGAAAAAAAGGAAACGTCAAAAGTTGAAAACAATTTATGATGCTGTTCCTCTAGACTGACCAGCAAAAATAACAATATTACACTGGCAATGAAACGATACAAATGTACAGAGAGCCATAGGCCACATGAGGTTTTATCATTAGCAGGCAGTTAAAACTCACTGTTCCAGATCGTCATTACCATTTGTGTCTTGATTCAAGATAATGCAGCAGTCAGCACTCCAAACTAAAGTTTCATCGGTTCACATTGCTCTTTTATAATAATAAAAATGTATGGCCCGCAGACTAAGACATCAAAGAACACACACATATGTTTTAACTTAATCTACCACTAAACTGGCTTTCAAATATGTACATTCTATAAACAGATATTTCCACTGGCATGTTGGTGTCCCGGAATGGGCACAGCAAGACTTCCCATAAAACAAACTGAGACAAACTTATACTCAGAATGACAGAGAGAGAGAGAGAGAGAGAGAGAGAAATCCACCCAAGAACACCTGCCCTCTATAACACACCTGTCATCACAGTGACACACGATTTCATCACCGTCATCATCACCGTCTATCCAGCTAAATGTGGTAGTTAAGGAGGATTTAGCCTGGTAACCCAATAGATATAGGTTTAACACACGGCTCTTATTTTGCTTAATTTGTTTTTCTGACTGCACTCTTAAAATAGTTTATCAAATGGAGTTTTAACGTAGGAAAATAAAATCAAAACTGAATACAATCATTCTCGTGATGGACCGGTCTTAATGAATTTCAAACGAGAATATCAGTCAACAGCAAAGAAACCAAATTGAAATGCTGAATCTCCGGTTTAATGACCTCATAAAATATTCTGGATGTTTCTACCATATGACGCTCTGTAGCACAGTAACATCATAGTAAGTCTAAAGCTGAACTGCAGCCTAAAAATGATCATTTACAGCTGTCATGCCAATAATTAAATAAACCTATTTGATGCATATATGATAGAAGTTGATGCATTTTAGTCTTATTTTACATAGTAAGTTGATATTTTTATACATCGAATGTGCCTCTATGAACATGAAGAGATACTTCAGACAATACCAGTCTGTTTTTTCATTTGTTCTTGCAGTTGCTAGCGCTGAAATACCCACCTGCTCGTGTAATTAGTCCAAGAGTTCCACCCTTGGTTTACTGCTGAACCAAGAAAACTTAATGATAGAGAAGGCTGGTCTGTTTGGAGACAACAATCATGCCACTGTTTTAAGCATTAGTCTTTACACACACAAATCTATCTTTCTCACTACGTCTTGCAAGACATGCTTTTTAAGCATTTATTAAGCAATAGGGCACTCTAATCTGTGATACAGTGTGAATAAATCTCAGACCAATATCTGTAGCCTAGTCATTACACAGTGGAGCTATTAAAGTTTTCAATAAAGCGTGTCAGGCACTTCTTATGTCACCAGGGTTGCTTTAATAATAAATAATAATAATGAAGATTATACCTATTAATCGTGCACATTTTATGAAATGTTTATGGACTTGAGATGACAGTGTTAGTATAGAAGGCATATTCTGTGAAATTGTGTCACAAAAAAATTGGAAAAGTTAGGAAACATACGAAGAGTTCCATTGCAAAAGTCTGTAAAAGCCATCTTGGTCGAAAATGAGATAACAATATTGAGCAAATGTGCTTCAGCCAGGCTAAGAGATACAAAAACAGTTTTTGTAGATACAACTACAACCTGAACTAGTTTTGTGCTGGTCACATATTTAGCCATTGCCTTTTCATCCTGTATATATGATATGACAAAATCATGAAATTAACGTCAAATCTCTCATGCCAACACCCTGAGCTTGATCACATTTTGCTAACTATAGTATTTGACACAGGTGATAATCAATGGACTGAAAATATATAGCTTAAAGCCTGCCATTAAACGACATTAAGCCAATTATGACAATAGAAACTCCATAAACACAGAAGGGATTTTTCTTTCTGTACACAGTCTGACCGGGACACTGCTTTCGAAAGGACAGAGTCTCGTTATAATATTGTATTTCATTTCTTTATATGTTCATCTAAGGATATCCGAGCCTAAATTGTGGCTTAAGTCTTTCAATTTCCTCGGTGACACAGACAGAGTGCGTCCCGCTGACACAGCAGCCAAAGGGAGCAGCTATAATTGTAATCTGTCTTTCCCTTACTCGCCAGAAACGTGGAAATCTTCTGAGTGGCCCAACAGTTAATTACAGCATCTTTAGCGGAGGATCCAGAAGAGGCAGTGTCAGGGCGGGCCGGCTCGCGATCCCTGAGATGCAATGAGGGATCGCCACTGCCAAGTCTGCTGCTCTGTGGAGACTTATGAAAATGCACGTACGACATGGTGAGGTCAGGTGCTGGGCACGCTCGCAGACGAGAAGGAGCCAAATGGAGATTCCCTAGGATGTAAGCCACGAAAGCCACAGCTAGCTCTAAAAGCTCTAATTTGAGTTCAAACAGCATCTTCGGGATGCTGTTTGCGGCATGTCTTTGAGTCATGCATAAACAAAAGCTCGCTTAGGTGTTCCTGTGACCTCAAGATTAGGATTCTCAAGGAAAAGGGCATTTAAGCCTAAAAAGAGATAACATAAACCTGTCAGTAGTCTTATCTGCTAGGCAAGGATCTTTTTTAAGAGCACAAAAAAAAAGTGGAAACGCTCAAGCACATTTATCAGGACATATCGTTCTACAGCAGACACAAATCATAGAGGAATCATCGTCAGAAAGCACGTACAACACTTACAACGCCCCAGCACAAACCCTCGACTAAAAAAGCATAAGGACCGCAGACCCATAAGATTAAGGTGGTGCTTTTTATAACGAGCACATGGGTCAACAAGCCAGCACGGTGAGCATATTCAGACGATGAGAATGAAATAGTTGCGCTGTGAGTGTGGTTTTTCAAAAAATGCCTCTGAACCACAGCAGCCTTCTATAAGAGAAGTAAAAAATTAGGCAACAACGAAAAGGAAATAATAAACGAAGGCGAAATGTAGTATGCCTGTTCCGTTTCGAGGCAAATTTTTGTCTAACCTAAGAGAACCTGCTCAGAGTTGGTTACTCAGCAGAAATAAACATTTTAAGTAGTTAAGTACAGCTCAGTAGGTAGTTAGGAAGAAATAAATATAGGTAGGCAAGTAGGTAAATAGATATATGATCAAAATATGGGAGTGTATATAGATAAGTAGCTTGTAAGCAAGGTAGAAGGTTGCTCGCAAGTGGACAGAGTAAACAGTTAAATATGTAGGTAAGAATTGCAAGTAGATAAGACAGTAAAATAGTGGTAGAAATATAGGTAGTTAAATGTGTAAATTCTGTCATTTATTACTTACCCTTATATCATTCCAAACCTGTAAAACATTTATTTGTCTTTAGAACACAAAATAAGATATTTTTGATGAAATTTGAGAGCTTTCCTACACCCTACATTGACAGCAACGAACTACCGTTGCTCAAGGCCCAGAAAGGTAGTAAGGACATTGATAAACTCCTGACATCAGGAACTCAACCATCATTTTATGAGGCTACGAGAATACTTTTTGTGTGCAAAGAAAACAAGTAATTACTTAATTTCACAATTTCTCTCATCTTTGACCATGCGTGTATATTCCTCTGCATTTAGATTCTGTAGATAGATAGGCAAGTAAGTAGGCAAATCATCACATAAGTTGTTAGGCAAAAAGGTTGGCTGGAAGACAGGTAAAGGTAAATATAAAAGTGAAAACACACAGGGTGGTAGATGGGTAAGTAGAAAGGTGAAAGATGAATAGACAGATAGGTAGTTAAATAAGTAGGCTGGTGGGGAAGTAGGACACTAAAAAGATAAATAGGACAGTAAAAATATAGAAAATAACTAAGGAGATTCTTGGTACTGTAGGTAAGTGGGCATGGTAGGTGGATAGTAAGCCAGGTATATATATATATAGGTAGGTAAATGTAACGGTAGATAGGTAGTAGGGGAAGAAAAACTGGGAGGTAGGTAGATATTGTATATGTGTAGTAAGTGGGTAGGTGCATGGTAAATAAAAAGAAATGGTAGATGGGTTGATATTGCACATAGGTAGTAAAAGATGACAAACATGAGCACAAAATTGCTCTAAGAAAACATTTTTTTTATTCAAACATAAAAAGCAGGACTGGACTGGACCTGGATCTCTGATCCTGTATTTATGCTCTAGAATAGATTTCTAAATACACATATCCTGTGTCCTGTCTGAGCCACACTACAAGAAAAATCTGTATGCATCACACTCCAGTAGACTTCACAGTACACTAACTGTTATATGCACAAACAAAGATCTGAGGATGCAGCACACAACCTGCATACATGCCTTTTTAGAAAAGTCCAGAAACTCCCAACAATAAACTGCTCTTTACACTATTTTAAAAAGCTGACCAAGTGAGACAACAACAACAGTAAGCCACAGTTGGGAACACAGTTCAGGGAAGCATTCTGTGAAGAGGCAGGACAAAGTCAAGTGTGGCAATGTCAATAGTATCATTAAACAAACCGAAAACTCTTTCTCCAGCAACAGACACTTGGAAGACTTTCAAACTGATGTCCCTTTCCAAGAACAATCAGCATTGATATTAGGCTTCTCACTTAGACCTAAGCGTTCTGAGCAGACTGTTCATTTCAGTAAGGCTGAGATCCAGATAGCATCAGTGGGTTTGAAAGATCTTTTAATCATTGGTTAAGTGTTGAGGTTTGTGAAAGGTGCCTGGGGAAGAAAGATAAGGAAAACAGATGTGCAATTCCAGCCAAAAGAGACGGTGAATCCTTCACTTTCCGCTATTTGCAGAGACAAACATCTTCTTCCAGTGCTTAGACATGAACTTTGTCTACATAGAATATTATCATCACCGCATCATGTGTGGTCCAACAAATACAGCAAATCCAAAACAAAAAGAAGATTTAAAAAAGCAAAAATTATATGTAATGCAGTATGTAATGCAGCGCTAAGTGAATGAAAACATAAAGGTTTAAATCTGAAAGTGCACTGTGTATAAAGCTATAGCCTGAAAATTATTGAAATAGTCTACTCTTGTAGATGTCAACATGAAACATTGGCATATTGCTGCCCATTTGTTGGTCTTTTTGCATTGGTCTGAATGAAAATGCAGATTCATTCTTTGCCACTAGGTGTCACGTTTGTAGTGTTAAAAGTTCACAAACACTGCTTTTAATGAAATCGACCAATCACCGGAGGGGTTTGGAAAAAAAAACAATTATTGAAGAAATTGTTTGGAAGTCGTTGAACAAATAAAGTAAATTTTATAAGAATTTTAAATAATAGGGGAATTTTAACCTAGTTTCACTTGTATTTACTTTGACATAAACAGCATGTAAAAATAAAACTGTAGCTGGTTGAGACAGTTCTGCTACATGTCATCCAGACAGTCATTTCCTGTGCAAGTGGGCAGTTTTTGGCCAGAATCAGCTGCAGTCTGGACTGGATATTACGTTGTTAGTTAATACTCTGGGAGGCCCTGTTCTAACACAATGAAATTTAACAAAACTAACACCAGCCAATAACAGCAAATTAGTGTAAAATATTGTGTTTTAATATAATACTGATTCTCCATAAAACCTCATGCTAGTGCTCATGTTGTATAGTTCATTAGAAGCGCACGACTTACTTGTAGGTGTTCATGTTGGGTAGCTCCGCGTCAGGGAAGCCAAGCATCCCACACACAACTCTGCTGCTGTTCAGACTCCAGCCTTTATCACACACCTGTCTCCATCTCCCAGCATGCTTTACTTCCACCACACCTTCCGTAACAAGAGCACGCTTCTTTGTAGCCATCAAGATCGGCTTGAGGCGCACTTCCTCGATCTTCACCCTACTGGCAGACTAGAGAAAGATTGAAAACATATTCTCATGAGCATAAGCCAAAAATGAAAAATGTTCCTTGTATATTTCATGAATAGCACGTATATGTCATATATATTTTATTAAAACGGCATAAAGCACAAAAAGAGCATGAAGAAAGTGGTCCATTGCAGCTAAAACACTATATATTTTGATGTTCTACAGCAGAAAGAAAGTCATACAATTTTGGAAGGACAAGAAGATGAGTAAACCCCACTTTTAAATGTTTAACTAAAACTAAATTTAAAGAATATGCAGATTATGTATGCATTAAAAGAATTTGAAATCTACTGTAATCTGTATTTACCGGATTAGGAAACTGGTGTCGGGAGGGTTGATCCCATCTGGTATGATCCTGGGAATGGCCGTTGCCATGTCTGCGATTTGTCCTTGAATTGGCGTAAATGTCCTGCCAACGGTTCGAGGTGACTGTGGTTGGCCTGAGAGAGATGGCGTGCCCTCTTCTGGTGACACCAGGATGCACTTGATCCAGCCTTCTCTCAGGACTGCAGACCACCCCGAGATCCTCCGAGTGTTTGCAGTCATGAACACCCCATCCGTTCGACTTGCAGTCTTTCAGAGTTTTCTCCGTTCCTTCACACCTCACATTATCCATCCAAATGCGACCTGTGACGAATGTTAGAGGTTACAAAAGCAGTGGAACAATTAAACATCAGTTGTGTGTCTTAAGGTGTCATAATCTAATTCATTTCAAACCACAATGACCTTCACACTTTTCAGATTTGGTTCTCGAGTTGGTTACAGGAATTGTTCACCTTAAAATTTTAATTTGCTGAAAATGTATCGACACTAAGATCATCCAAGATGTGGATGAATTGGCTGCTTCATTGAAACTGATTTGGAGAAAAAGAGCATTACACCGCTTGCTACCCAGTGGATCTTCTGCGGTGAATGGGTGCCATCAGAATGAGAGTCTAAACAGCTGATAAACACATCACAACAACCCACAAGTGCATCAGTTAACATACAGGGAAGTGAAAAGCTATGTTTGTAAAAAAAAAAAAAAAAAAATCATTAAGGTGTTAATCCATAATTACAATGCTTCCACTTAATAAGTCCATCCCCTGTTGCTGTTTCACATCAAAATTCACAGACATATTTGTTTGTAACTGTTTTGGACACTTTGTGATGTGCCCAAATTATTGATAGACCTTACATTTTTGTCAGAAGCAATTCGTTTGAAGTGACCAACATCTTAATGATGGATTTGTTTATTACAAACATGCAGCTTTTTACTTTCCATCTGAAGATGTTAATTGATGGATGGATTATTGTCATGTTTTTATCAACTGACTCTGATTCGAATGGCACCCATTCACACTAATCAATTCGTAAGCAACTAATATAAAGCTAAATTTCTCAAAATCTTAGATAACCTGAGGGTAAACTATTCGTTTAACATTCAATGAGATTGTCAATGAATAATGGCTTAGTTTGTTTTTTCATCACATATAGCATGGGATTGGAACACAAGTGGATGCATCACTTTTTGATATTTCCATTGTACTTTTTTTAGTTTAGTTTTTCAGTCTCAAATATTTAATTTAATTAAATTTCACTGAAGAAAGTCATACAAGTTTATAACAACGTGAGGATGAATAAATAATGACAGGTTTTGGATTAACTTTTACTTTGAACAAGGCACTACCAACAGCTCCATAAATGTCAGAAAAGCACTTAAAAACGGTACATAATATATATGTATGAAGCTGAAGTCTGCAGACTTCATGTACACGATACAAGTTAATATGGGACAAAAGCATCGCCATCAAAAGCATTACAAAAGAGCTCTGGTGAAGCTGTCTGAAGGGTTTGTTTTAGTTTTAATGACAGTGTTGTCTTGCCAACTAAGTGTTATACATGCTTTGGGTTAGTGGCTGTCTTTATAGCTGCCTTAAAGTGAAATTACAGGGAGCGATTTGGGCGATGTAAAGAACAGTAGCTCTGTGCACTTGCACTAGTGAGAAACAGCTATTTAGAGAACAGCCACGCTCCATCATACACTATTGTGCTCAAGTCTTTCACATAATCCACAGTTAAATGTGAAAATAACAGAGATTAAAACTCCTAAACCTCAGCTATTCAGCAACTCTTAAAGAGACAGTTCATCTTGGATCTTAATGGCCCTCAGTTCGTTTAACAAAAAGAGCAGCACAGACATTCTGCTAAACGTCTCCCAAAGAAAGCAAGTCACACAGGTCTGGAACAACATGAAGGTAAGTAAATGAGGATAGATGAGGATGATACAGTAAAAGACTCTTAAGTCACACTTATTTTAACAGAGAGATTTACTCACCTTCTCCCTCTCCGTACTTGGCACTGTGCGCCCATGTTATGCCACTTTGGAAACCCAGCTCCCTGCAAACCACATTAGCCAGTTTAATGTCAACCTCATCGTCGCACACGGTGCCCCACGTCCCGTTGTGCAGGACTTCGACTCGACCCTCGTTTTCTCTGTGGCCGATACCTGCCAGTCGCACTTTGGCAGCAGGAGCACGTCTCGAGCGGCCTGGAGATTCAGGACGGGCATCCGTGCACACAAGCAGGAGCACAAAGAGAAGAACACAAATGGGACAGATGGCCCGAATCATGATTGCACAGAGGTGAGGCTTCTGGAATACAAAACAAAGAGTGACATTGTAACTAAATGAACTACTAAATGAAATTACCAGAGTCTTTTAAGTTGCATTGAGTGGGTTACAGAGATAAATTAAGCAGGTCATGTGATCTCAAAATGGCAGCCTACATGAGAAGATCTGAAATAAAACAGCCTCTTTATCTGGAAACACTTAGCATGAACACTTTTGAAATGAATATGAATACTGTTTTAATGAGCAGCTACATAAAAGTGGAAAGAGTTTTTTTTGTAACAAATATTATACTATTATAATATATAAAATACAATAACATTTATAATAACAATATTTAAAGAAACAGTTTTTTTTATTATTCTGTTTTTGCAAATAAACTCTTGATATAAACCTACATAAAATAAAAATTAAATTACATTTAAATGTTTAAACTGAAAATTGAATTTGCAGTTTCATTTATACGTCCCAGACATTGTGTTTGCAGGTGATGTGATGGATGGATGGATGGAAAAAAGGTTTTGTAGAGGCATGATAACAGGACACTTAACAACAAAGTTAAAATTAAGAAAAACAAGGGTCTACAGTTTGTGTGCATAAATAGCAACATGATCACATAAGTATCCAACAACAAAAAGGAATAACTAGCTATTACTCCACCATCCTTATGTGAAGACATATATCAAAGTATACCATATAACATATTTCACTCATCCCAATATTTATTCAGAAATTATTAAATAAAACCTATTATGACAATAAAGCATGCAATAGAAGAGAAGGAGAGAGACTGAGATGTTTAAGAACATTATCAGGAATCCATGCAAGAACATAAAGAGCACCAGTGAACTAAAAGTCAAATTTCACTCACCTGGTAGCCACACGTAAGTCACGGCAGTCACGATATGAAGGAAAATGAATGAAGGAGAGAGTTGAACATACAGTCTGTCCCTCTCCTCCCCCTCCCTCTCTCTCCCTCCATCACTTCTACATCCCTCCCACAGATCTCTCCATCTTTATCTCAGCGTGTTTTACATCAACGCAGATGCACATTATAGCAGAACTGAGACTTTTTTCTTGGTTTTTTAAATATATTTTCACAAAATTTAGATTTTTTAACAATGTATTTTATACATTTTATTTTATAGATTTTTTTTATATATAAGTTTGTTATTGTAAGCTGTGTGTGTGTGTGTGTGTGTGTGTGTGTGTGTGCGTGTGTGTGTGTGTGTGTGTGTGTGTGTGTTTAACAGTGGCTAAAACCTTTCTAGTTGTTTGATTTCAAGTATACTTATAGTTTATATATGTTTGTGTGTGACTTTGGATATATATATATATATTATATTTACACACACACACACACACACACGCACACACACACGCACACACACGCGCACACACACACACGCGAGTAGAGGAAACTCATCTGAAGTTCAGTCTAGTGTACAAACATAAAAAAAGATACAGTTGATACATTTAATTACTAATTTACTGACAAAGATTAACAGATTATGAATCTCAAGTTGCTACTATCATTTGACACTGGATCTCAAATTTTGATCTGTTCACACACACAAACGTTTTATGGCCAACTTTGTAACACAAAGCCACAGGAAGATCTCAAGTCCTGAATAACTCCATATGTCAAAATTCCAAGTAACTAAAAGAAGCTGCATAACCACATAGTAGATGTTTCTTCAGTGAGGAGACCACAAACCTCACTCCCAAAAAAGCAAGACATCCTTCTCTTTAAACCACAGCAAGGATTGTCTTAAATATCTCAAGACTCATTTTCACCTCCATCCATAGTCCTTTTCTCTATAGATAAAACAAACAGCTACTTGTTTTTATTTGTACATACTTTAAATGTTTGCATGTCTGTGAGTTTGTGACCGAATTAGTACGTTCTGTTGATATTCAGTTTTAACAGGCCTCAGAAGGACCGTTTTAGATTCATGGGAATATTTCTAGCAAATCACATCCATAACTGTGTGCAAGGTGGGCTGCACCTCAGCAACAATTACCGTAACTTCCATGTACGGATTTAGAAATAAACAAGAGAAAGATGCAAGGGGGGCAAAAATGCCCTACCATCTTATGAAAATATTTAACAGTTTCCTTAATTGCATAACCTCTGTTCACGTATTCGCTGTCAATTGAAAACTAGCAATTAAGTTGTTTTCGTGCCAAAGTTGGTGTGACTGTGTACTTGAATGCAGGTCCCTCCTACTGGGTAAACCAAGACAGGAAGGGGGATCCTGTTAGAGCAGCTAATCAAAGAGAAATCTTGCAAAATGACTGAAAGAGAGAGGAAAAAGTGCCAAAAATATACATAGAGCAGCTCAACAAGACTGCTATTACTACCTATATACATATACATTATATCTGACTCATGTGGCATACGTGACATATACAGTACTGTACGCTACCAGCCAACCTACTCATTCCTTATTGCCACTGTTTTTCCACATTTCATTATAATAGAAAGTCATCAAAGGTATGAGATAACAGTAACTGAATTATCTAATGACAAAAAATGTGTTTTAACTTTCTCAAAGTCGACACCCATTACCTAGAGCTATACTCAAGGCAGCAATCACTTAACCAACATGAGAATTTATGAGCTATAAAGTTGTACCTACAATTTTAGTCACATTTTGAGACACAGAGTTGCATTTAGGAGAGAAAAGTTGCAATTGTGAAATATAAAAACAGATAAGAAAATATACATTCAGATATATAAAGTGACCACACAGAATAAAGTCACAGCCATGACTTGCTGTAAAATATAACTAGATAATTAAATACTTTTGTAAAGGAATTAACATATAGTTTGGGGTCTGTAACTTGAAATGAATGCTTTTAACCAGCAAGGATACAATGAAGTGACCTAACATGACAAAAGATTTCTATTATAAATGTTGCTTTTTCTGATATTTTCAATCATCAAAAAAAAAAAAAAAAAAAAAAAGTATGATGATTTCCAAATTAAAATAAATTAATATTAAGAAATGTTTCTTAAGCAGCAAAACGGGATGTTAGAAATACCTTTGAAGGACACTGCATCACACTGGAGTAATAACTGCTCATTAAATAAATAAATGACCTTTTAAAATATATTAATGTTACTGCCTTTACTGAAATGTTAAATAAATGCAGCCTTGGTGAACATTTAAAAAAAAAAATCAAAAACAAAATAGCTTATATTTGTCTGCTTAGTAATTTCAAGCATTTAAGCACAAACCTTTAGCTCAAAATGTTTATAAGAACACTTAACATGTGCAAAAGTCCAAACATCTGAGCGGTACAGAGTTAATTCTCCTAACTCAGACAGCAGAGTTAAAGTCTAGAAGCCTCATTAGTGAAGAGCACAGGTGAGGAGTTTTCTCAACAAGTAAATGCAGAAGTACATGGCAAGTCCTTACTGCCTTGTGTGTATGTGTGTGTTTGAAGAGAAGGCACAGGCTCTTAAGAGACGCTGCTGTGGTGGGGCGCTGCCTCAAGCTCTGTAATTACCCACCGAGACTCGGCTCTGCCCTTAGCCACAATTTGCGGTGCCATGAAATAAATACATGCTCTTCAACAATAAACAACTGCCTTTTCAAATTATAGCACCTCCTCCGGTTTACCCCCACCGTCACCTCCTGTTTTCGCTCTCTTTGCATGAGTCGTGAGTTTCATAACGCAGGCCGTTATAGAACAGCTTTGCACGTCCATGAAGGGCACCACAGTCTGAGAAAATACTGCCATGGTTTTCACAAAATGCAGCATAAAGCACTTGGTTTTTTTGTTTTGTAAATGTACTGCCACACATCACAGCAAAACGTAATTCACTTGCATAACCCTTGCATAAGTTTAACAAGGAAAAGTTGTGGTAGGACTATTTTACATGTAATGCGTTTTATTTTGGCTATTTGAAATATTTAACAGCAAAAGCTTAGTTAGTGCAATAAAAAAAACCTGCTGAAAATATACTCACCCTCTGGCCATCCTAGACATCTAGGAGTTTCTTTCTTCATGGGAACAGATTTGGAGACATTTAGCATTACATCACTTGCTCACCAATGGATCCTCTGCAGAGAATGGGTGCCGTCAGAGGAACCGCTAGTGGGCAAGTGCTATAACACTACATTTCTCCAAATCTGTCGTAGTATAGTGGCCGAGAGAGCTCAACGCGCTGCAAACTTCAGAAAACACACGCAAACAGAAAGAAACACATGCAAACAAGAAAACGACAACACATTAAAAAATATCAGTTTGACAACACAGGAGCTGCAAACACACAAACGTGCTGCAAACAGCACGGACCACAACGGAAATGTTTCAGGGGGACCTCAAAAAGTGACGAAACCATCTGAGAGTAACTCTAGCTAACAAAGCATTAAAATAATGTTTCACAGTTAAGTGTGAAATTCACCAGATTAGTCTAATAATATCCAAAAGATCAGGTTGTTAAAATAAACAAAAAAAACCCTCACCTTTTAGTTCAGCGACAACACCTCTGCTCTGACCAAAAGACATGGAACAAATAATCAGGTCCCAGATAGGTTTGTCACTTTTTGAGGTCCCCCTGAAACATTCCTGTTGTGGTCCGTGCTGTTTACAGTGCGTTAGTGTGTTTGGTTGCGTTGTGAGAATTTGCAGTTTGCATGTGTTTTTTTCTTTTTGCATGTGTTTTCTGAAGTTTGCAGCGCGTTGAGCTCTCTTGGCCACTGTAGGTTATGGTGGTAAAACAACACTCATCTTTTTCTTGCATGGCCTGAGGGTGAGAACATTTCACCAAATTATCATTTTTGGGTGAACTATTCCTTTTAATACTTTATACATAATCTTCAGTAAAACATCAAATGCCAGTTCAGTGTAAGAAGCACGCTTTTACTGGAAATGTCTCACAAGGCCTCTTACCAACAGCTGTATTATCAACTGACTTTTCCTAAACAATACATACAGGCCACAAAACCACTGGCTCCAGGCCACAATAGCAGGCTGGTGGTCAAATGTGCTGTAGGTCGCATAAGTCATTTTCCCTGATATAGTGGATGCATGCTTTTAGATACAGCATACTCTCATATACTCTGTGCGCCATGTGCTCTTCATTTGGGACGCCTGTGATCGCACTAACCACAGGTCACTTTCAAGTCCCGCTGATGAAAGAGGAGGATTATTCTGGATGTCTATATCCTGATGCTCTCAAGACATACTAGATATTTGCATGAATTACACAAACAGTAAAATGTAGTGACATTATGTAAAGTTTGTTCTATGCTAATGAATTTATTTTATTAAGCATACTTAAGAGTTTCCTGTGAATACTGTGCAAGTCCTACCCCTATTGTCAGATGTTTTTACACATACATATATATATATATACATATACATATATATATTATATTATATATTATATATATGGAAAATATAGATAAAGTGGAGAAAAAGAGACCGCAAATCCTTCATTTGAGTGATAAATATCCTTTAATGTATAAATGAACTCTATTAAGGGCTCTTTGAGCAGCACAACAGTGAGAAATTTCTGCCGTTTTCATACTTCTCAAAAAAATTATTTGCACATACAAGCATTTATAAAAAAAAAAAAAAAACAACTTGAGAACCGTAAGTGTATGCCTCAGTCCCAAACTAACAAAACTGACATTTCTCTGGACACACATTACTCTTCGGTATTATTCCATTTGGAGCCTAATGTAAAAGTCACTTCCCCATTGTTCATGGGGAACCTCAGCTTAAATATGAATGCTAAAATAACTCATCTGATAGGAAAGAGAACATTCTGAAGGCACTCAGGACTGTCACATAAAAGTCAAAAGAGGCCCAACTTAACTAAAAGCACTAGTGTCACTATAGCCTGCATAAAAACCCATGCAGTCATCTCTAAAAACTGAGGAAAAGTCATTAACTGACATGTTGTAAATAGTGTATCGTACAAAAATAGCAATGTGTGTGTCTGTGGTATACACTAGGTAAACATTAGTGTTTCTTTGGTTGAGTGTGTCAGAACAGCACCACGAGGTTAAGAGGGTTTTCAAATGCATTGAAACAAGAATATTGCTTGATGAAATCATTATCATACCAATAACTTAAAAAATGTGCATGCTGTTCCCCAAGATGATGTCACGAGTTGTTAGACATGACATCAACTCGATCTCAAGCAGCCAACTTCCTTCTCATCCACTAAACCTAGAGCAAGAACGTTAAATAAAAGAGGAAATGCTGAAAACCACCTCATCAACTTTGTGCTGATGGTATGAAAAGTGCCAAAGCAAGAGCTTCCCGTGTCTCCGAGCTCTTGCATAAGAAAACCACAAGATCTTCTGCATTATGTGGAGCAGCAATGACATGATCTATGACCGAAAACTGTGTTTGTGATCACACAACGTGAAATCGTTAATCCATGTTAAATGTAAATAATATATAAACGGCAAAGACCAATTTCCATTTTCCAATTGGAAAATACCATGAAAAAATACCACTGATGACCACAGATCATCAATACCTTTAGCAACACGATTGTTACCAAACATCTACTCATCTTGAGGGAAGAAGACCATGATTCTCGCTTGAGGAACAACCCATAGATCATCTGATATGGTAAAGTGCAAGACTACAAGAAAAATTAAAAAGGAGAATTGAAAATAATTTATCAAGAGATTCAAATAATTGCTCTAACCCTTTGCAATACTGACATGCCCTTCAATTTGGGGCCTTTTTAGAGAATTAGCGGGAAAAGTCAACTTAGAGATATGCATTAATGAAGAGCTGGAGTGTGTCTGAGGTGGTGGAAACAAATCAAAACACACAAGTAAAACTAAAAAGCTCACTTTCCCTGAAAGCCGTTTTCTCTCTCAACGTAAAATCCACATATGGCATAGTATTATTCTTTGGTACGTTTCTCCCATCCTCAAATACAGAATCAAATGTCAGACCAGATCTACGGCTCTTCTTTGGGTTGGTGGAGTTGGCACAGGAAGAAAGAAGAGAGCGTACGATATGAGAGGCCGTGTAAACCTCAGCAGACGGCGATGCGGTGCAGGGATGCTCTGGCACTCTGCACCACCCAAACCCCACCTCAAAAGAGACAATTTTCCCAGAGTCCCTTCTGCTTTGAAACCCAGTGAGGTTCGGAGTCTGACAGTGAAGCACTCAAGAGAGCCGTCGTAAGACTCCACAATACTGGTCCAGACCTACAGATAATCAAAGTGAAGATTACAGTCCCCTATAGTCATGCAGTCTTCTCCCAGAGTTCTCATGGGAGAGAAAGAGAGAGGCTAGTGTTGACTCAAGGTTGCCAGTCTTTGCCTCGATGATCGGGAATGTGCTTATAGCGACACCTATCTCCAAAATGACAGCCGGTGGTCCTCCAGAAGTAACACTCATCTCCATCGACAGGACCTCTGCGTCTTGGCCTGGAAGAAAGATGAATTTGTTTGGACGTGATGTGCGTTTCTTTACTTTATATATTACTATATTTCAATACTTTCTCTCGCAGTTATATCCTTGTACGGTATATAAAATGAGGGCATCAGGAAGCTGCTATTAATACGCATATAATAAATACGTATCATAAGACAATAAAATAGTTTTTTTTTAACCCTGCATGCATGTCAACCTTTTGCCAGGGACTCCCAAAACCAATATAGTTCATTACCCATAATAGGAGCACTTTAAGAGAACAGAGTCTGAATTACCCAGCAGCCCCTGTAGGTTGTTGAATAGCTGGTGTCGGCAGGACTCTCTGAATCCGTCGATCTGGATAGCGAACAACTAGTCGGGTATTCTCAATAAAATGTCCCTGAAAAGAGTGTTTTACAAGGGTTTTACATACAAATATATACATATATATATATAGTAAGATCATTAGCGTTTAACTCACATTGAGTTTCTCCATCGCATGGGAGGCCATGTTGGCATTCTTAAAGTTAACAAACGCACAGAAACGCTCATGCAGAACCCGAATGCTGTCAATTTCCCCATAACTGGTGAAAATAATCCAAAACGGAAAGAAAAATCATTGGAGATCATTTTAGAGCTTAAATAACATAAAAAGCCAATGTGAAACCAGATCTCACATTTTGAACAGGTCTCGCAGGTGTTTCTCTGTCAGCTCTGTGGTCACGTTGCCCACCCAGAGGGAATTGCAAGGACTTGTGAAGGAGAGTAAGAAAATGACCAAAAGGGAAATGCAGAT
This sequence comes from Enteromius trimaculatus, assembly GCA_032361065.1. NCBI lineage: Eukaryota > Metazoa > Chordata > Actinopteri > Cypriniformes > Cyprinidae > Enteromius > Enteromius trimaculatus. The sequence goes on from JAUMHP010000063.1 coordinate 17,337,969, forward strand.
ACAGAATAAAAGACAGAGAAGAACATTTAAAAAATAAAAATAAAGAAATGCACGTTTAAACTGAAATCTTCCACATGATGGCTTACCCTGTTTGAAGGAGAGCACAGTCCAGATTTGAAGCTGTAAAACAAATATTTTTATATTACAAATTAGCCACGAGAAATGAATTGAGTGTGGTGAATTATCAAAAGTGTGTTTATATGTACAATGAACATTTATTTAGTTGTTTTTGTTGGCAGAGCAATATCTGTGCATTAATTTAGAGCTTAATGAAAGTTGCACAAAGTGTTTATTATTTTTAACTAAGTCATTTGTTATATTCATCATGTTTAAAAGAAAATAAATTAGATAAAGTTATTAACTAATATATTAGGACATAATCAAGATAATAATAATAATGTTACAAAATCTGCACATCAGAATCATTTCTGAAGGATCATGTGACGATGTGAAAACTGAAGTAATGATGCTGACAAGTCAGCTTTGCGTCACAGAAATAAGATACACTTTATAATACATGTTAAAACATAAAACAGTTCTTCAAAAATAATATTTCTGTGCGTTACAAACTTGTATTGATTCTGGTCAAAGTCATGTCTCTAATGTAAATCAGTGTAGCAATAGCACCCTCATGTGGTTCAATACAAAAGTGGGCAAAATAAAATAGAGCTCTTACCCTTGGCTGCAACAACAGCCTGCACTGTGTTGTATTTTTCCAGCAACTGAATACTCTGTTCCTCATCAAAGCCAAGATCCTAACAAAAAGAACACCATTAATTAATATAGGCCTTAAGTTATATTTCGGTGCATACTTTCAATGGATTGCCATACTTTTGCTTCCAAAGTAGTATTTTCACAGCTGACCCCATTCTAAACTGAAACACTTCATTCAAACATGAAAATTATGTGCTCATCCTATTGTTATTCGAAACTTGTTTGACCTTCTTCTGCAGAACAAAAAGGAGATTCTTAGCATGTCTGAGCTGCTTTTATTCCAACCAAAGTTATGTAGCTCCAAAAATGTGGGTGAGTCATATGGACTGTCATTTTTTCCATTGGTCACTTTCACAGAGAGGAAAACAACAAACTTTAGGGGACAAAAAGTAGTAAATGATCTATGAGGAATTTATCCTGGAGGATTTTGCTTTCTTATGATATTAAAGTGCTCCTATTATGGATTTTTGAAAATGAGCTTTCATGCGTTGGGGGAGTCATTGAAGAAATAAATGAAAAATAAATACATATTTATAGAAAAGGGTTTTTCTTTGACCAAAATATGATCTTTTTGCACCCACAACCTTTATTATTTACACTCTACTTATTGAACTACAATACAAAGTCCTGTCCTTACCAAAAGTTGTTGCACTTTACAGTACAAGAGGTCATTGACTGCTTCTTCACAATCTTGGTCCAGTTTTAGCACCTGTTCCATGGCTTTCTCAGCTTCACTGTACCTCTAATATAAACAAACCCACATACAAATACATTGATGCACAGCTAAATAGAGATTCCCCTCCATATGCAGGAAGAATAAACATGTCAATAGGTAATACCTTTAGCCCCATGAGTGCACTTCCCCTGCGGTAATAGCCTTTGGGCCAATCGGGAGCCATTTGGATGGACTTCTCAGCATCTGCGAGGGCCAGAGGATACTGCTCCAGACAACAATAGCAATAGGAGCGATTTCCAAAAAACCTGTTATCCAAAAATCAAAACAAGTTAAGAACACAAGTAAAGACAGTATATATGGATGTGATTTCATCACCTGTAGTCTTTCGGGTCACATTTGATGGCCTCTGTAAACAGACTAACAGCTTGTGTGTACTGACCCTCCTGAACAAATCGAATACCTTTTTCTGGAGTGAAGAGAAAGAACGAATCATATGAAGAGACTGATATGGAGGAACGTATGAGTAAAGAATAAGAGCAAAAATGTTTGACAATGATAATACTTTTTAGAAACTGTATGAAACGTAAGCATGTGATTTAATGTGAAACATTTGAAGTATTGTGAAAGAACGGTTTACCTAAAAATGAAAATTAGGTCAGTGAATTGCTTTCATGTGTTTCCAAGCCTATTTCTTCTAACACTAAGGAATATGTGTTGTAAATAATGAGAGTGAATGTGGACAGGGGCTGTCATGTTCCAAAGTGACAAAAACAAGTATCATAAAAGTGTGCTGAAGCCATTGATTTAATTCATTTTCCAAAGAGGTTCCGATTTTCTTTTTCTTTCAATTTTACCTTTTATGCTTCATGGAAGGCAGAAATCATAGAAGGTTGGAAGAACATAACGGTATGATGACCATTTTAGGGTAAAGTTCACACACACTATTTTTCTTTTTTTGTTTAAAAAGTGTCAGAAGGAAAGAGATTTATACACACCTACTAGTAAGGCACTTCTTTTCATTTTAGCATCTGATAAGCCTATGACCTGTAAACAAAACAAATTAATATTAAAGCGATATTATGTGTTATTCTCAACAAACAGTTGAAAATATTACAGCTGTAATTAAAGCAATATTTCACAACAAAAAGACAGCTGCTATGTAGGAGTTTGGTCTCACTAGACATTTTTAATTTGAAGCTCAACATGTTATAAAAAGCACACTTGGGCTTGCTAGGTACAAGCAACAATACCATGAAACATGCAATATGTCAAGACAGTAGCAGTATTACCAGCTAAAAACGAATAAAAGGTTGCATATAACCCCAAAGTGACAACACCTATAGATTTATGAACTATGTTAATACCCAAGATTCTTAACGCCCAGGTTCAGCATTTTCAGGCTCCACCTTTACGACACAAGAGTTCAAGCAGCAAAGCACAGGCCACTAAACAAACAATTACAAAAACTCACTTCTCCTGTCCTGCTCTCATTTTCCTTGTTCTCTTTCGACTTGTGAGCTCCTTTACTTTTAGCTTTGGGTCGAATGTGACTGACGGCATTGGCAACAAAAGCACTGTTCACATCCCAACCTGGATCCTAAAAATGAAGAAACGGCGGCAAAGTAAGCAGCTGAAACGATTTAACGCTCAAATAGCAAACTCTGGATGTCCATCAGCAGCAACAGTTTTCATACCTCCTCACTAGAACGGGCCGCCTGCCGGTTGCTTTTGTTCCCCGATGCCAGTGGAGGTTCAGAAGGACTTTTACTTTGAGGAGCAACTGGCTTCTCTTCCACTTCTGCAAGGCCAACGCATTCCACTTCCTCTGGCTCAGACTCCTCAGACTCATCAAGCTCAGAATCAGCTCCCGCATTCTCCTCCCCCTGAAAAAAAAAAATAAAAAAAAAATAAAAATTCTAATTGTTAATAATAATTCCTTGTTTAGGTTTTTTGGAATACCAGAACTGATGGCTATTTTTTTTATTTTTTTAATGTATTTTAAAAGGTTTATTTATTTATTTATTTTACACCAAGCCAGCAACAACGGCTATATTCACGGCAAAAAACATTTTAAACACTCATTTTAAAACAACTACATAATCATTACATAAACAAACAAACAAGTATAAATATACAAAAATATCTACAAGATATAATAATTAGGGGTGGACATTTTTTGGACATTATTTTTTAAACTCTAGATTAATCTGGATTAAAATGGCTCATTTGAATTCTGCCAAAGGCATTCAGAATATGTGTGCTACCTAAATAATGACTAAAAGTAAAG